>WNWK01000911.1:0-262500 GCA_009830355.1 Cherax destructor
TTCTCAGTGTGAGTAGCCTCAACTGCTGTTGCTGCTGCTGCTGCTGCGGCAAAAGCAAAAAAAAAGGAATGCGGGGGTAGCTTTATTTTAGACTTAGTTTCACTCGGAAGTGAGCTAAATCAAGTTTTGATATCGCTTAATCTTCAGCAAAATGGCTTTTATAATAATAATTTTCTCTGTGTTTGGTGTCTTTGTACCAGCTTGAGGGTTTGAAGCTCCATTATTCTGCTTGAAGCTCCATTATTCTTCTTGAAGCTCCATTATTCTGCTTGAAGCTCCTTTATTCTGCTTGAAGCTCCATTATTCTGCTTGAAGCTCCATTATTCTGCTTGAAGCTCCTTTATTCTGCTTGAAGCTCCATTATTCTGCTTGAAGCTCCATTATTCTGCTTCTGATTAACTCATGCAGATAGTTATGGTGAAGAACTTACCTGATTGACGGGTGTTATAGCGTAAATAGGTGAGCAGAGTACGGTAGTGTAATCAGTCTCGGGATTAGCAAACGAAGAATCGAGCTTTCACCACTCCTCAAGTTGAGTGACCTTCACGGGTTTAGCGCTTCACATATAAATAAAAAATCGATATCATGGGATTGAGAAATCCTCTACCACTCAGAATGTATTTTTTATATAAGTTTCAAAAAATAATTACTATGCTGGTCGAGCATTTTAGGATTTGAGGACACCATTTCGAGGCTTTTATGTTTATAGAGTTTGAGCATAAATCTGAGCAGGGGATTTGTCAAGCTTTTATATATGTATTTTACTCCAAATAATTTGCAAAAATCTCAAATTGATGTTCAGTATTAATCGTATTATTTTTTATATAAAGTTTTATTACTGTAAATATTTCTGAATCATTTCCATTATCAGAATTGTGGTTATTATGGTGGTTGTTGGGAGGGGGTAGTGGTGAGGGTTGTGGTGGGTAGGCCTGAGGGTAGTATTGAGAGTGGTGGAGTGGTGGTGACGCTGGTGTAGTTGTAGTGGGGTGGTGGTGACGCTGGTGTGGTTGTAGTGGGGTGGTGGTGACGTTGGTGTGGTTGTAATGGGGTGGTGACGCTGGTGTGATTGTAGTGGGGTGTTGGTGACGCTGGTGTGGTTGTAGTGGGGTGGTGGTGACGCTGGTGTGGTTGTAGTGGGGTGGTGGTGACGGTGTGGTTGTAATGGGGTGGTGGTGACGCTGGTGTGATTGTAGTGGGGTGTTGGTGACGCTGGTGTGGTTGTAGTGAGGTGGTGGTGACGCTGGTGTGGTTGTAGTGGGGTGGTGGTGACGCTGGTGTGGTTGTAGTGGGGTGGTGGTGACGCTGGTGTGGTTGTAGTGGGGTGGTGGTGAGGATAATGGTAAGTGTTGTAGGGAAAGTGATAATTTTGAGGGTGATGGTGAGGGTGGTCATATTATTGGATGTGGTGGTGATAGTGATGCCGGTGCTGGTGAAATAGAGGCTGGTGCTGGTGGTGATGGTAAAGGTGGTGTTGGTGGTGATGGTGGTATTGGTATTGGTTACTGGAGGTGGAGTAATATTACTGGAGGTGCTGTAGTATTACTGGATATGCTGTAATATTACTGGAGGTGCTGAAATATTGCAAGTAGCGCTGTAATAGTACCTGGATGGTAGTATTACAACTGGGGGGGGGGGGTAGAGTACTGGAGAAACTGCAATAAGTACCGGAGGTTTCAGAAAGATGGAGACAACAGAAAAATGGAGACAGCAACAGAAGAACGGAGACAGCAACAAAAGGATGGAGGCAGCAACAGAAGGATGGAGACAGCAACAGATGTATGGAGTCAGCAACAGAAGGAAGAAGGCAGCAATAGAAAGATGCAGACAACAGAAGGATAGAGACACCAACAGAAGGATGGAGGCAGAAAGAGACAAGCACTAAAGTTCCCTCTACAGTCTCCTCCACCCTCCCACTAGTGACACGCAAAACGATATCATCACAGAGTTTACACTTCACATTTGGAATATGCAAAAATCCGCAGTGAAAAAGTTTCCACGAAGGAGAATTTACGATTGAGTGTTTTCCCTCTTTTCTTTTTTTTTTTTTTTTTGAGAGAGAGAGAGAGGGGAGATGAAGAGAAGAGATTTAGAGGGCAGGCAAGGAGTATGGTGTTGGAGAGGGGACAGGAGAAGAGGAAGGGGAAGGTGTCGGTAAGGAGAACGAGAGATGTAGGAAAAGAGCAGTTGGACAGAAAGAGAGGGGAAATAAAGGGGTGGGGGGATGGGGCTGAGAACGGAGATGCGAGGGTAAATGAGAGAGGTGGGATAGAGAAAGAGAGAAGTTGAAAGTAAAAGGGGTGGAAGGTAGGGAGGGAGGTGGAAGACGAAAGGAGAGGTGGACAGAAGATGGAGGAGAGAAGCTGGAGGTAGGAAAGAGGCAGGAGGCAGAAGGAGACGTGTGTAGGTAAATGGAGAGGAGAAACCAGGAAAGAGACGAAAATTATTTGTCAATATAAGGTCACTGGTTTATTCCAGTCTGGCTGGTTATACTTTTCTCACGAGGCTCTTCGTGTGTACTGCCTCCTGAGACTACCTTTGCTACCACAGTGCTTGCTAAGGTCTTCCCTTCCATCTTACCTTTAAGTTTTTACACGTTACGTTTCTTAATTTGTTCCACATTGCGTGTAGTAACTTGTTTCATTTTACGTATTCGTTCTCACAGAATATCCTAATATTGACAAATCAAAATAATCTGAAGAATGTACTTGAATAAAAACTGTTTACGATTGTCTGAAACAGGTTACCACGAAAGGAATGGTAATTTCATTACTAGTAACCACGGTAATGGTAACCCCTTCAATAGAAAGCGGGTACAGGGAAAAGATTATCCTGTGCTGTCCGAGTAGAGTATGTAATGCATTTATTCGGTGCCCACAAATCTTATCGTTGTCTTTGCCAGCTGTAAGCACAGAGAACCCAGGGCCTTGTAATGATCGCATACAGCCCTAGATTGTCTGCTGACAGTTGAATGTAATGTTCCATTTTGACTTCTCAGAATGGAGATTGGGAGGTTGGTTCGATTACGTCAACCGTGATAATTGTTCCAGCCAATTAAAATCTCTCAGAACATCAGCAGGCTTATATCCCATTGACTTCTGGTTCTCTGTGATTTCTGGTAATCACTTGTTACATTAGTTTCGTTTGGGTTATATCCTTGAACATTTGTGAAGATAGTATATAGTGATTAAGTGAAGAATTCAAATTTGAATCATATTAGTTCTTTCCGAATAACTTCTTTCAATGATGAATAATATGTGTGACTGTTACATGCCTTCGCTTATAGCGGAACCTTGGATGGCAGACTTACAGCATCAGTAGTGGAGTTTCTGAAAGAGTGACAATATTTAGTCTCCTTCAGCAGCACGCTTCAGAAAAGGGTTACGAGAAGTGTCGTCATATTCTGTCACCTTCAGCAGCACTCGTGCCTGGGTAAAAGGTCATGCTGAAGGTTTATGGGGAGTAACATGATGTCAGACTCACCTGCCCTTTCATCAGCACGCGAGCATGAGTGAAGAGTTATGAGGGAAAGGGTAAAGATACGCCCACTCCGCGCCAAACTTACCTGCAAAGTCAAAACAAACACTGTTAGTTCACTGCAAAGACAATTGTGATTTTTTTACCTCTTATGAATTTAAAAAGTACAGTATGCTTAGCAGGACTTGTAATTTAGTTGTTATAATACATATCACACATACACAAGAATGATAAATGTTTGAAACACTCCGGGAACATGACTAAAAATATTATATGTTCAAAAACCAATAAACACGGTGGGATCCTTAAGCGATGTCACGACAATAGCAGATGTTTGATGCACAACACACACACACACACACACACACACACACACACACACAAATATATATGTACAAAATATATATTTAGAGAAAATTAATCCGACATTGTTACTAAAGTGTTACAAAATGTCAACGATGCTACATTTTATGGCCTGTTCTTCCAAAGGAGCTTTTCCACGAATCACAAGCTTTACCATGGCACAGTGGCTATATATATCTCAAAGTGAGGTGAATCTAGTGGCTGATTAGGTATAGAGTGATAAGTAGTAATAGATAGTAATAATAAATAAGGTAGAACAATCAATATGCACATAAGTAAAATGATAAAACAAATACTGGAGTAGTATAATAATAGGTTAGACAAATATTATTGGAGTTGAAATATAGAAGGCCTGTAGAGTGTTCCACATCTACGATGTGCTTGTGTTGAATTTCAGAGAGACTCCATTGGATGAGTATGGTTAACTGTTTTCAGGAATTGCTAAGACTTCAGAGATGGGAAGCTGCCTTTGTTTTGTTTAATTGTGTTAGAAACAGAGTAAGTGTGATTCCATTGCGCTACGAAATTATTTTATAATTACTACAAAGTCTTTAGATTTCATGAGAGATTTGTTAGAATTTCATGTTTTGTACGCGGCGTTGTTCAGGTTATGTTTGACCTGCTGCATTTGTTCTCAAATTTATGCGTGTTTCGATGGTGTGACTTGCTGTTTCTCCTACCCTAATTCCTTCGAGCTACAGGTATAGTGTGACCCCTGGCGTTGACTGGTTCATGGTGCTTGGAATTTTAGTCCTGGTAGATTCTTAACCAGCGTACCTGGAGCAATGTTTCGACCAGTGTACTTGTGCAAAAGCTTTAGAATGTTGATGCAATGGCTGAACAGTTAACCATGGTCCTAATACATAGTCTCTCCTGTAATAAAAAAAATCGTAGTGTGTTCACTAAGGGCCTTTTAAATTTCAAAACCTAGCATAAAAATTTGCAACCTAGTGTTATACTGACCAAGATTTTTTTCATGACCTTTTCCATGTGACCATAAGATGTTCACCTTGCTAAATTCTACTACTACTACGTACTAGATGCCTCACTGACTAGCCTCACCTACCCTAAGATGTCTTCACCGTGACCATAAGATGCCTCCACCGTGACCCTTAGATGCCTCCACCATGACCCTTAGATGCCTCCACCGTGACCCTTAGATACCTCCACCGTGACCCTTAGATGTCTTCACCGTGACCATAAGATGTCTTCACAGTGACCCTAAGATGCTTCCACCGTGACCATAAGATGCCTCCACCTTGACCCTAAGATGTCTTCACTGTGACCATAAGATGCCTCCACCGTGACCCTTAGATGCCTCCACCATGACCCTTAGATGCCTCCACCGTGACCCTTAGATACCTCCACCGTGACCCGCACATAACTCCACCTTGGCAATATATTCTTAGAACGGTACAATATTCTAAACTCAGTGATATACGTCACGTGACCTGTCTCGTGGCTTTCTCCTCACCTGACCTGTCTCCTGGCTGTCTCCATAACTGACCTGTCTCCTGGCTTTCTACTCTCCTCTCCACCTGACCTCTCTCCTGGCTTTCTACTCATCTCTCCACCTGACCTGTCTCCTGGCTTTCTACTCTCCTCTCCACCTGACCTGTCTTCTGGCTTTCTACTCATCTCTCCACCTAACCTGTCTCCTGGCTTTCTACTCATCTCTCCACCTAACCTGTCTCCTGGCTTTCTACTCATCTCTCCACCTGACCTGTCTTCTGGCTTTCTACTCATCTCTCCACCTAACCTGTCTCCTGGCTTTCTACTCATCTCTCCACCTAACCTGTCTCCTGGCTTTCTACTCATCTCTCCACCTAACCTGTCTCCTGGCTTTCTACTCATCTCTCCACCTGACCTGTCTTCTGGCTTTCTACTCATCTCTCCACCTAACCTGTCTCCTGGCTTTCTACTCATCTCTCCACCTGACCTGTCTCCTGGCTTTCTACTCGCCTCTCCACCTGACCTGTCTTCTGGCTTTCTCCTCACATCTTCGCCTGATATTTTTTTTTTTTTGACTTCCTCATTGTCTTCAAAGTTTCGGCAATAAGTCAGTGATCACCCAGGTGTTGGGCGACTGTTGGGTGTAAAGGGTATGGCTATACCATGGGAAGGTGTTTCGGGGGAGGGGGAGGGTCAAGCTCCCCACGGCCCTGTCCATGACCATGGTGACATCCACAAAATGTGGAAAAGGACACTTGTATACAGGTCTGGACATTTAACCAGTTGTGTGTTGCTGCCTGGAAAAAGTGAGGCGGGGGGGGGGGTGAAGAAAAAAGAATTTCGATTCACAGTCTATTTAGCGTTAAGCAGTAGGCCTGAGAACCTGTTTGACACAAGCCAGTAGGCCTAAAACAATATTCCTCCTAGATCTATCTACAGTTATGCATCTCCCAAAGCAAAGGAACCTATCCCCGTTCAATAAACAGTTAGAGAAAGATACCAGACTCTTCAGCAGGAAACTACTGAAGACAGTTAGGGATGATGAGCGTAGACAGTCAACATTAACAACCTGACTGATCAGACAAATAGTTAGGAGTCCTGCTCAGTTACTGGATCTTGGAGAGAGAGAGAGAGAGAGAGAGAGAGAGAGAGAGAGAGAGAGAGAGAGAGAGAGAGAGAGAGAGAGAGAGAGAGAGAGAGAGAGAGAGAGAAAAATGTAGTATGTCACCCTGAACTTAGCCTCTATTGTAAAAGAGACAACTTTATCCCTAATTTATCATGTCTAGATATATTTCGGTGATTCCTTTTAACTTTGCATCTCCATCTCTCTATGTATGTATGTATGTATGTGTATGTGTGTATATATATATATATGTATGTGTGTGTGGGGGGGGCGAAATTCCCTTGTGTTGTGCCTTGACACGTTGAGCCAAGATAAAATATCAGATTGCCAATTTGCTTTGGAGAAGGCAGAGGAGGAAGCTGGCTAAGGTCGTACATAACACTATGAGCATTTGTTTGTGTATTTCCTTAGCTGACTTTGTCCTGGTTGAGTTTCAGCTTTTTGGCTCACCTCTCAACTTTTGCTCGGCAGAATCGATATTTTCCGAGACTTGTATATTGTGAATCCTTTGTGTTTAAAGTACCGTTCCTTCTGTGGGTTATGAAGACGCTGAAACCTTTTAAGCATTTGCAAACTTATTATTTCCATGAGTGGGTTCTCCATTTTACTTCACGTCTTGCCACCTTATCGTTAAGTGTACATTTCGTTGTGTTATTGTGGACAGTGGTTGGGGTTTAGCAAGTACAGATGTCTCGCAATTAGTGGACGGAGGACTGACGCTTCAGACTCCCAATGACCCCACACAGACTTACCGTCAAATAAAGGCACATTCTATGAACACTAATTCAATTCTCGCTCTGATTGCTCTTCTCTTTTCAGTTTGCTCTCCCTCCCAATCCTCGCTCTACTGCTTGTTTCTCTATTTCCTGCCAAAGGTTGTATTTATTTTTATTTTCTTTAGTTACTCTTTTGCGTCTTTGCACCTGCGATTGTTCTGTGGTTTTCTTTGTGTTTCTTTGCACCTGCGATTGTTCTGTGGTTTTCTTTGTGTTTCTTTGCACCTGCGATTGTTCTGTGGTTTTCTTTGTGTTTCTTTGCAACTGCGATTGATCTGTGGTTTTCTTTGTGTTTCTTTGCACCTGCGATTGATCTGTTGTTTTCTTTGTGTTTCTTTGCACCTGCGATTGTTCTGTGGTTTTCTTTGTGTTTCTTTGCACCTGCGATTGTTCTGTGGTTTTCTTTGTGTTTCTTTGCACCTGCGATTGTTCTGTGGTTTTCTTTGTGTTTCTTTGCACCTGCGATTGTTCTGTGGTTTTCTTTGTCTTTCTTTGCACCTGCGATTGTTCTGTGGTTTTCTTTGTGTTTCTTTGCACCTGCGATTGTTCTGGGGTTTTCTTTGTTTCTTTGTCAACTTTCTGGGCGGGAATGAAATATCTTTGTTCCTTTTTCCCCACTGGCGAGTGAGGAAAATAATTTCTAGTTGAATTCGGCTGATAAATGCCGCTTTTCATTGTTTTATAGCACGAATAATCTTTTTTATCTATTAATTATTTTTTCCTTGAATCTAATTTCATTAATTTAATTCTCAAACTGGGGTCTGTACACCATAAGGGGTCCACAGTGGGCTATGCTGTGTTGTTGTCAAGGCAGCAGTGAGAACAGTGAGCCATTATTCAATCATCATGCTGAGACCCAAGGCAGTTGGGGTGCGGGATCCCGCAAGTCATGCAACACGTAGATGCATCACTAACCTCACGTACCAGAAATCTCTGATTAAACTGGACTCATTCAAAAGGGACGTTTTACTCAGACCTGTTTCTGACTATTTCCCTCCACTTTATCCATTTATCCACTGCTGCTAAAACTGTGACTCGAGACTTCTGTTTAGAGAACACGTAATTGACTCTCGTGAAGGGGTCCGGAAGGAAAACCTTCTCGCCACTCTCCTTTTCTTTGGTTATCATAAAGTCACCGAGAACTTTACCAGTGAGATTAGTACCTGGTTCTTTTAAGATGGCCCATTAGCAACCACTAGAGAATCCTTCTAGAAGACATCAGAATTCTCAAAGAACGAGGAGAGAATATAAGCCTCTCACTGAACCCTTCGAAATGTGAACTGGTACCCTCTAGCAAACAATATTAAACAAGCCACAACATTCATGCAGTGAGTTAGTCATTGATCTCAGTCAGTTTTCTCTCCTTGGTGCTTCACTTGTATCTGATGCAATATGTGAGATTCTGGGATAAAAATAATCACCTTAAACAAATGGAAACCAGGATCAGTGACAGTATGTCTACCATGCCTGCCTTCCTTCTACTAACTGTATGATCATCCCTTTCTAAGCTAAATTACGTTTTAGGATACTCTCAATCTTTTCAGACCAGAAACTTTGAGATTATAACTCCCTTCTAAAGTCCGTGCTAGACATGTCCCAGAACTTTGTCTAGCAAGCCACACTTTCAGCCAGATAAGACGGACTTACCATAGGTACAGCCTCTGAGATCGTGTTACCAGTTTTCATATCTTCCTTCAATGGATCGAACAAGCTGTAGAAAATTCAACCAGTACATATACATAATTCAGCAGGAGTGGATGATCCAAGCTATATTAGGGGCGCTAACATATTGGATATGCTTTCAGCGCAGATAACAAATCAGCTGAAACTTTGAGTCACAAACAATCCAATTAGGACAACCCCATTATGAGAAGGCTGCTGCTTCAATGTTACTGAATATTACCTCTGCAAGTATGAGAGAATCCCTTTCAGCTGTGAGTAGTTCTCTGGAGTCAATAGGCAGTTAATTTACAGAGAAATTATAATAGTTAAATTTTTGTTCCATTTAGTGAAATAGCATCCCATGACTGTATGAATCATAAATGAAAATACAATAATTTCACAAGATTAACAGACAAAATGGTTTGGATAAAGACAATCATTTACAGTTCAGGAAATTATTAAATGAAACTTTTAGCTACGATTGGCTTCCTCAATCCTAATAACGCGTAAAGTAAAAACAAAATTGGGTGTTATACTGCGGACAGAGACAGAAGACAAAAAGCGAGGGTGAAGCAGGTTGCGACAAGTGGCTATCACAAGTGACGACCGATTCTGATGCGAATAATTGTCTTCTGACTCCCAGGTCTTTGTGGGATGTTGTCGGTGATTGCAATTAAGTCAGCTTCCAGCAACTTCCACTTCTGTTCGTCGCTTTGACGGATGACTAGTCGAGACTCATTCCACTTCATTGGGTGTTCACAAACGTCCCTATGTTGTTGCACTGTTGCAGTCATGCCGGTTGCAGGCATACCAGCGATCGCGAGCTCTATCTTCTAATAATATAGCTGTCTACTCCGCTCCACCGACAAGGTGTAATGTATATTCCTGCGCTGGTCGAAGATTCGCTCTTATGTTTCTGCACTAGGTTTTTGACTGATGAAGAATTGGTAGCGATTTTGACTGGTTAATATAGTTTATACTCTCGTATAAAGTATTTTGGGAATGGGTTAACCGAAGGCCTATGACTACACGTCGCTGTCTTGACGTCGTGGTGGAAGTAAAAGAGTAATTTGTATGTAGGTTATTTCGTCCTCAAATTACATGAGTCAAAGACTAAATGGATAGAGTATAGAGAAGGGCAACTAAATTCGTACCGTAACTTAGAAACAAATCATTCGAAGGAAGACTTTAAGCATTTTGCCAGCTCTAAGAAACGGAGACTACGAGACCTCATAAAAATCTTTATGATTCTGAATTGCTTTGATATTCTCTGACACGAAGAACTATTTAAAAGGCTAATTAAGTCAATAACACAAAACTATGGAATGAACCTTCAAGGCATAACATGTAACCCAAACATAATTTATTTTGCTCAGAGAATTCTAAATTAATAGAATAAACTATATAGGGTTAGATATGGTGAAATCAATCCAGATATTAATTCAGGAACTACATCAGAACGATAAGTTGACAATGAGCCACCCAGGGTCTGACACCAGAAAAAGTATAAGGAGAGGTAATGATAGTCTACGCAACAAAAATCAAGCTTGACTTCCACCTTCCCTACATATTTATTAGTGCATAGAAAGCCTTGTGCTGTTATCCTAATCTCAACTTTCTTGAAAGAATCTGAGATAGGTAGACCGTAGCGGGTAACATCGAGGAGGATCTTCAGGTCTTGTGCGATCTGCTCTTTCCTTGTACTCTCACTTGTATATTTTTTCTTGTCTTCCATTTTCTAACCTCCGACTATCTCTTCTTCCATCAACATATTGTCCAGTTTCCATACACCCATGAAGTCCCTCTCATCAACTGTTGTGGATCTCGTCCAGGGTAAGTTTTAAATGTCAGTGTTAGAAACTCCAGCGCCTGCTGGAGGCTTGCGTGTTTTAGGAAAAAGGTGAGAGTGTACCTAATGATGTTAATTAAAAATAATCCACCCTTAAATCCTTATTACCTTCCTCGTTCCTAATTACTGCCACTCCACTCTCCCGTTCTCTTCCTCCCTTCCTCCTTTATTTACTCACTACCTCCCCGACACACTCCATTTCTCTCCCCATTCCCTCCCTCCTCCTTTCCTTACTTATCCCTCATTCCCTTCCTTTCTCCCTCCCTCTCCCCTCCCTTCCTTGCTCATTTCCTCCTTCAATCATTCCCTCTCCTTCCCCCCTCTCCCTCCCAGGAAGCAGCGACGGGTGACATAGTTCAGGAACAAGGACTCGCCATGAGACAACTTCCTAAAACTTTTGAAGAGTTCTGAGCCATGAAATTAACATTTTGAATCCTATATTAAACTGCAAGCAACCCGGTAATTGAGATTCTTCGCAACCGGTCAGGGAAATCGCCGGCTGTACTTAACCCGGTGAAGCCGGGGGTCAAAATCCTCCCCGGCGTGTATAAAAGGGATTTCACAGTGAACCGATAACCAGTGCTGAGGGACCATTTGTTGTGGCGCTTCTTTTAGAAGACAGTAATAATGCAGGTTCCATGCTATGTTAAATTATTTTAGAGGATGCAGAAGAGGGTTAGTGGCAAATTGGTTTACTGCTACGCACACTTGCTAGATACATACACAACGAAACATACATCCTCTCTCTCACACACACACAAAGGGCCAGGAGCTGTGATTCGACCCCTACATCCCACATATAGGTGAGTATACACACACACAGCTTCCTACAACTCATACTACATACATTTGATACAGTCACACTCCTGCAATACACAACGCTTGCAACACACGTACACACCCGATAGAATGCTCATATGCCTCAACGCACGCCTGCTACAGCACAACACACCTGCAACACACACTAACTCAAAAAAATATTTCTAGACGTTTTCCTCGAATACATAGCAGAAATTCGAGATTTCCGGAAACCTACCAATCAACATGATCTCATCCAGACGTTTTGCCTGAAGGTTATTCCACAGGTGAACCTTCGCTGTAAAGTTCCTGTCTTCAAGTGTCTCCTCTCCATGATCATATGCCCTTCATATCACACCAAGACTCTAGACTCAGAGAAAGATGTGCTCATAAGTTCCTCTCCTAAAATATACAAAGTTGGCAGCCTAGAATTTATAGACGAACACTTTGATATGAGAAGCATCTTTTCAAAGCTCCGGCTCCTCTTTCTAATTCATAAACGACTGTTTGCTGAAAAGGAGAACTTAAAATTATTGTCCCGTGGCCTGGTGGCTAAAGCTCTCGCTTCACACGACGAGGGCCTGGGTTCGATTCCCAGCGAGGGTAGAAACATTGGGCGTGTTTCTTTACGCTGGTTGTCTATGTTCACCTATCAGTAAAATGGGTACATGGGAGGTAGTCGACTGGTGTGGGTCGCATCCTGGGACAAAACTGACCTAATTTCCCCGAAATACTCTGCATAACAATGGGCTTTCTATATAGTAGTATGTCATTGATGTCAGCTAGGCTTGTGTACCTTGTACATGTACTTATAGTAAATAAAGATATATTATTATTATTATTTCCTCGCCAACACGCTGTCCAGAAATATCATAATAGTCATCACTTTCACTACTGTCAAAGAACTTGCTACAGCAGAGTGGTCATCACTTTCACTACTGTCAAAGAACTTGCTACAGCAGAGTGGTCATCACTTTCACTACCACCAAAGATCTTGCTACAACACAGTGGTCATCACTATCTTAACGGCCGTCACTTCCACTACTACCATTGTCTTAGAAACATGTAAGATTAAAAATTGTCAGAATTCTTATTGATCGATAATTTGAAGCAACTAGCTCTTAAGAAAGCAATATTATATTTAAATACAAAAATATTACATAAATGTGCAACATCATGACTAAAAAGCAACTTAACGAATATCAAAAAACATCTAGAATTAAAAAATTGATCATTATTTCATAATTACAATCTGTGATCAGTCTTGCAATACGCTTTAAATAAGAACAAGAGTATCAGAATTACTCCTCTAAAATTAAAAAAAAACAGAATTATAGTTTTGCCCAAAATATATGTAGTCTCATCTTCTCTTCCTTATTATCTCAAAACTCACTTTGTATATAATGAGCTAAAAATGTAAAATGGTCCATAATTTCAAATTGGCGAATAATGTTATTCAAATTATTAGATATAGTATTTTCATGAAATGGCGAACATTTGATTTTACTTTGTGTTAATTAGTAAATTTAAATAATGCAATTTTTTACCAAAACAATATGTTAGTGCCCGTCTAGCTGGTGTAGTGCTAGAGTGCTTTTGTATGTTAGCTGATAGAGGGCATGTGTTTCTGTGTGTCCAGCTGGTGTTGTAGCTAGTGTTCCTATATGTTCAGCTGTTGTATTGCTAGAATATTTATGCGTGTCCAGCCGGTCTGGCGTTAGTGTTTCTTTATGACCAGCTGGTCTGGTGCTAGTGACTCTGTATGTCCAGCTGGTGTAATGTTTTTAATGTGCAGCTGGCATAATGATAAGTTATTTATGTTTGTTCAGCTGGACTGGGAAGAAAGGAAGACGTGAGGGATTTATGGAGAGAATAGGAAGTAGGCAGAGAAGAAGGATGGGGCAGGGCTTCGGAAGGAGTTAAGTTGGGAAGGATGAGAGGTAGGATGAGAAGGAAGGGAAGGATAGGATGAGGGAATGTGAAGGTGGTAGGAAGGAAGAGGATGAAGGAGAGAGTGGGAAGGAGGGCGTGAGGGAGGGCGTGGTAGGTAGGTAAAAGTTGAGACAGGTAGTAGGAAGGAAGTAGGAAAGTAGAGGGAGAGGGAGTGAGTGGGTGGTGAGAAGAGGATATGAAATGGGAGGAAATTGGAAGGAGGCAGGAAAGAAAGGAGTGGGAGAGAGAGGGAGAGCATCATGCAACTTGTCTGGCTTCATAAGAGGGGCTTAATTATCAATCTTGGTCACATCAGGCACATGAAGCATTATTGAATTGATACGGTCGTCCCAATAGAAACATTCCTAGACCATTTGACTTCTTAGAACTTCGAAAAGACACGTTGCAAAGCAAACTTGTACTGGGAGAATTATGCTCTGATAAAAGCTGTATCAAGGCAAATAAATCTCTATAAAAGCTAAACATTCTCCCACTGAAGGCTTGCTATGCGACGTATCTTTCTTCAGTATTGTCTGCAGTCTGATTCTTAGAACTTACCTAAGATTGCTAGTTATATCTCGCTGACGAAGCGTGAGGGGTTGGGTTACTGAGTATTCAAGTGATTTTCAGTAAACGTGCAAGTTACCAACCCATTGATGTAGTCAGAAAACAATTTTTTTTTAGTAAGAAAGCAATTTTTTCAGT
Organism: Cherax destructor; assembly: GCA_009830355.1. Lineage (NCBI taxonomy): Eukaryota > Metazoa > Arthropoda > Malacostraca > Decapoda > Parastacidae > Cherax > Cherax destructor. The sequence goes on from WNWK01000911.1 coordinate 14,138, forward strand.
AAGAAATGACGTTTTTCAGGCTATCAGTAGGCCATTGAATTTCCACACTATTGCTTGAACGCAGTGTTCAGACTTCACTTGCAGGATGCAGCCAAATGAATTTCCTGATCATCTGGATTATTCTCGCAAAGCAACATTAAAATCGCTTGTGACGCCAACCAGTACCTAGGAGGAACAGTGATGAAGCACTGACTCGTCCCTTGGCAATTATGAGTGGCCTAGCAGAAGCCATTATTACTGGCAAACCGCTTGAATGTTTGACTCACCAGAGCAGAAAGGCTGTCCTCACAACACACAACATTCCAACAGTTTCAGGAGGAAGATTAAACTCCACAAACTGGCCGTGGAAATGGGAAATTCTCCAACCCTTCATTCAGAGGCGACGCCTCAGAATTGGATACTTTATTCCTGGGTTATGTATTTTCTTTAAAAACATATACTTAACTGGAGTGTCTGTGAAAACAGAAAAACACGAGGTTGAGGAAAAAGAGACACGTGATTGACAGAAAAAAAATTATTATATGAAATAAATATATGTATAAGATAATTTCATGTATAAATATTATTGATTTTTATAGATTTTTAATGGGATTTTTTAAAAATATGTAAATAATTTATATTCAAAAATGCTATAAAACTTGATTTTATTGCATTTTTTGACGATTTAAGGCATTTTCAAGGATTTTGCGTATAAATATCAGATTCGTCAGAAAAAAATAAAACGTTCTTACATAGATCTTGGAGAAGACGAGGAACGTCTGATGTGCATTTCTTTATCATTTAAAACCATCGACCTGAACATCTAATACCGTCTTCCAAAATTTTTTTGGGTCAATTTCTCAAGCGTTTGATGAGTTCTCCCTAAATATTAGATTCCTGAAATATAATGTTTTGATACTTTCTCCATAAATATTTACTGCAGTCTCTAAACATCTAATACCTTTTTTCTACGTATACTACCTTCTCCATAAACATCTGATGCCTCCTTTCTAAACGTTTGATACCTTCCTCCAAACGCCTGATGCCTCTTCTCTAAACGTTTGATGCCTTCTACCTATACGCAATAGGTTAAAACCAATTATAAAACTATAAAGTTTAAAAGAACAATCAAGCAAGGTGACACATCAAACAAAAATCACAAGAGAGAGGTACAAAACACTGCCGACCAGAAAATTGATTCTTTTGTGTAATTGCCTTTGAAGCTATGAGTTCAGAGTAAAATATAATATATAATAGAGGCTAATGAGGTTTGGAGACCACATTAGAGCCTAATGAGGTTTGGAGACCGCATTAGAGGCTAATGAGGTTTGGAGACCTCATTAGAGGCTAATGAGGTTTGGAGACTGCATTATATGATATAATGTACAGACGACTGACTGGTTATAAGAGGTAGTGACGGAATTCAGTGATACATCCTAATGTTGTGATGTAAGCGACAGATGTGAGAGATAGTGACACACAGAGATAATATTTAATGCTAGGATATAATCTACACATATGAGAGACAATAAGACTCAGAGAACAGATCTACTGATATAAGCTGAGGTTTCAGCTTATGCCCTGGTCATTTCTCATAGGCCCTTGATATGGAAAGTCTGCACCCTCGATGTTGAAAGTTTGCACCCTCGATGTGGACCCTTGATATGGAAATACTGTACAGTAGTTTAGTCTATTCCTAGACAAAAGAGGCAGACACCCACTCTCTAAGATACAACACCAACCTTACGTCTATACATTCCTGGGGAAAAAGAGACAGGAAGTTAAATGAATTTTCAATTGACACAAATATAAAAGATGAGAAAAAAATAATTGAAAAAAAATAGCGTTCAGTGAATGATTAAAAACTTTTGAAAGGCGAGTTTTTTTTCAGGTGAAAAGTGATTCTCATGCCTCAACAGCAGTATCAACGAAACTCTATTAGAGGCACATATTTGCACTCTCTTCGAGAATGTACCATTTTCTGTCATATTTTTGGTAGAGGGCAATGCAAAGGAATCATTACAACAGAGCCTTCAACGCCAGAAGTTCCACACTTAGTGAAACTATCACCATCCAAAAGAAAGCTACTGTATACCAATTAGGCATAATAAATTAATTCTCTCACTTTATCAAGGATATCACACTGTGAACGATCATTCAATGCCTTTCTCAAGTTAATTACTCCGTCAGTAATCATTATGCTTCTACCTCAAGTCATTATACCACCAACGATCATTCTTCTTCCTGCTCATCACTACATCAGTGATCATTCTGCTTCTTGCTCATCACTCCATCAGCGATCATTCTGCTTCTTTCTCAAGCACATCACATCAACAACTATCATTCATCGACATAAATTAATTGAACAAGCCATACGTGAACTCTGGCTCACAGATTAATCCAACTTCATTTTTAATCTGTATATGTTAATGTATATTGTTAACAAGTGTTTTCTTTTAATTTCCTTGGGAAGGAGATGAGGTAGGCTAACAGCTCATAGTCCGGAAAGGATCTAAGATAGGATAAAAGCTCAACTCTTAGCACAGAAAGGAGCTGAGATAGTGTATTAAAGCTTGTATTGTAAAAGAGCTGTTTTAGGATGAATCTCTGAGCTTGCAAATGTGACGAGGTTGAATGAAAGCTCTGAACTTGGTAAGGAACTGAGACACGATAAAGTCTTAGCTTGTAAAGAAGTTGAGGAAAGACAATTGCTCTTAGCCTAGACAAGGCCTGATATAAGATAAAAAGTTCTTAGCTTGGAATAGGGCAGAGGTAGGATGGTGAATCAAAGAGTAATCCTTTCATTAAACGTTTCGCCTACAGTGAAACAACTTTTTGTCCTCAGTTTAGCGACGTTTTGTCCGTATTGCAATAACATTTCATTCGCAGTGTAAAGACTTTTCTCCCGCGGTGTGATCGAAAATTTAAGTTTACAAAATGACATACAAACTCCACCTTTTAAAGCATACAGAATCTGAACGCTAGGTCGGGAGCAGCAGATGCAAAGGTCAGGGGATGTAATACACATCTCTAACCCTAAGCATCTTCTAACCGCTGCTAGAAGAAGCTTAGGGCTGGCTATTAAAATTTGGTTACTCTACCTCCTGCTATCTAAAAACTTTGAGGCCTAGTCCACCTGCCCCTATATGGGGTGGGGCGTGGAGGGGCTTATGGGTGGGTGGCATTCTGAGAGAGGTGCTGGCGGGAGTCACTCACGCTGCCATACTCTGAGAAAACTTCCCCTCATTTTTCCTGTTGCTACCTTTGCAACACTGAACAGCTCCTGATGGCAGACTGAGAAGTGAGAAAGTACATGAGGTAAAGATTTCCATTCCCTGGGGTGTTAATGTTGCAGTTTTATAACTGTAGTGTAAAGCACCCCTCTGACAAGACAGTAATGGAGTGAATGATAATGAAAGTTTTTCTTTTTCGGGCCACCATTAGAGAAGCTGCAGAGGTTGGTGGATGAATTTGGTAGGGTATGTAAAAGAAGAAATTTGAAAGTGAATATAGGAAAGAGTAAAGTGATGAGGATAACAAAAAGATTAGGTGACGAAAGATTGAATATCAGATTGGAGGGAGAGAGTATGGAGGAGGTGAATGTATTCATATATTTGGGAGTGTACATGTCAGCAGATGGGTCTATGAAGGATGAGGTGAATCATAGAACTTTGTCCATGGAAGTAAAGAGGGGAATGTATGAGAGTATAGTTATACCAACACTCTTATATGGGTGTGAAGCATGGGTGATGAATGTTGCAACGAGGAGAAGGCTGGAGGCAGTGGAGATGTCATGTCTGAGGTCAATGTGTGGTGTGAATATAATGCAGAGAATTTGGAGTTTGGAAATTAGGAGGAGGTGCGGGATTACCAAAACTATTATCCAGAGAGCTGAGGAAGGGTTGTTGAGGTGGTTCGGACATGTAGAGAATGGAACGAGACACAATGACTTCGAGAGTGTATAAATCTGTAGTGGTGGGAAGGCGGGAAAGGGGTCGGCCTAGGAAAGGTTTGAGGGAGGGGGTAAAGGAGGTTTTGTGTGCAAGGGGCTTTCACTTCTAGCAAGCATGTGTGAGCGTATTTGATAGGAGTGAATGGAGACAAATGGTTTTTAATACTTGATGTGCTGTTGGAGTGTGAGCAAAGTAACATTTATGAAGGGATTCAGGGAAACCGGCAGGCCGGACTTGAGTCCTGGAGATGGGAAGTACAGTGTCTGCACTCTGAAGGAGGGGTGTTAATGTTGCAGTTTTATAACTGTAGTGTAACGCACCCCTCCGGCATGACAGTGATGGAGTGAATGATGATGAAAGTTTTTCTTTTTCGGGCCACCCTGCCTTGGTGGGAATTAGCCGAAAAAAATATATATATATATATATATATATATATATATATATATATATATATATATATATATATAAGGAGGAGCTGCGGATCACAGGGAGGAGTACAAGATCGGCAAGTACAGGGACATAAGCCAACAGTATCAATTTGTCCCAGTGGGATCAGAGACCCTGGGATCATGGGGAAAAAATGCCACAGGTTTCCTTAAAGAATTGGGTTTTAGACTCGACACCACCAGGGACCCAAGGGCAGCCACTTTCATGTTCCAGCGCCTCAGCATGGCCATCTAGAGGGGAAATGCATGTTGCATACTGGGCTCACTTCCAGCTTCGAAAGAGCTGGATTAAATTCATAACCTTTGATATATTGTACCAATGTATTCATGTTTGTGTTTTCTGTCAATGTATTCTGTCTATTAATAAAGTTCACATGTAATATAAAATATAGGGGGTGGTAGGAGAAGAAAATATTCAAACAGCTCCGGGGAGAACCTTGAGATTTCCCTGAGGTACGTTTATTTTCTTCTCTGAGGATGACGGTCCCCAGTAAAGTTCTAGAGGTGGTACCTCTCTATATTTTAATAAACTATATATATATATATATATATATATATATATATATATATATATATATATATATATATATATATATATATATATATATATATATATATATATCAAACAGGTCTGAGATGACACTTCTCTTTTTCACAGTAAAAAGCAGGTGTTATGCTGCAGATTATTAATAATTACTTCTCATTTTCTTCCCCCACAAACATCTCATTGTTTTTCGCTGCCAAAATAGAAAATTTAATATCCATTGTTTCGATTTGCATATAGATGACATGTTATTAAGGGATTTAGAGATGGAGTGCAAACTGAAGCAAAGCGAGGCGCCCCATCCCTAATAATGAAAATAACTTGTTTTTTTTCAGAATCATTGAGAGAAAGAATCATACCTAATTTAAAAGAAAATGGAAAAGATAAAATAGCTCGATTAAAAATTCATTGACTTTCTCGGAGGATGAATATTTAAGCAGCGATTGTCAATTTACTCTCTGCAGCTTCATGGCTAAGATTAGGTCATTTATTACTATGCTAGGGAAGACGAGATACGCTGAAGCGCAAACTAAGATTGCTTCATAGTGTTTGTTGTGAAATTTGACACATGGGAAGCATTAGGATATTTTAATGAGAAAACGTTTCGCCACGAATGGCTTCTTCAGGACTGAAGAAGCCATTCGTGGCGAAACGTTTCTTCATTAAAATATCTTAATTCTGAGCAAGTGGCTTATTTCACATTTGTCGATATTTTGTAAATGTCGTGATGTAAAGTTAAGAAGATAAAGGTCTCTTAAAACGAAACCTAGTAACAATATAAGCTTGTTCTGCGATGTGTGGCTTTTCTTCATTAACATCGAGCTCCACTTGGACCTGTGACAGAGGTTACAGAGGTAAGAATATTATGAATCTCCAGGATGGTACTTCAGGTAATTTGCCAAAGTTGTACTCGAAATTGTTTAAAGAGAGTGAGGTTTAATATTTGACTTATGATTATGAGAAGCCTACGTAATTAGTGTTAAATAATAGTCACACTACCTTAGCTGGAATGGTAGAACGAGACACTGTTTCGGTCTGTCCTGAACCATCACGAAATAATGACTTGCTAATAGTCCAGGATGGACCAAAACATCTCGTTTCCCGGTTCAGTTTAATGATAACACACTAGGAATCTAGTGTCATTGTAATGTGGGTGTAACCATGTGATTATCTGCCATTCCCCTTCCCAAACACTATACCACATCTACCACCAATGATAATCTTGTGGTATCCCCCAACCCCACTCAACAATTCTTCCCTCCTCCCCCCTCCTCCAGCTGGGTCAATGGCCATCTTGGGCAAGCAAGAATCATTGCTCACCGTGATAAATGAGAGAGCAGCCAGGAACGTCATTCTTAACCAGATTACCTGCAGTAATTACGCTACTGATGAGCTTGTAATGTAACGAGGAGCTTTTTGAGAGGGAGAGAAGGGGGGAAAAGGAGGGGGAACGGACAGGCAGGGAGGGAGGGAGGGAGGAGCAGAAGAAGAGGGAGAGAATGGGATAGAGAGGGAAGAGAAATCTCTAATTAGATGGAAGGGAGGGAGAAATATATTTTGGAAAGATAAAGGGGTAAAGTTATTCTTTGTAAAATATATATGAAAGAAATATTCTACGGGACACGCATGAGAAATGCTTGGTGGAAATGTGGTTAATTGGGACATGTACATAGAAGTATCTAGGAAATGCAGATAGCAGAAGTCTACCTACATTAAGGACTATCGAGTATAATGTAGGTGTACGAGCCAAGGATAGAAAATCTAAAGGCTCTCTTCCTAACCTCCGGCCACTTACCGCATAAAAATACGGTGAAAATATACCAAACTATATTGGAAAAAATTGCCTTGGAATTTACAGGGAAGATTGAACTGGATGGAAGTCACGGGCAACAAAATCTGTACTAAATCAGTACAGTTTGTCTTAAACTACTCTTGATACTCCACTGCCGCTCACAGAACCTACATACTAGTGGTTCTACTTCTGGTTACCACCAGTTCTATTTTTGACTATCGCAACCCTTAACTCCTACTTTTACTAATAATGAATATGTTGCTTTGTTGTCAACTGATCATCCTAGAGCAGTCGCTGAACAAACATCAGGTATATATTGCCTTAAGATTGCCCCATTTATAGAATGTATATGATGGTCTGCGTGAATATTTGTTTGTTCCCATTAGTACGGATTTCTCCACATACAGAGTCATATGTAGAAGAGTAATGCTTGGTGGAAAAGTGCGTCGAGGAGGAGGAAGGTGAAATTAATATTCGCGACTTAAAAATTCATTACATGGAAAGTCACGTTAGAAGCAGCAGCAGCAGTGGATCAATACGTGCAATTACAATGATTACATTGTACCGTTAGAAACAGGAGGTTGATCAGTCAGAACAGTTGAATAAATTACATTGTACGTTGGAAGCAGGAGATTCATCAGCACGGAAAACTATATTAATCACATATTACCGATGAAGCGAATAATGAAATTCGAAGAGAAAAATGTATGTAATTAATAAATATTGAATGAGGCTGTTTCTGAATGTAAAAGAGATAGATATTTTTTTTTCTAGAATCGTTCAAAGTTAGAGCTATTTTTTTTAACCAGTCATGCGATTGTTTTTGAAACGTCTAACACTGCAGCAGTTGTTGAAACGTTCAACTGAACAAGTATTTACAACCATAGAATAGTGCAACGTTTTTGAAAGCTTCTTTTGAGCCATAAAGGGTAAATAAATAACAGAAGGGTTATGGGTAATGGGAAAAAAGTGTGATAATGTACGTTAAAATTAAGATACAAAAATGCCAGAGCTGAGATTGCCGAGACTCGTAGAGAAGATTAATTTCAGAAGATAATTACTGATTAATTCAGAGGGAAAGGAAGTTGTCCATTAGACTAAATATTTGAAATATTTGTCTGCATATATATTCCGTAAATTGTTCACAAAATTCCCCATGTCAATCTTAAATTATACTCAACATATAACCTGTCTAAAGAGTTCAGAAAAATATAAATGCCTATGCCATGTTCAGTAAGATGACATGTCAGGTCACATCTCTGCTGTACGTGTCTTCTATTGCTTTATTGCTTTTCATGTTCTATGATAATGTGAGAAATCACGAAAACGCTTGGATTATTATTTTTCCACTATAATTGTATTACATATTAAGATATCACCTGGCTATTTTGAACAAATTGTCATTTGAACAAACGAGATTATGCCAGTAAAGAAAATAACTTGATTAATTATAAATATACCGATAAACCATTACAAAAATAACACTAAAACAAGTAAACAGCCATTTTAATGAGAATATGAAAAAAAATCGAAAGGAAAAGATTGTATAATATCGCAACAATCAGCTATGTTTGTCACATTACATTATTTATATGGATAACTCCAACTGACATACCAGGTAATTGTAGCCAGTAAGCCTACATGACTAGTTTCCATAGTTTCCACCAGGGGGCTGGTCTCTGGGTGGGTATGCCCAGACCTGTCTCTCTCTCTCTCCCTCGCATGGGCATGGCCCCCCCCCGGGCCATGGGCACAAACACACTGCCTGTGTATCCTCACGTTATCGCAAATAAAGTAAGATGCTATAATCCAGGAAAATTAACTATCGGTTCATTAAGGTAGACAGTATTTAAACTATCTACATGGGTAGCGAAGTACCTGATTTGATTTTATGCCAGTTAGTACTAATGTGAGAGTTCGGTTCACTAAGGTGCTAGTTGCGGACCTGTTAGATTTCCTCAAAGCTGCATCAGAAAAAAAATTATTTTCCATTTCAGTCTGATGTAACTTACAGGTACAACTCTGGAAACATGTCCTGGAATTTATAGGTTGAATTTACATTTTTTCCTAACATTGTCCCCATCCTTGTTGCTAATAGTTTATTTAAGGACGAAAAAGATTACTGTCATTACCCTAACTAATTACACGAATCATTAAACAGACAGATTAGCTTTCCATGTTTTCTGGCCTAGGACGGACATTATTGGTTTGAATGAGTTACCATCGTTCGCCCGCTCATCCTTTTACGGTTTCTCAGAAGAAGGGGTCATTTTGTCTCAAATACCTCGTCCCTTACTGGTCTTTACAAATTAGCCAAATGAAATATTTAGTGAATACAAGCACAGAATGAGCTAAACCACTAATACGTTGTATTAAAAAATAAAAGGAGCAAGTTTATACCGCAATAGAATTTTAATACAAATAAGACAAAATCATAAAATTAGCTTTATCAAAGAAATTTTGCTTAAGAGTACAAGGATACGAGAGTGAAAATAAGCCAGTTTTGTGAAATCATTACCAACCTGCAAATTATGTATTAATAGAAGATGATGAATCTAACATATCAATTAAAGGTAAACATCATTACAATCCGAGTGGGCTTGTTTCTTTTCACTCTCTCTTCTCGATCTCCTCCCTCATTCTATTTGGCAATCCAGCTGATCTCGGTGGTGCCAAAATCCTTTCTCCCTCTTGGACTGCAATGGTTGAAAAAGCTTGTGGCACTCATTCCAACCTTCTTTATATAATTCCAATCCTCTGACGAATATTTCTTTCAGTAACCTAAAGGTCAACAGCATTAGTTCTTCCCTCCATGGTAATACGAGATGTAATTTAATAACTCAATAAACTGCCTGACCTATTCGTCCGGCCCAAGCACAAGTAATTACTTTTAAGCTAGATGGTTTGAAATCCAAATGGCGCTATTTTCGGAGATTGGAACACAAATTTGGTGTTATTTAGACAATTTGGAATACAAATTGGTGCTATAGAAAGGGCCTCAAATCTTTATTAGTGGTATTTAGGGAGATGAGAATACAGACTGCTGCTATTCAGTGTTCGGAATGGTATTCGTCCCACCACGATATAAAATTGATCCATGTGGAAAGCATAACTGTTGCATCTGGGGGAAATGTACTCAGTATTTCCTGGTACACGAGGGGGACCTGCGGGGAAAAAACTGAAGTTCATGTAATATTCAGATGCTGCTCCAATGTAGCGCTTGTAATGTTAAGCCGAAAAAAAAATCGTAAATTTTAAACTAAAGTAGCGGAAACACCTTTCTGTACGGCAGACACTTTTATGGAAGCGAGTTCAATGCGCAAATGTTCTGGCAAATACATATGCACATGGGTACTCACACACATTACGTTAATCCTGTACCAATAGTAATATTTCAGTCACAAAATAACGCGAGGGGTGCCGATAGCATAGTTCAGAACTGCAAATATCTCCATTCCTCTTTCAGTGCAGGTACTGTACTCTCTACCTACAGGACTCAAGTCCGGTTAACCGTTTTCCCTGAATCCCACATAAATGTTACTTTGCTCACACTCCAACAGCATGTCAATTCATAAAAAATCTCTTGCCTCCACTCCTATCTAACACGCTCATACATGCTTGCTTGTTGTTTAATCCCCTCACATCAAAAACCTCCATTATTCCCTCCTTCCAACCTTTCCTAGGACGATTCCTCCCCTTCATTTTCTCTACTACTTATTTATACGCCTTCTAAGTTATCCGATTTTGTTCCATCCTCTCTAAATGTCCGAATCTCATCAACAACTCCTATTCAGTCATTTTAGTAATCCCGCACATCTTAATCTCTAAACTACAAATACTCTACATAATATTCACACCACACATTGCTCTCTGACATGACATGTCCGCGGCCTCCAGCCTCCTCCTTATGGCATCATTCATATCCCATGTTTCTCACCCATATAAGAGCGTTGGTAACACTATAGTCTTATACATTCCCCGTTTTTCTACCAAATGATAACATTCTTTGTCTTCACAGACTCCTCCGTACATCACTCACCGTCCACTCGTCAGTTCTATGGTTCACCTCGTTTGTTGCTCTTGTTGTTAAATTTGCATCTTCAGCAGAAACAAATTATATCACTGCTAACTTGATACTGTCATTACCACTTGCTGCTATTGTTAGCACTTGCTAATATCATTACCAACTTGCTACTGTCACTGCCACTTGTTACTGTCATTACTAACCTGCAACTATCATGACTCGTGAAATGTTAATAACTCGATTTAAAAAAAATCACAAACAAGTGAGACTCGAGTCTATGGAAGTCGAGTCCTAAAACTAAAAGGCCGTTCGTTCTGTTATAATGAGCCGGGGTACACCACAGCCACGCTGGTGTGGGATTCGTCTTGTAAAGACCAAGCCTTTGTGGTCACAGTGGTGGCCCATGCCAACCTCATTTTATGGTTTATAGAAATATACCTAGTTGGATGAACCCTATTAATGCCACTGATTCAGTGGTTAACACACTGGCCTGTGAGGTATAGGATTCATCTTTCATGGGTTTGATCTCCATTGTTCTGTGAATTGCTACTATCGTTGCTAATTTACTCTCATTGCATAAATTACCAACGCAAGGAAAATAACTCAAAGTAAAATTTCCTATTTCACAAATATCTATAATTTACTACAATTCACTGACTACGTGAAAATAAATTTAGAGGAGAGGGGAAAGAGCCTCACTAATATCAAAAGAGATGGATCCAAATTTCAAACTGACAGCAAATTTGAGAAAAGGCAAGTTGCAGAATAATCTCTTATTGCGATAATTTTGGCTCTAATAGAAAATTATCAAGGCAGTCAAAGGACACATTATATACATACTTGTGTTTTGTATACGTTGTATGATTTGATGAAATTGTAAATGAGCAAAAATTTACCCCACTAAAAGAATTTCCTGCAGCGACTGCCTTTTCTCTGAAAAGAGATGCTGGGGTCTGAGTAATACAAGCACCGCGAGGGGAGTGGAACACATCCAGGTGAAGAGAGGCTTCTGTCCTCAAGGCAAAAAAATGCTCAGCCTCCACCACTGCGTTATGTGACCCAGCGTCGCAGAGTTTAAATTTTATTTATTTTAATTTCATACGGGAGAGCCAGAAAACCGTATAACACAGCGCCTGGGGAACGGAAGCCGAATCAATTTTGGTCCTAGGACACGAAAGGTTGCTCCATTTCCTAGCATCGCAAGCCCTACACTAGGTATGCATTCTCCTTGAAGGTAGGGAAGGGCAATGGGTTGCAATAGTGAGAGGGACTCCGGGAAGTCTCCACGAAAGGAGGAATTATGTTAACTAGACAAGGGACACTCGCAAACACTTTACCGAGCACACGGCACTGAATTACTGAGAGCACTCTGCTCGATTATAATGTTTTCAGCTACCATGGCTGGCTGCAACAGTCTGATGATAAATTTGCTGCGTGTTAGGATAATACAGCTTAATGCAATGAATTTTCCCTTTTAATCTGATCTAATTCAAAGTAGGCATTGCAATGTGGTGTGAGCGCACGCTTGTGTTGTTGTCTGTTAGCACAGTAATTACTTATCTGAGGAAAGGGAAAGACGACGAGTTCTAGCTTTTGGTCTCTTAACTCTATAAACCAGTCTATAGGAAAGTCTTTCGACTGCTCAAAGTTATTCAGGCTGCATATAACCCTTACACCACCGATGAAAGATAAGTTTATCCTTAACATGGGCAATAAAATAATCTGTGCATATACAGAGAGAGAGAGAGAGAGAGAGAGAGACTTGGTGTTCATAACTAAATATATGTACAGTAAAACATAGACAGCTCTTGCAGTTTATAACGTTGCTGGTAATTTATCTTAAATGTAATGTGAAAATGCCTCATCATATCTATGTTTGAACCTCTGTGTGGAGTACGCTCCCACATGCGTCATTGTTAGGCGGCTCAGAAATAGTGGAGTCAGACTCCATACATAGCTATTAATAACAGGTATACGTCCCACAAAGCTAGAATGTAAAGAACCTAGCAAAAATAGATTAAAGCTGACTAAAAATGACAAGTCGGTCAGCGAGAATCTCAATCAATTCAAAGATGTGTTTTCCGTGGAATTTTGAACTTCACTAGACACGAAAAATAATGTAAAATTGCAAAAAATGTAAACTATTTTTGCTTCAGGGATGAAGTGAAGAAACTGAGTAAACAGAATATAACAAAATCAGTGGTAGCTGGTCATGTATCACCAGAGGTTGTGGAAGAAGCAGAAGCCCGATGTACACCACTAGTACAAACCTTCATCAGGTCACTGGAATACTGATTACTACAAAAAACAAGAAACACTAAATGTAGTCCCGATATTCAAGCAAGGTTTTAAGTGATAGAGGTGTGAATATCCAGGGGATTTGCATGATCTTACATTAAAGTGAGTGGAGACAAATTGTTTTTAAAGTTTGATGTGCAGGTGGAGTGAGATCAATGTAATACTGAAGGGATTCATACAAACCGGTTAGCCAGACATGAGTCCTGGAGGTGCAAAATACAGTGTTCGCACTCGAGGGTGAGATGTCGCAATTCGGAGGGTCGTTTAAATTTTGATGTTTCCAAAACCTCTTGCAAGACAGTCTTAAATTATTGATGATGAATGTTTTCATCATTTAGGACGCCCTACCTCGGTGGATCACGGTAAAAACACCTAGCTCTGCTGGGTGCGTGATTTTTGTAGGATTAGGTGGTCGTATGGGTTAGAGCATCGTGTGATTTTCGCTCACCATGAGGCAGGCCAAGATGACATGGGTTCGAGTCCTCGGCTAGTCGCAGTGTTATTAACTGCCACTCGTTCGTGGTTACAATAACATATACGTATACTGCTTGTGGAGACAAATACACCAAACGGGGAGTAGAATGAAATTAGCTCTAAGGCACCCACACCATCGTATGTCCTTGGATGACGTTAAAAACTCCTAGCTCTGCTGGGTGCGTGATCTTTGTAGGATTGGGTGTTCCTGTGGGTTAGAGCGTTGTGTGATTTTCGTTCACCAAGCACAATTTAATTTAGCCTAATCCAACTAAATATATTTGATATAAGTTTACAATAATAAGGTTAGGTAAGTTTTCTAAGGTTCTTTTGGTACAAAATTATTAATTTTTACATTAACATAAATGAAAAAAATATACATATCTTTATGTCAGTAGTGGTACTGAACCCCCTATGTATTATATTTGTGTAGAATATCATAGTACCAGCTATATTATAGTTAGGCTCCCTATCTAGCTGTGACGTCACGAGCCCCTGACGTGAGTCACCAGCCAGAGGCATCTCCCTCACTCGTCGACAGGCTTAGAACGGAACAGGTAGGCTGGGCTTCTTTCCCCTCACAGACCCTGTCAATATACTTGTTACCAACCACTGTGTGTGTTTCACTACGACCATAAATATCTCAAAGTACCCACCCGATATTTAAACGTATAAGAGAAAATTTTAAAAAGCACTTAATTTTAAATGAATTTTTGCTAACTGACCAATTTTTACCCATTCAGCACAACATATATATATAAATATAAATCTTTAGCTCTAGATCTTTTGCACTCTCGCGCGTCGTCTGGAGCTATGCAATGTTGCAAGACAGCAACAGATTAGAGGGAAAATTCTTTGAGGCAAGACAGAAGGTGTCAGTGGAGGCCCTTACTCTGTGGCATGAGCCGCAACTGATACCTTCTGCCTTGCCTCAGAAAATTTTCTCTCCTATCTGTTGCTGTGTTGCAGCACTGCATAGCTCCTGACGAGGCGCGAGAGAGCAAAAGATCGCTAAATTAAAATTTGAAACTAAAACATCAGATGATTTCTTCATTATTGGCTACAACAATTGTGAAATCATATTGTACTGAGTTGATTAGTTTTCATATGTTAAGTAAATAATTGAGAAGTATAAATACTTCTCCAGTTAAAGAGAATATATGAAGGCTCTCTACCTATCTAGTATCACATAACAGCAACTTAAAACTTTTTCTCTATATGATCATGCAACACAAAATTTCTTTTGCAGACATGAAAAAATGAGAGAATACTTCTCATTTCAGTGATACCTTTCCATAATAGCATTTGTCAGTGCAGTAAGAAATTACTAAATTTAAACAGATAAGCTGAAATAATCTTCTGAACAGCAGCAACAACGGCAGCAGCAGCAGCAGCAGAAGCAGCAGTAGCAGAAGCAGTAGCAGCAGCAGCAGCAGCAGCAGCAGCAGCAGCAGCAGCAGCAGCAGCAGCAGCAGCAGCAGCAGCAGCAGCAGCATCCTGATAATGGAAGACGTGACATCGTTGTGTCGGTGCCAGTTACTACGCAATTTTTATATTAATAATCTATAAATCCATTAACTACTTGTTCCCCAGCTGAATTCACTCCATATAAACTAACGAATATTAAAAAAAAAAAAAAAAAACTCGGGAAAACAGAATCTCGGAACTAAAGTGAGAAGCACGAGCCATCTCAGTTGTGTCATCCAATAAAGCAGCAAAATATTTCTGCTTGGTTTACGTAAATTAATTTTTTATCACAAATCTCCTGGCTTAAACATTGGAATTGTTTTTCTTAAATACGTTGCACTACAAGAAACATTATTTATATGATTTTCAAATTCCTTTAAAGTTCTCATGCTATATCTCAAAAGTGTTCCAAAATTAATTTCATTTAAGCTATAGAATTATCAGTTTTGAATAGTTTTTATTTTTACAATAAAAAAAATGAGACTGGATAAGGGAAGCCATGTGGTCCCTCCTCGTGTCGCTCTAGGTGGGAAGTGTTTAGTCGGGGTGTTGGTGTAAGCAATGGTGTCGGGGTGTTGGTGTAAGCAATGGTGTCGGGGTGTCTGCTTGAGTGGCCACGACCGTTGAGGTTGGTGTGGAAAAGTAACGAACGACAACCTGGAGGTGTGTGTACTCACCTACTCCCCTATATGTGGTTGCAGGGGTCGAGTGTGCACGAGAGAGAGAGAGAGAGAGAGAGAGAGAGAGAGAGAGAGAGAGAGAGAGAGAGAGAGAGAGAGAGAGAGAGAGAGAGAGAGAGAGAGAGAGAGAGAGAGAAATCCACCCAGTATCACTCACACAGGATAAGATCAAACATCTCAGGCACAACTTAAAGCAAAGTAAAACAGATAGACGCTACTTTTGTTGGCTTTGTCTTGTATGTATGTGAATACTTGAAACAAACCCAAGTACAGTATGAAAACATTTGATGTTTAACTCCCCGTCACTTTGATGACTGCACAACAAACATGTGGAGAGCTGTGGAGAGTTGACGGTGCTTTGTGTGTGTGTAAGATGAAGCCTCAGCGAGTGTCAGTGAGCCACAGAAGGCTCGTAGTCGCCTCTTCCTTTCACAACCAGCCATGGAGAGCTCTTATCATGGACGACTCTTTCCAGCTCTCACTTTCCAGTAAAAGAACGAATCTTCTATCCTTTGTCATTTCATTTATTACTTTTAATAACTGTGTGTTATGAACTCTTCCTGAACCGTAAGCTCTCAAAGAGACTTAAGAGCTAAGATTAATTTCCTCATGGAACCTACAATAGAAACTTTACTCAGATCCCCATGTGGGTCAGGAGCTGCATGCTCAAGAGACCCAGTAGCTGTGAATCAACCCACTTAGTAGGATCAGGAGCTGTATATCAACACTTTTGGGAGGCCCAGGAACTCAAAATAAGTAGAATAAAACACTAAAAAAATAAAAAATAAATCTGATAAAACTAGGCATGCAATTTCCCCCCAGAGTTTCAGACTTTTATTTTGTGGAGGTTGGAGCCACTATTATTTAAAATAAAACAAGCAAATTGGCACCTGTAAACCTAATAAAAACTCGAACCATTTTTTAGATGAGATAATCCAGCGTTGAAAGTTTGACGGCAAATAAATAGGTATTATCAATTTATCGGAAGGGATATTTATCAAAAATTTTACAATTAAATATGTAAACTGGCATCTGTACAGTCCAAAGTCAATCTGAACCATCTACTAATTATTATACACTAATGAGTAGAAGTTGAAGCAGATCGGATGAGGCATTCTCTTCTTATTGTACAGAAATCAATATCCCAATTTGTTTCTTGAAAAAATAGTTGATATTCCGGGGATGAATTTTTTTACAAAAAAGCCACACTCCAGAGAGGAAATTTTTGACTTTCTCTTCAACGTGTGACCAACTTATGGTTCCTTGAATGAAACTGACATTAAGATTTAAACAATTCAAAAATAATGCAAACCTTCCTTTGAGTAAGATACACCAGAGTTTGCAATACTGGGTCTCGGGTGTTACTATAAATTCATCGGCATTATAATTACATTTAAGGTGATAGACCTGAGTAATTACCTTCACTCAACACTGATTCAACACTATCCACACGGCGCTGATCCAGCCACTCTTCCACTTTTTAAATTTATAAAAGTGAGCTTAGAATAATAAAGGGATCAGACGGGTAATTGGGGATGAAGGGAAAGGATGGTGAAAACGTTAACCGTTTAGAAAAAACATTACAGGTTTACTTAATTTTTTTTCAACAAGTCGGCGTCTCCACCGAGGCAGGTGACCCAAAAGAAATCCCCAAAGAAAACTTTCATCATCATTCAAACTTCCACTCTTACATAATCACTGTCTTTGCAAAGGCTCGATATACAGCTGAAATCCTGCGTCACTATCTCAGACCTCCTTAAAGTGCAGGCATTACTTCCATTTCAGCTGACATATGACAATTCGCCATACCACGGGCGGGGTTAGAACCAGACCGACGTTAGCTACTGGGCTAACGTCGGTCTAGAATTTTATGACTCTCTGACCGCGGGTTCTATCCCCGCCAGTGTTATGGTTTGTTTACAATCTTGTCATTACGATTTCGTGAGTCATATATTATCTGAGAGACTTCAGACTTAATTTCTACAGCCAGAGAATATAATTCACAATATTTATTATAAAACCTGGGCAATATTGCTGGGGAAAATGGGTGCCAACAGATAAATTTATGAACTCTCATGTTCACACTTAGATATCACTCTTTCTTGCCAATATAAAGCCACAGTCTACCAGTGCCCTTCCAGCTCTGTGGCTCCCGATCGAATTTCCTTCCCTTATTCATTCCAGTTCTCTTAAACATCTTTGTTGCTGAATTATCGAATATGCCATGATACTTGCAACAGGATTTTAGATCTTTTTGGCTCTATTTAAAAGTGTTAACACTTCTATAAAGGGCAGAGGATACAAGGCCAACACATAAAATTATACAAGATTAGTTGGGTACCGTGTCTATCGTTTAATACAGCTAGTCCTTTCATTATCCCAGTAAATAACACAAGCCTGTTAAACATTAAATTGACTTAGACAATACAAACTCCACATAATGTAAATCACACCTTAAAACTCCATCTACGGCTGGTCCATCGGCAAGGAGTTGTATCACTATTCAGATTCTAAACATTCGTTATGTATATAGATAATTCAGATACAGCCCCACTTCACACATGTTGACTGGTCACAAAACTTCTCTAATTTTGCACGAAAACTAATAATTTCCACACATACCTGAAACTTTACGGAACCTGTTTTTGTTCTGCATTCATCAGTGTTTTAAGTTTGAGGTCATTGAGAAAAGGCATTCTCAGTTTCCCATATGGAAAATAATTTTACCCCTTTTTTAAAAGAAAATTAATAATCTGGAATGTAGATCTACTTTGCTCTAAATAAATGGCACCAACATTGAAAATTTAAAACCCTTCAGAAGAGGCATCCAAAAGTTATTGAAAGGTAACCATTTCGCTAATCTCTTGTATAAAATATTCAGAACTGATATCTACACGGACTGACACCAGTTATTTAATTGTGAAGCGCTCAACCCGTCTGGGCCATTCAACATAGGGAATGGTGAATGCCCCATCCTGTGTGTGTGCTATTTACGAGAAAACTGAACATGTCAGCATTCAGCATTGTGCTGCTATTTAATATTTACTTAATTTGGAACAAAAGCTGGCTTTACTTCCTTGTCATACACCGCTACACAGGATATGTTTAGTAAAAGTAAATATAAGATAATTTGTAATCTTGAGCAGGGAGACTGACTGGGATTATCGTCAAGCTTAATATTTTACATTACACAACTACCAAAGTTTTGTTTTGTTCAGATATAACTGGAAATCCTATTATATATTATTTGGAAGATTTAATAATCTAGGAACATGTCATATATATTTGAAGTTATTTCCGTCACATTAATTGCTCAATACTGAGCGTGCAACGTGAGCTATTAAAACTGAGCGTTGTTCATGCATCATTCACAGACAGACGATGCCGTATAATCCTGACAATGCCTGTCAGTGTAGATGGTGCATTTCCATCATTGAACAAGGGACGATTTAGCCTTAGCAGTGGCATCCATGTTTCACAGGACGATATTAAGGTAGTATTGTGTTTAGAAATAACGTCATCAATAGAAGTTGCGTAATTAACGAACAACGCCTCGTAGCACAATTACACACTTCAACAGCCCTATCACACACCACCACACATCACACACACCACACATCACACACCACCACACATCACACAACACCAAAGCCCAACCACCAATTACTACAGCATTATTACACACCACCACACGTCACACAGCAACAAACAACCACAAATTAGTACTGCACTATGACAAAGCGCCACCACACACAGCACTATTGCACAATACCACACACCACATAGCATCAAAACACCACCACACACTATAACAGCACGTTCTCAGACTATACACTATAACAGCACTATCTCAGACTATACACTATATCAGCACTATCTCAGACTATACACTATAAGAGCACTATCTCAGACTATACACTATAAGAGCACTATCTCAGACTATACACTATAACAGCACTATCTCAGACTATACACTATAACAGCACTATCTCAGACTATACACTATAACTACACTATCTCAGACTATACACTATAACAGCACTATCTCAGACTATACACTATAACAACACTATCTCAGACTATACACTATAACAACACTATCTCAGACTATACACTATAACAACACTATATCAGACTATACACTATAACAGCACTATCTCAGACTATACACTATAACAACACTATCTCAGACTATACACTATAACAACACTATCTCAGACTATACACACTAACAGACTATAACAGAACTCTCAAACCAACACACACACACACTCACACACACACCCACACACACACACACTATAACAGCACTAATGCACCACCACACTATAACAGCACTCTCCCACCAACGCACACTATAACAGTACTATTACACCATTACACACACTATACCAGCACTATCACACCACCCCACACAATATAACAGCACTATCACACCACCACCACACACTATCACACACTATAACAGCACTATCACAGCACACACTATACCACCACACACTATAACAGCACTATCACACACCACACACACTATAACAACACTATCACACCACACACACTATAACAGCACTATCACACCACACACACTATAACAGCACTATCACACCACACACACTATAACAGCACTATCACACCACACACACTATAACAGCACTATCACACCACACACACTATAACAGCACTATCAAACAACACACACTATAACAGCACTATCACACCACACACACTATAACAGCACTATCACACCACACACACTATAACAGCACTATCAAACAACACACACTATAACAGCACTATCACACCACACACACTATAACAGCACTATCACACCACACACACTATAACAGCACTATCACACCACACACACTATAACAGCACTATCACACACCACACACACTATAACAGCACTATCACACCACACACACTATAACAGCACTATCACACCACACACACTATAACAGCACTATCAAACAACACACACTATAACAGCACTATCACACCACACACACTATAATAGCACTATCACACCACACACACTATAACAGCACTATCAAACAACACACACTATAACAGCACTATCACACCACACAAATATAACAGCACTATCACACCACACACTATAACAGCACTATCACACCACACACACTATAACAGCACTATCACACCACACACACTATAACAGCACTATCACACACACACACTATAACAGCACTATCAAACAAAACACACTATAACACACTATCACACCACACACTATAATCACTATCACACACACACTACTATACAGCACTATCAAACAACACACACTATAACAGCACTATCACACCACACACACTATAACAGCACTATCACACCACAAATACTATAACAGCACTATCACACCACAAACACTATAACAGCACTATCACACCACACACACTATAACACCACACTCCAGCTGGAGTGGTATAACAACCTAAACATCGTTACGACAATCCCAGCTTATCACAGCGCTGTGCTGTATTAGATATTCCACTTGCTGATACTCATACAAGAAGAGCTGGACGGGGCAAGAGAGACTGATACCAAGACCAGAGCAAGACAATCCCTGATGATAGGAGCGGTAAAGACAATGAGAGTGAGATTCGCGAAAATTTATCATGGAATGTGTGTAATACTCATTGGTTTGTGTAATGGAGGTAATTATATTTTGTGCCAATTAGAAAATAAAATAATTTGAGTTATTTTATCTTGAGATGAAATATTGAAGAAAAGATCTTTCTTTAACTACTGCAACCAACCTAACCTAACACAGTCTAACTCTGCCTAATCTAACCTATCCTAACCTAGACACTGCTCGAGTGTTGGTAGTATTGTAAGTGTTTACAGCACTGGGCTGGCAACTGACTGACCCGGCTTATGTATAATTTGCCTGATTGTACCTCACTTCAAACTACATTTAGTGTTAGTATGTCCCCCGTGAAAGAAAATGTAAAATAAACAATTATTTTTGATAAGCAATAACATATTGCCTCTGCTGCATCAATGAAAATGAACAACTAATTCGTTGTAGTCTCAAAACTCAATATTAGTCTTTTTCTGTAATTATCTCCAGGATGCCAGCTTATACATTCATAATACGATCATTTACACACGTGTACCATAAGTCAACATTTTGCATCTCATGAAACTGTTTGCCCGTGTGAGTTATTCATTGTAAGAATTAGTAGAGGCTTTGTCCTCCATTTCCTAAACTCTGCTCGATCTCTGACCAGTCAAGTCTGGAGATCGTAAATGCCAAAATGAAACTTAAAAGAAAAAACAACCTCTCTATCATTAGATCAAAGGTATAATAGGATCAAGTGAATGACCAAGACACTTGTGCAACACCTGGGTATTTTTGAGAGAAGTTTCGCCAGTACAGCAGACTTAATCAATCTAATGCAAATAAATGGTGATGGAGACTCTTATATTTTAGCTAGTGGAAGAAGTGGAGATATACAGTAGCTGTAGATGTGGTCACATATGGGCGGGGCTCCCTAGTGGAAACAGGTCACCACATCCTCTCTGACACAGCAAGCAGCCGTTGTTACCCACAGCACAACAGGAAGCTTTGATTCTTTCATCTTAATGTTAACTCTCTGGTAAGGCAAGCGGCTCCTCTTGGGATTGGCTTATTTGCATAAGAACGAGGCGATCGTGCGATATCACAAGTCTGCTTGAGATATAACCAGCACGCGATATACCAACCCAGCAGTTGGTCGAACTCATCTAGGAAAAGCGAAAATATGTATCTGAACCCTTTGTATATCTTTGAACCCTTTGTATATCTGCATCGGAAATGTGCTTCCCGACGCCCAAGATGTCTGGTAAGTTTATAAACTTTCCTGAAGATCGAACAGGATATTTCTTTTACGCAGGGAGATGTGTTAATTGTGATGTTTACCCTTCACATACATTTTTGCAGCTATATTTGTATGACTCAAGGGATTTAAATAATAATAATAAATAAATGAATGAACAAAACAAAAACAAAGCCAAAACAAAAAACAACTCAAAAGAATAATACTAAAATAATTCATGAATATTTCTACCGAAAAAATAATTTCCTAGTGAAACATATCCTGAGTATACTCAAACCATTCATAAATTCCGAGTCTCAAGTTACAATACGATTTGAAGTAATGTTTGAGAGTGATTGGAAAGCGCTATACCATTGTAATCTTGACAAGATTAGATGGAGCCTAATGTGGGGTCACTTCTAGCCTAGATGGCCCTGCCATAACTTTTCTAAAAAATGTGTAGGAAGCCTACCTCGTCTGCATCTTCGTCCAAGTCATTGCACTTCTAGACCAAACTGGGAAATACGTTTTAACGTTCTATAACTCATCTGTGTCTTTAATTTCCATCGGAGCTCTCATGTACGTGTTTTATGCCTCTTTAATAGTTTATCCAGTTTATCTAGCCCATCAGTTTC
The DNA here is from genome assembly GCA_009830355.1 of Cherax destructor. NCBI lineage: Eukaryota > Metazoa > Arthropoda > Malacostraca > Decapoda > Parastacidae > Cherax > Cherax destructor. The sequence goes on from WNWK01000911.1 coordinate 37,251, forward strand.
TCTGAATATTTTGTTCATCATAACGTTTCACCTGGATCTTATGTCCTATATTTTCGTCAAGTTTAGTTCCTTTAGCCACTTCTCATTGGTAATAACCCTTAGCCTTGGGACTAATCACTTAGCTCTGAGACTAGGCACCATAATAGTGCTCCACACATATAATGCCCTCAAATATGGCATCTTCACTGCCTCCAGCCTCCTCCTCGCTGAAGATTTTAATACCCAAACCTTACCTCCAAATAAAAATTTTGGTATCTCTATTCTTTGATAGACAAATATTTGCCTCGTAGGGGGCGCCCTAGGAAAGGATGAAGGGAGGGGGTAAAAGAGGTTTGTGTGCAAGTGGCTTTGACATACAGCATGCATGTGTAAGCGTGTTAGATACGAGTGAATGGAGACGAATAGTTTTTGGGACTTGAGCTGTTGGAGTGTGAGCAGGGTAATATTTTGTGAAGGGCTTCACGGAAACAGGACTTGAGTCCTGGAGGTGCATAGTACAATGCCTGCATGACTCACGAAACGTCGTATCTGGGCACCTCTGCAAAATCAGTGATTATGTGTGAATAATGGTGAAAGTGTTTCTTTTTTGGGTCACCCTGCCTCGGTGGAAGACTGCCAACGTGCTGAAAATATATATGTATATATATAAACATACATATACAAACAATGCCTCAGTAATTAATTTTGCTGGGCTATAAAAGCCACTGGACCAGAGAGCGACACAATATCCAGCCGATGTTGAACGTCGCCACCACCACCAGAGATGTCCACGAGTCTGGAAAAGCAATTACAAGGCAAGCAACTCTGCCACCCCTCAGTGAAGTAGACTAGTGCACTACACACACACACACACACACACACACACACACACACACCAAGTAGTATGGTTGTGGTCCTCAACCATCCATGTGTATTTAAGTTGACTGACAGAAACCATCCAGAAAGGTACAAACTTACTGTCATAAGATGTAGGTTAGTGGACAGCAACCATCCAAAGAATTATGGTTGGATTATGCATGGTTGGAAGACAGCAGCCGTCCACAAATACGAGTGTTAAACTTACGCCTGATTTTTGTTTACACAAATCGATTTTACAGGCTAAGAACTGTTATTCTACCTCGGCTCATTTCAAAGCACAGCTCTAAGGTATACTAAAAAAAAAAAAACGGGATGCGACCCACAACAGTCTACTAACATCCAGGTACCTACTTACTGCTAGGTGAACAGGGGCAGCAGGTGTAAGGAAACCTGCCCAACTTTTCCACCCTTGCCGGGGTAGAACAAATAACTTTTAACGTTTGCTCTCTGTCGAGACTGCTGGTCCTTTCTTTTTGTTCCATGAATACATAAGACGGCAGATAAGTCTTTTAGATTCAAATCACATTCATTATATATTTACTTGCCTATATCTATTTTCTGCAGTCATATTCCCAAAACAAATTTGTATTGACGATTGTAATTATGTCAGACGATTGTGTTATTAAGCAAGATAATCAACTCATATTCTACACCACCTTAGAGTCCAAACCCCAATAATTACTCCAGGGTTCTAGCCAGGCCTGAATGATCATAGGTTCGTCTTCACAGGAGATACAAGGAATCACGTATACAAATGCACATACAAATTATATATTTATTTTCATATTAGATGTTTCGATGTCCGCTGGACATGGTCTGGACATCCACTGAACGACACCTGAACAGCCCTTAAGCTGTCTTCCTCACACTTTATATATGGAAGAAACCGCCATCTTCCATTAAATAGCCGATTAAAGCCCTGTTAAGAGTCTATCGTTGACGCCTTTGTCATACTTCCACCCCTAGGCCTTTCTCGTCCCTTCTTCCCCCCCCCCAAAAAAAAATCATAAAAGTAAGAAATAAAAAATAAAATAAAATATATAAATTCTGTAGTCGTCGAGGCTTCTCATGGCATCAACAGTGACTGCCTGTGATGTCCCCGTCTGGCAAGTCATCTATTTTGACCTCGGCTGTGTTGATCGCATCGTCACTCAGCGTCGCTGATAGCGACATCTCTAGATCTTAGGGGCAATCCCTGGACCCCTTGGCACATCCATCCATCTTGGTCTTTTGGCTGTGGTCTGACATTGGCCGTGGGCTGGCCATCCACTGACCCACTACCAAACGACCGTCATTTCTCGCATAGAATGTAGCTAAAAAAAAAAAGCTCCATATCCAGTTGGGGACTGTTTAATTAAACAGCCAATTACCGTTATGCAGTGTTTCTCAAGTCTGCAAAAGCGATGTGCATGTTGCAGCAGTTACTTTCAGGAAAGCATTGCTCACCCGTTAGCTTAATTAATTAAAGTCTGCATAAACAGGCAATCACTATCGCGTGTTTCAGGAACTGCTTCTAGGAACGTCTAGAACAAGCTCATTGACTAAGCCCCCTCCTAAACAATCACCGAGGCAAGCTTAAGCCACTCGTTTTTGTAACTATGTGAAGTGCAATACCGGTGAGTCCTTCAGCAGAGGGAGTAATAGAAGCTTGATTTCCCTTCGACGAAATGACCTGAAACACTGCTCTTTGCAGCCAGCAGCCAATTTTTTTATCCCTGAGGAAGTGGTGTGCAAAGGGAATTTGTGTGCAGTGCGAGGAAGGACAGAGTGGAAGGAAAGCCCAGTGCTAGCGACTGGATGGCAAATTTCCAGTGTCGAGGGCAAGGTTTGGAAACTTTTAAGCAACTTTCAGGTGCCTCATGGATGTTTCCAGGGGCCGACGCCCCCGTGGCCAGGTAACCATGCCTCCTGGTGGATCAAGACCTGATCAACAAGACTTGCTTATGGCAGCATGAAGTCAAAAGTAGGATCCACAGCCCAGCTGACCTGGAACTCTTAGGTAAATGAACACAGATGCAACTAATGACATTTTATTGTGACAACGTTTCGCTCTTATAACAAACATTTATTATATATATATATATATATATATATATATATATATATATATATATATATATATATATATATATATATGTCGCTTTGGCCCGCCTCATGGTGAACGAGAATCACACATGACGCTCCATCCCACGGGACCACGCAATCCTATATAAGGATATATATATATATATATATATATATATATATATATATATATATATATATATATATATATATATATATATATATATATATATATATATATATATATATATATATATATATATATATATATATATATATCCTTAACTCACATCCTCTAACCCTCACCCATTACTCTCCCCACCCCACCACTATTATCACCACACCCCTCTTCTCACCCCACCCCTCTTCTCACCCCACCCCTCTTCTCACCCCACCCCTCTTCTCACCCCACCCCTCTTCTCACCCCACCCCTCTTCTCACCCCATCCCTCTTCTCACCCCACCCTTCTTCTCACCCCACCCCTCTCCTCACCCTACCCCTCTTCTCACCCCACCCCTCTTCTCACCCCACCCCTCTTCTCATCCCACCCCTCTTCTCACCCCACCCCTCTTCTCATCCCACCCCTCTGCTCTCTTCCTTAAATTTATTGGTTCCTCCTTGCAAAATCTATCCTGTTTTTTTACCTCTTTTCTTCCTTACAACTCCCTCTACTTTCTCAGTCATTTCTCACACAAATAAGCTCTCATTCTCTCTCTCTCTCTCTCTCTCCTCTCTTCTCTCTCTCTCTCTCTCTCTCTTCTCTCTCTCTCTCTCTCTCTCTCTCTCAGTAACCTTCCCTGCCACAGCTTTCAGTTTCCAAGGATCTCCTGAACACTTTCTCCCTCCCAAGTTTTAATTACAGCCTGTGTTTGTTCAGCTTTCTCTTGTGACTTTGGCATTGTTTGTGAAGTAGCCAGGCTTGTTTGCTTTTTTCATTGTAATGATTTTGCTCTTTGTTGCCTTGAATTGGATTCCTTTTGATACCAGGATGAACTGTTTTCCAGTAAGCTTTCCTCCAGGTGGCAGAAAGGAATATTTTCCAGCATACTCTCTCCTACAGGCGGAAGGAGGGATTTTTTTCAGTATTCTCTCCTCCTTGAGAGCAAAAGGGAATATTTCTTCAGTATTTCCTTCGCTATGTGGCAGGCGAAGGTGTTTTCTCAGTAGTTTCTCTTAAAAGTGGACGGGAATAATTTTTTTCCTGTGTGCCTTATTTCGTGCAGCGGCGGCATCGGTATATAGTATTATTCCCCGGGTGCCAATCCATGGCTTCAGGGGAAAATCTCCATTTTATTTTTCGTTTCTCGTTTCATTCGAAGGTAGATTAATTTTTACTCAATGTATGCCCAGTTGAGACTGCATTTTAATTTAAAAAAGTGCGCAATCACAATTGCTTTTCAATAAGCTTTTAGGATTAGAGAGGGAGAGAGAGAGAGAGAGAGAGAGAGAGAGAGAGAGAGAGAGAGAGAGAGAGAGAGAGAGAGAGAGAGAGAGAGAGAGAGAGAGAGAGAGAGAGAGAGAATTTTAAGTACAGAGACTTCAGTAACGATGATAACCAAGAGTGAATTCGCAATGACCATTTTGTAAGTAGTAAACCAAATTAAAACAAGGAAATGCTTCGTTAATTTGCTTGTGTGATTTTATAAATAGATTAATACCATTTGCAAAATACACACTAATTTAAGTTCTTTAAGAACACAAACGTCTTGGCAATCTTAGTTTATTAAAACATATTACAAACCACAAGTGACTTTTAGTAAACATATCTGATAAAAGTTGCAGAAATTCTTGTGCTTTGTTCTTTTTCACGAATTTGTTAAATAAATTCAAGAGTTATAACCTCCAGCAGAATGTATTCATCTAATTGATTCTCAGGTGTGAACAAAGACTACCGCTCAGTATATGGCTAATAAAAAGCATGGGTAAGTTTCCTAACACCTTCTGAACATTTTCACCAATCAGTTAATATGAATCTGTGTGTTAGCCAACTGATTTGGGATATCATCCTGGCAGGTTGCACCACACCTTAGATAGGGCCAGGCCTCGAAATTTGTTAAGGTAGGATAACAGCTCTTAGCTTCCCAACTAAACGGTATAAAAATATTTCAAACTGTTTTAGAAGTTACATTTGTGCCAAGGTTAAAAAAAAAAAATGACATGTAAGCATATTCGTGCGGTGAGTGACGAGAGATTCAACAACATGAGTACTCCACAAGACTAGCGCGAGGAGTATCTTCTTGATCTTAGAGGCTACAATACTTGAGCAGGAGCCGAGCACGAGGATCAAGCTCCTCCAGCGGACACCAAGACAAAGCACTCAGGGAAGGTTTGAAGAGAATGCAGCACAAAAAAATATACTACGGAGGTTATTATGCAGCACAAAGAGATCCTAGAGGGTGCTGAAGTACCAATTCAAAGGCTTCAAAAAAAAAGTGAACTAAGCGGACATGAGGATGAGGAACTGCTGCAGTCTGAAACATCTCCTGTAATCGTAATTAGAAGCTGTGGCAGCCTGAAACATCTCATGTACTCGTAATTAGAAGCTGAGGCAGGCTGAAACATCTCCTGTACTCGTAATTAGAAGCTGTGGCAGGCTGAAACATCTCCTGTATTCGTAATTAGAAGCTGTGGCAGGCTGAAACATCTCCTGTACTCGTAATTAGAAGCTGAGGCAGGCTGAAACATCTCCCGTACTCGTAATTAGAAGCTGTGGCAGGCTGAAACATCTCCTGTACTCGTAATTAGAAGCTGAGGCAGGCTGAAACATCTCCTGTACTCGTAATTAGAAGCTGTGGCAGTCTGGAACATCTCCTGTACTCGTAATTAGAAGCTGTGGCAGTCTGAAACATTTACAGTATTCATAAAAGGAGGAGCTGTGACAGGCTACAGTGTTCGCAGTACTCTTCAGATTAGGTGTGTCAGGTTGCAACATTTTCAGCACTGGTAGGAAGAAAATCATGTACCAGGTTGTGACATTTCCTGTACTAGTAAGATCAGGATCTGTGGCAGGCTGCAAAATTTTGAGTACTCGTAGAATGATCGGTGACAGCAGACTACAGCATTTCCAGCACGGATAGGATGATGAACTGCAGAGTGTTGCAACCTTTCTATCAGTGACATGTGGTTCCAAACAAGGGTACAAAAGACTGTATAACAAAAGACTGTAAAAAAAAATAACCATACCACGGGTGGGGTTAGAACCCCGCGATCAGAGTCTCAAAACTCCAGACTGTCGCGTTAGCCACTGGGCCAGCTAGCTAACCCCACCCGTGGTATGGTTTGTTTGCAATCGTGTCATTACGATTTCGTGAGTCAGACTGTAAAACTTACAGCCTAGACATATTTTGCAGAGTTGTTTTTAGAAATGTTCTGCTGGAAACGGTTTACAAAAATTGCAACAGGACAACATTTCTATAGTTTCAGTTCATCATAATGATCTAATCAGATAAAAACACTTCCAAGAAAAGTTTATTCTGCAAAGTATGTTTATTTAGTCAAGAAATGTATTTACTTACCGAGGCTTCGACGTTGTGTGGGAGTACAGTACACTTTTATTATTTTCTTTTAATTTTAGCCGTATGTTTACAAGTACTTTTAGCTGTGTACCTCAGTGTTTGATGATACCTATAGAGAAAAGTGGTAAGCTGAGGCTGGTGAATGGAGGAATTAGAGCTACAACCCCCCCCCCCACCCTTTCTTTATCAAATGCTGTGTAATAACCATGCTGATTTTGCGCTTCCCTGTGGTTTTATTAGTAATAATGAGCTTACGGAGATTAAGTTGCTCTTGGGTCTCGATAAAACCCATTGTTGCAAAGCCTTCCCAGTACCATTGATATTTTAGCAATTTTATTTGGATTCATGGATGGAGTTCCATTCTACAACATTCTCTTTTAAACACCGCTGTAAGATTGTAGTAAACTGAAACTTCTATCTTATAAAGTAAAGATAACAGGTGATATAGTCTTGTCTGGTCTTTGTTTTTGCTTGTGAGAATTGAGGAAGAAATTACTGGTAGACCAACACTTACAGGTGATGCGTGATGTCACCCACACGGTGGTCATCCACTATTTACCCCCACGTCATCCAGCTGAGGGAAGTGTCTGTGCCAGCTGGCATTCAGATGTGTGAGGCCTCCTAGGATTTCGCTACAGAATCAATGATTCGTTCAGCAGTCACGTCATGTGACACTAGCTGATTTATACACAGGTGAATGAGCCTAGACTCGCTAGTCTGTATAGATGACTTGTTTTTGAATCCTTTCTGTTAAGAGCAACAGTGAGTTAGAAGTGAAGTTATTTGATTATTTCTGGGAAAATTGAAACTAACAGAGGAATGAACCTGGGAAAGTGATTGTTAGTCTATGAGAGACATTGAGGAATTGTAGAGTAGGTATATCTTCATTTTTTATACTTCTCTGAAAATAACATTATAGGAAAAACTAAAATTGTTAAATTCTGAAAAAAATTGGCACGTCTCAGAAAATGTATCCAGTTGACTTAACTTCTGTCTTTTAAGGAATTTGCAGAGTTAAGGGTTAGGGACGAGGGGGGGGGGAGTGAAATAACATCAAAGTTTGTGAAAATCACAGCCTCCTAACTCATCTTTGAGAGGAGAGAAGAGGGCATGCAGTGTTGCAAGGCTCGGCTTGTTTAGGAGAGGTGAGTGTCTATAAGACACGTTCTGCTGATGATGGAACGAGGTGTGTGTGTGTGTGTGTGTGTGTGTGTGTGTGTGTGGGAGAATGAAAGAGGGGGTCTACTACGATTGTCTGAGGGCGGAGCAGCGTGGATGTGGAGAGACGAGCCAAGGAGAAGCGAGACTGTGTCCTCTCATCACTATTAAAGAGACTCCTCAGACGATAAACACAGGCATTACACTTTCCGGGGCCCAGCCACCCCCCCCCCCATCATTCTAATTGAAAATTGGCATTGCAAACTTTTGAAAAAAAAAATCGAAAATCAGTAGGTGTCAAAATTCTTCCGTGTGTGAATAACAATTGAGTCTTTGAACGATTTTATTCAGACACCAAAATTCCACCATTGGGAACAGAGCCACCAACATTCCACCAGTGGGAACAGAACCACCAACATTCCACCATAAGAACATAAGAACATAAGAAAGGAGGAACACTGCAGCAGGCCTGTTGGCCCATACTAGGCAGATCCTTCACAATCCGTCCCACTAACAGAATATTTGCTCAACCCAATTTTCAAAGCTACCCAAGAAATAAGCTTTGACAATTCTACCCACTCATGCGCGAGTCCCACTCAAATCCAACCCCTCTCACTCATAAGAACATAAGAACATAAGAAAGGAGGAACACTGCAGCAGGCCTGTTGGCCCATACTAGGCAGGTCCTTCACAATCCATCCCACTAACAGAATATTTGCTCAACCCAATTTTCAAAGCTACCCAAGAAATAAGCTTTGACAATTCTACCCACTCATGCGCGAGTCCCACTCAAATCCAACCCTCTCACTCATGAATTTATCCAACCTAAATTTGAAACTACCCAAGGTCCTAGCTTCAATAACCCTACTAGGCAGACTGTTCCACTCATCAACTACCCTATTTCCAAACCAATACTTTCCTATATCCTTTCTAAATCTAAACTTATCTAACTTGAATCCATTATTGCGGGTTCTCTCTTGAGAGATATCCTCAAGACCTTATTTATATCCCCTTTGTTAATACCCATTTTCCACTTGTATACCTCGATCATGTCTCCCCTCATTCTACGTCTTACAAGTGAATGTAATTTTAGGGTCTTCAATCTTTCTTCGTAAGGAAGATTTCTAATGCTATGTATTAATTTAGTCATTCTACGCTGAATGTTTTCTAACGAATTTATGTCCATTCTGTAATATGGAGACCAGAACTGAGCTGCGTAATCTAGGTGAGGCCTTACTAATGATGTATAAAGCTGTAATATAACCTCTGGACTTCTGTTGCTAACACTTCTTGATATAAATCCCAGTAATCTATTTGCCTTATTACGTACGCTTAGGCATTGCTGTCTTGGTTTAAGGTTGCTGCTTACCATCACCCCCAAGTCCTTCTCGCAATCTGTATGGCTAAGTTCTACGTTATTTAACTTATAAGTGCTTGGTTATGGACACTCCCGAGCTTCAGAACCTTGCATTTATCTACATTGAACTGCATCTGCCACTTTTCTGACCACGAATTAAGTTTGTCTAAATCTTCCTGAAGTTCTATGACATCTATGTTTGAATCAATTATCCTACCTATCTTCGTGTCGTCGGCGAATTTGCTCATATCACTAGTAATTCCCTCATCAAGGTCATTGATATATATTATAAATAACAATGGGCCTAAGACTGATCCCTGTGGAACACCACTTGTTACAAGTCCCCATTCGGATTTAACCCCATTTATGCACACTCTCTGCTTCCTATTGGTGAGCCATGACTCGATCCATGACAGCACTTTTCCCCAATGCCATGAGCTGCCACTTTCTTTAACAGTCTCTGGTGCGGTACTCTATCAAAAGCCTTACTAAAGTCTAAATAAACAATATCGAATTCTTTATCGTGATCAACAGCCTCAAAAGCTTTACTGAAGAAGGTTAATAAATTAGATAGGCAGGAACGGCCCCTCGTGAATCCATGCTGGGTATCATTAATCAAATTATGGTTATCTAGATGGCTTCTAATAATATCAGCTATAATTGACTCTAGTAATTTGCCTACAATTGAGGTCAGGCTTATTGGGCGGTAGTTTGACGGTAGTGACTTGTCCCCTGCTTTAAAAATAGGAATTACATTAGCCATCTTCCACATATCAGACACTACACCTGTTTGAAGAGATAAATTAAAAATGTTAGATATTGGTTCACAGAGTTCCATTTTGCATTCCTTAAGAACCCTTGCAAAAAGCTCATCAGGACCCGGCGATTTATTTTGTTTCAGTCGGTCCAGCTGTTTCATAATCATTTCGCTAGTGACTGTGATATTACATAATTTATCTTCTTCTGGGCCTCTGTAAAAATTAATTACTGGGATATTATTAATGTCTTCCTGTGTGAAAACCGAGAGAAAATAATTATTAAAAATAGAGCACATATCATTCTCCTTGTCAGTAAGATGCCCAAAGTTATTTTTAAGGGGACCTATCTTATCCCTAACTTTTGTTCTATAAACCTGGAAAAACTTTTGGGTTAGTTTTTGAATCCCTAGCAACTTTAATTTCATAGTCCCGTTTAGATTTTCTTATTCCCTTTTAACGTCCCTCTTAATGTCAGTATACTGATTTATAAGATGACCTCACCTCTTTTTATGCGCCTATAAATTCCTTTCTTCTGCCCTAAAAGATATTTGAGCCTATTATTCATCCATTTTGGGTCATTTCTACTTGATCTAATTTCTTTATACGGGATAAATGTTCTTTGGGCAGCCTGTATAGTGTTAAGAAAACTGTCATATTGATACCTCTTTCTTCACCCCAGTCCACAGTTGATAAGTGTTCTCTAAGTCCATTATAATCTGCTAAGCGAAAATCTGGGACCATTACTGAATTATCCCTACTATCATACATCCATTCAATGCTAAAGGTAATTGACTTGTGGTCGCTTGAGCCGAGTTCCTCTGTAATTTCTAAATTATTAACAAGGGTTTCCTTGCTTGCCAGAACCAAGTCAAGTAGGTTATTTCCCCTTGTAGGTTCTGTTACAAACTGCTTCAAAAAGCAATCCTGAACTACTTCTAAAAAGTCGTTAGATTCTAAATTCCGTCATGAAATTCCAATCAATCTGACTAAAGTTAAAGTCCCCTAGAATTACTACGTTATCGTGTCTTGTGGCCTTAACAATTTCCTCCCAAAGTAGTCTCCCTTGTTCCCTATCTAAGTTTGGAGGACGGTAAATCACGCCTAAAATCAATTTTTCACACCCTCTGAAAATTCTATCCAGACAGACTCTGTATGTGTTAATTCAGACTTTATACCCGTTTTTATGCAACAATTTAAATGATCACGGACATAGAGTGCCACCCCACCCCCTTTCCCGATACTTCTGTCTACTTGGAACAATTTAAAACCCTGAATGTGACATTCGGCAGGCAAGTCCCGATTTTTCATATTAAACCAGGTCTCAGTTATTGCAAAAACATCAATATTACCCGTACTTGCAACTAATCTCAACTCGTCCATCTTATTCCTAGCACTACGACTATTGGTGTAATATATATTTAGAGACCCTCCTTTCTCTTTACCCTTCCTGCTCATCTCTGTTTTTCCACTATACCTATTACTGTCCTTGTCATCTAGTGTCACTAGCTTTCCACTATCCACCTTATTCTGCCTATTACTAGTTCTCCTACAACTTATAATATTACTACACTGGGACTTCTCTGTTTTCCCCCCAAAACCCATACCACTAACTATTTCTAGTTTAAAGCCCTAACAGCTCCCTCCACTGCAGTTGCCAGTGCCCCCACCCCAGACCTGGATAAGTGAACCCCATCCCTGGCATACATGTCATTTCTGCCATAGAAGAGGTCCCAGTTGTCAATGAATGTTACTGAATTTTCCTTACAGTATTTGTCCAGCCAGCAATTGACACCAATTGCCCTGGACAGCCATTCATTTCCAACTCCTCTCCTTGGCAAAATACCACATATGACAGGGTTCCCACCCTTCTTCCTAATTATGTCTATTGCTGACCTAAACCTGCTAGTCAGGTCCTCACTCCTACGTCTGCCAACATCGTTGCCTCCAGCACTGAGACAGATAATAGGATTGCTCCCATTACCTCTCATGATGTCGTCCAGACGGCTAACAATATCCTCCATCCCAGCCCCAGGAAAGCAAACCCTCTGTCTCCTACTCCTATCAATCAAACAGAAAGCCCTATCCATGTACCTAACCTGACTGTCCCCAACAACAACAATGTTTTTACCTTCCTTTGTGTCTTTCGTCGTGACGCTCCCAGAAGTCGACTCACATTCATCGGGTAGCACGGAGAATGGGTTCGATGTTTCCACAACATTCTCCTGGGTCTTCGTTGTTTCTACCTCTCCACCCGTCCTCTTGAGCCTTAACTTTGTCCCATGCGTTTTAGCCACTGTCCAGGTTCCTTTCCTGGCTTGAGGATTCTCAACAGGAGGATTACTACGAATCCTCTTGTTTTCCTCAGTCAGTCGCTGTATCTCCAAGGTCCTAGCTTCAATAACCCTACTAGGCAGACTGTTCCACTCATCAACTACCCTATTTCCAAACCAATACTTTCCTATATCCTTTCTAAATCTAAACTTATCTAACTTGAATCCATTATTGCGGGTTCTCTCTTGGAGAGATATCCTCAAGACCTTATTTATATCCCCTTTGTTAATACCCATTTTCCACTTGTATACCTCGATCATGTCTCCCCTCATTCTACGTCTTACAAGTGAATGTAATTTTAGGGTCTTCAATCTTTCTTCGTAAGGAAGATTTCTAATGCTATGTATTAATTTAGTCATTCTACGCTGAATGTTTTCTAACAAATTTATGTCCATTCTGTAATATGGAGACCAGAACTGAGCTGCGTAATCTAGGTGAGGCCTTACTAATGATGTATAAAGCTGTAATATAACCTCTGGACTTCTGTTGCTAACACTTCTTGATATAAATCCCAGTAATCTATTTGCCTTATTACGTACGCTTAGGCATTGCTGTCTTGGTTTAAGGTTGCTGCTTACCATCACCCCCAAGTCCTTCTCGCAATCTGTATGGCTAAGTTCTACGTTATTTAACTTATAAGTGCTTGGGTTATGGACACTCCCGAGCTTCAGAACCTTGCATTTATCTACATTGAACTGCATCTGCCACTTTTCTGACCACGAATTAAGTTTGTCTAAATCTTCCTGAAGTTCTATGACATCTATGTTTGAATCAATTATCCTACCTATCTTCGTGTCGTCGGCGAATTTGCTCATATCACTAGTAATTCCCTCATCAAGGTCATTGATATATATTATAAATAACAACACCTAGCTCTGCTGAGTGCATGATTCTTGTATGATTGTATGGTCCCGTGGGTTAGAGCATCGTGGAATTTTCGCTCACCATGAGTCGGGCTAAAACAACACGGGATCGATCCCCCGGCTAGTCGCAATGTTATTGATTAAATACCACTCGGTCGTGGTAACAATACGATATATATATATATATATATATATATATATATATATATATATATATATATATATATATATATATATATATATATATATATATATATATATATATATGCAAAAAGATCACAGTAATCAGGTGATATCAAAATATGCAAGACAACCACTATGAAAAAATAGAGGAATTCCAAGCGCTTTCGTTACTACTCACATTATCAAGGAATAATGGGAACAGAGCCACCAACATTCCACCAGTGGGACTAGGGACAAGGCTTATCACTCTCACAAAAACATTATCGTGGACACCAGCAGCTCATTCCTTCAAGACGCTGCTAGTAATGTGAGTGTTGGCGCCTCAAGTCGACTCCTCGCAAGTGATTTGGGGAGTCGCTCTCTACTTTATTACCGACAGGCTCTTCATGACCCGCTAAAGGGTTCCTGATCCAAGGAACTGCAGCTACACGTCCCTTTGGGTCAAACCTGATTATCTTCCCCCCCATTCCTCCGGAGCTGAACGATACCATGAAAAACTAAGTTACGAAAATTGGGAAAAGGGAAAGAACACCAGAAATTCAGTATACATTAGGGGGATAAAAGCTGTAAACTTTACTCAGGGAGAAAGACATAGATGTGAGCATAGTGCCAAGCATGTCGCAAGAGACGTACATAAAAGAAATAACCTCTGAAGACATTCATCATCTAGCAAATAAAAAAGCAGTTTTCAGAAATCTTAACATTCATTGCTCTATATGCAACGTATATCAGACTCGTACTGGAGCATGCAGCACCAGCATGGTACCCCCACCTTTGTTAAGAAACTAGAGAAAAGAATGAGGAATGTAGTGATATTAGTCCCACAGCAATGGCGACTAAACTATTAGGAGAGGTTAAAGAAAACGAACCTGATGACATTAGAGAATAAAAAAAAACAGGGAGACATGATAATGACACACGCAGAGGACTAGATAGGGTGAACAGGGATATTCAGATGATTCGTGGATAGGGATAGAACGTTCGTGAGGCTGAAAAACGGGTACCCGAAGTCACAGTTGGATGTTAAATATCACAGTGGTTTCTTCAGCCTTAAGAGTAAATGATCTGAAGAAACGGAGACAGGGTCCACTAAGAATTGGTATGACAGGGCCCAAGAGCTGAGTCTCGACCCCTGAAACCACAAACAGGCGATAACAAGTAGGTGAGTACTCTCACAAATATATAAATATTTTAGGTGAAAGGAAGACTTCTCTCACGCTGGAATACAACAGGAAATCTTTTTTAAAATTACAAAACCTAACGTTGTGAATGCATTTAATTCGTTCGAGGCGGAAATCCGCATGCAAATCACGTATGCAAATTACATTCACACAGAGTAGTGCATGTAAATCATTTGGGCTAAATCGCATGTGTGAAGCACGAGAGTACGTAACTTTAATTTACAAAACTCGTACACAGCCTCGGCAGTTTGTGTACGAACCCATTTATATTTGCGAAAGGTTAGGCAAAGCTCTAGGCCCCTCTTTTCACCTGACCATGACTGGTTTCTTTCCAGCTTATTAGCTTCATGGACTCAGTTACATCCAATTCATAAAGCTGTGTATGAAGTCTGCCTCCACAATTTCCCTTCGTCCAGGTTCTTCCACTTCCTTACCAACCTGTGGCTGAATATATAATTCTTGACAGCATTGTGCCTCACGTTCAGCTGTGCCCTGGTGTACCTCTTTCTTGCTTCACGAACAGTCTTTTCCTTCCATGTCTACTTATTAATCCTTTTAAGTATTTTGTAAAGTGCTATGTCTTTTTGGCTATTACTGAATGTTGGTCCTCGACGGAACTAAGACATTACTGGGTTTTACAATGCGTCTTGTACAAGTAATTATTTTTAGAAATAGTTGCAAAAATCATATCTTTATTTTGGCTCGAATATCGCATCAGGATCAATCAATGGATAGTTTTCGATTCGGGTCAACACGCTAGTTTATAACAGTGAACGTAAACAAAGGAACGCTTGTTTAATTTCTACCTATAATGAAGTTAGGTTGTGTTACGTTAGGCTATGACTAATTATGATGGGTTATGTTAGGCTACGTCATTTTTTTTTTTTACCAATTACACAACATATAACGATCTCTGTGGGACATCTTACACTATATTATGATCAAAATACGCTCCTCCTCGCCGTTATGTGATCTGGTTAAGTTCTTTTAGTCCCCTTAGCTCTATGACTAGTTATAGGTACCATGCTGGTTATATATACTCTAACAAAGGCCTGACATGTCGTATATATAAACATGAATGACTCACGAGATTCTGAAAGCTAATCTTAGATAAGCAGAAGCAGTAGTTCGATTGTGGTGCTCTTTTAAAATGTCCAGAAGCATCCTCGCACCCAAGTTTGTGGCCTCTGTTCACCTGGTTATTTTTTTCTTTACCGTACATATAAATATTAGCGACAATGGCCTACAATTCACGTACAACGGTCACTCCCCTTCCTTAAATATTGACACTAGATTCTTTGTCTTTCATATCTCTAGCATTTGTTTTAGTGAATATGTTTATAGTGCAAACTATCCTCATGACAGCTTAGGTAAACACACGGAATTGTATGAATTTATTCACAGTAGGTAAACGTCGACATGTCAGTTCGCTGTTATTTGTTGACATGACGTGCACCCTTACTAGCTTGCGTAGCCATTGGTTGGTTGGTTGGTTGGTTGGTTGGTTGATTTACTAGCGCAGGAAAGTTATTAGGAGTACACGTAGCCTGCCCACCACCATTCAACGATACTGAAAACCCCAATATTGAGATTGAAATATAATCTTATCGTATATATAGTGAGAAACACACTTCTTGGTGAACCTACATATTTTTTTTTTTATACATCCACAAGGAGACCGCATTAACGATAAACCATTTTTTGTGTATTTACAGACACACATTGTGATAAACACTTCTTTGTGTATATCCCCTAGCGATCATTATTTTTAATCATTATTACAATAGTATTCCAGCGGTTGCTTGATCATGGTAAGCCAGCAGTTGCTTGAATATGAATGTATAGCACAGGTAAGATAGCAGTAGCTTGACCATTAGTGTTTAACACAGGTAAGCCAGGAGTTGCTTGATCACGAGTGTATAACACAGGTAAGCCACTGAATGCATAAATATTGTTGTATGATGTGAGCCATACTTGGCTCTGCAATCAAAGCAGTACCTGTTACGTAAGCCAGTAGTTGCTTGTATATCACAGGTAAGCCAGTAGTTGCCTGTATATCACAGGTAAGCCAGTAGTTGCCTGTATATCACAGGTAAGCCAGTAGTTGCTTGTATATCACAGGTAAGCCAGTAGTTGCTTGTATATCACAGGTAAGCCAGTAGTTGCTTGTATATCACAGGTAAGCCAGTAGTTGCTTGTATATCACAGGTAAGCCAGTAGTTGCTTGTATATCACAGGTAAGCCAGTAGTTGCTTGTATATCACAGGTAAGCCAGTAGTTGCTTGTATATCACAGGTAAGCCAGTAGTTGCTTGTATATCACAGGTAAGCCAGTAGTTGCTTGTATATCACAGGTAAGCCAGTAGTTGCCTGTATATCACAGGTAAGCCAGTAGTTGCTTGTATATCACAGGTAAGCCAGTAGTTGCTTGTATATCCCAGGTAAGCCAGTAGTTGCCTGTATATCACAGGTAAGCCAGTAGTTGCTTGTATATCACAGGTAAGCCAGTAGTTGCTTGTATATCACAGGTAAGCCAGTAGTTGCCTGTATATCACAGGTAAGCCAGTAGTTGCTTGTATATCACAGGTAAGCCAGTAGTTGCTTGTATATCACAGGTAAGCCAGTAGTTGCCTGTATATCACAGGTGAGCCAGTAGTTGCTTGTATATCACAGGTAAGCCAGTAGTTGCTTGTATATCACAGGTAAGCCAGTAGTTGCCTGTATATCACAGGTAAGCCAGTAGTTGCCTGTATATCACAGGTAAGCCAGTAGTTGCCTGTATATCACAGGTAAGCCAGTGGTTGCTTCAATAGCATATTTAAGCCAGTGGTTGCTTCAATAGCACAGGTAACCAGTGGTTGCTTGTATAGGATATGTAATCCAGTTGTTCCTTGTATAGCACAGATAAGCCAGTGGTTGCTTGTGTAGCATAGATAAGAAAGTGGTTGCTTGTATATCATATATAAGCCAGTGGTTGTTTGTATAGCACAGGAAATCCAGTAGTTGCTTGTAAAACACAGGAAAGCCAGTGGTTGCTTGTATAGCACAAGTGTTTACTGCCGGTCTGGAGTTTACCTGGAGTTTACCTGTAGAGAATTCCAGGGGTCAACGCCCCTGCGGCCCGGTCTGTGACCTGGCCTCATGTTGGACCAGAGCCTGATCAACCAGGCTGTTACTGCTGGCCGCACGCAGTCCAACGTACGAACCAGAGCCTGGCTGGTCAGGTACCGACTTTAGGTGCCTGTCCAGTGCCTGCTTGAAGACAGCCAGGGGTTTGTTGGTAATCCCCCTGATGTATGCTGGGAGGCAGTTGAACAATCTTGGGCCCATGACACTTATTGTGTTGTCCCTCAACGTGCTAGTGGCACCCCTGCTCTTCATTAGGGGGATGTTACATCGCCTGCCGAGTCTTTTGCTTTCGTAGGGAGTGATTCTCGTGTGCAAGTTTGATACTAATACCTCGAGAATTTTCCACGTGTATATAATAATGTATCTCTCCCGCCTGCGTTCTAGAGAGCACAGGTTTAGTAACTTCAAGCGTTCCCAGTAATTGAGGTGGTTTATCGCAGTTATGCGTGCGGTGAAGGTTCTCTGCACATTTTCAAGGTCAGCAATTTCACCAGCCTTGAAAGGTGTAGTTAGTGTGCAGTAATATTCCAGCCTAGATAGAACAATCGATCTGTAAAGTGTCAACATGGGCTTGGCATCCCTAGTTTTGAAGGTTCTCATTATCCATCCTGTCATTTTTCTAGCAGATGTGATTGCTACGGTGTTATGGTCCTTGAAGGTGAGATCCTCTGACATGATCACTCCCAGGTCTTTGACATTAATTTTTCGCTCTATTGTGTGGTTGGAATTAGTTTTGTACTCCGATGAGTTGCTAGATCATGAGTGTTTACCACCGGTAAGCCAGTGGGTTATCAACCATGAGTGTAAAACTCAGGTATGCCACTGATTTTACCAACAGCCTATATCACCGGTAAGCCAGTAGGTACTTGATCAAGAATATACTTGATCAACAATTAGATATGCTGAATATTGAAGACAGAGTAAAACAACTTAAGTTGAATCAAGTTTATAAAATTGCTCACAAACAGTGTCCAGAATATCTTGCTGCCAATTTTGTCAAGGCTGGGAACCAAAGCAGTCATAGTACTAGGGGAAGAGAGCACAACTTTGTAGTACCCACAGTCAGTGGCCAGTCTTCAAACACCTTTTATTGTACAGCAATAAAGGAATGGAACAGACTGCCTGCACATGTCAAAGCCAGTCATAACATGAGCCAGTTCAAGAAGAGAGCCAAAAGGTACCTAATGAATGTAGCGACAGAAAGGGAGGAGAATGATTTTATATTTTTTTAGCTAACATACATGTAACTGTAAATAACTCTTTTAACTTATTCCTAGTATATATCCTTTATAGTATAATAACTATATCCCCTACAGTGTATAATATTAAGGTATTAAATGGACCCCAATGGAAATAAGTCACTCTGTCTGACTTTTTTGGGTTATCCTAGGTTTTCTACACATATGCTGCTATGTATGATAATCTATGTAACTGTATTTATGTATACCTGAATAAACTTACTTACTATATACCACCAGTGACCCAGTGGCAGGTGCGCGAGCGAGCATGTGAGAGTGTTCATCACTTTACAACCTTTCAGTCATTTATGTCCTCGTCCATAGATATTAATTTTCCTCTCATAATAAGCTCGACCTTTGTTCAGCCTAAGCAAATAATCAGCTTTGATCACCTAATTAATCAGTCTATTTTTGGGCACCTCCTTTTGGCCTCGCAGGTCGTCTCTTATTCCTCTTACCAACAATTAGCTCACGACTATGGCAGACATGCAAAATACTTATTATTTAACATAATTTACTTAATTGTATCTTGGGGGATATTTCCAGATTACTTGGTTATATATTTTAGGTGTTATATCCAACTCCTGAAATACGATGAATGATTAGTATAACGTTAAATTCATTAGAACCCTTTGATTATTCAGCACTTCGAACGCTAAGAATTTACTGCTACCCTAAGAATTTACTGCTACCCTAAGAATTTACTACTTCCCTAAGAATTTATTGCTGCCTTAACAATTTACTGTTCCATTAACAATTTATTGCTACCTTGACAATTACTAGCTACCCAAACAATCTGCTGCTATCTTAACAATTACAGTTATCAACATCACCTTGTTCCTTTCAGATTCAAAACAATTCAGTCATTTAACTACGTTTCACAACTCATATCCATAACTCGTTTCAGTTCAGAGGTTATGAATCACCATTCCGAAAAACGTATAATGGGAGAACTCTCCAGAGGGACTAAATTAGCTGCATTTTCTCTGATCAAGAGCCTCTCACTATGGCGAAGGTACCATCCCCTTCAAGGGATGGATACCATGAAATAACTTCAATAATCTCCTAATGCGAAGGACTCTTTATCCAAGGAAATTGAGATATTCTACTTTACCTTGAATCAGACCTGATTACCTCCAATTTCCCAGGCGTTGTATGGCCCTAATGGGTTTAGCACTTCCATGAATATAATGTTTTATAGAGTATATACTTTTGATCTTTGTTGAGGTTCCTCGACACGTGGCCCCCGTGGAGCAAAACTTTATGATGCCGGAACTTGACTTTGTAGGGCAAAAACCTACTTGTACTTTCTCGTGAGAGGTGAACATGTAGCGTCTAATACTCAAATTATAATCTTTACACTTATTTGATGTTGTGTAAGCCGGAGGGAGCATCATCAGAGAGCTATCTCCAAGTTTGGTATGTCATCTCAAGTATATTGCTTTTCTTTGAGTGCTTCTAAAATGTGATCATAGTTGTGGGAGGCATCAGCGAGCCTGAGTAAAGTCCATGTTAACCTGAGTTACGCAAGATATTCCCCTCGGAGCCTCGCACATTTCTGCATCACGACTCTCGTAAAAGGTTTATGAAGCACGTCGTAGTACCTATTGATGGAATTTTTTTTTTTTTGGGGGAGGGGGAATTTCCTGGCTTCCTGTTCCCAGGTATAGACATACAAGATTAATGATCTTACTCATATTGTGAACTTACTTTCATTACTCAAGTTCCCAAATAATGGAAGAACAGCAAGCCCCAGATGTCAATGAAGATAACACGCATGATTAAGTACACTTAGAGTTATCTCTTAAAGCAAAATAAGTCTGTGTGGGCCCTGACGCCTGTATTCATGGGTTCTTCAAAAAGGCAAGATGGGCCTTAAGTGTATCACTATGAATCAAGAGCCTTTCACTAGTATCAAGGTCACTGAGTAGAGGAGCAGCACTTACCTGAAGCCATGCACAGAGGGCCGCTTGATGTTGTCGAGGTTAGGCTTAGGTAGGTCACTCCAAGCAGGGATCTTCGAACTCAGCGATTAGGCACGATAAGATAACATGATCACCGCCTCTCTTCCAGTCTTCATTGCAATAAACTTTCAATATTTTAATTAATCCTATCTCTCTAAAGACAGATTTTTGCCTTCACTGACACCTGAGGAGGTTT
The DNA here is from genome assembly GCA_009830355.1 of Cherax destructor. Classification (NCBI taxonomy): domain Eukaryota; kingdom Metazoa; phylum Arthropoda; class Malacostraca; order Decapoda; family Parastacidae; genus Cherax; species Cherax destructor. Next base: position 58,045 of record WNWK01000911.1, read on the forward strand.
ACTGTGTTCCATCTTAGCGACTCATTCACACTTGCTGATAGTTACTGCGTCTCATACGTGTGTTGTACCCAGAAACTTCGGTTTGCCTCTCCTGGAGTAATTTCCTTCCATCGTGACCCATCTGACTACCACCGTCCAGGCACTGTCCTCAGCTGAAGTTACCAACCATCTTTGATGAGTTAATTTGAAAGACTTTTAGTATCATCTGTACAAAGACAGGGTCATTTTTCTTGTTTTACGTCATGAAACAATGAGTAAGGTAGTCTGGTTCCTGAGTATTTTAATTTTAAGGTAGATTTTTTTTTGTTTCCTTTATCGGAACTGGGAAAGAAATGCATAGGCAACTTTATCGGTAAAGTGAGGACACCGTGAGCTCCGGTGTGGGTTGAGAGGATAGTTCGCAAAAGCTACGACAGAGGACAGGACTTCCCCAGCCTTCACTGGCTATGACACCTTCGACCACCCCTCTCCCCCATCCTCTCTCTCTCTCCGTCTCTCTTTCGCCTGGCTACGAGAACTGAGTTTCTGTCTTGCTGTTAGGAGACGGAGGATCGAACCTCCACCTATTGCTGCGCTGAATGACACTTAAGAGCTTAGCCTTTTATATGAATAAAATAATTTCCTTTGTCCCTCCCTCTCTTCTTCCTTGCTTCCTTCCTTCCTTCCCTCCTTCCCTCCTCCTTCACCTCTTCCTTTCCTCCCTCCACTGTAGCCATCTACATAATCAAAATCTCCACCATCTTTATATTGGTCACCATCTTCATCATCACTATGATTACATGACAATGATTATTGTCTCTATCACAACCATCATTCTAATTCATCATAACCATCTCCTTCCCCACCATATACAACAACATCGCCACTATTTATAACATCATCTAATCAAAATCAAGTATAGATACATCAAATGCATTTAGAATACAGTAAATTGTGGATATGGTCAAAATGGTCAAAAAAATCATTCCACGCCCAGCCTTGGTTGTGTGCGGGTGTATTGAGGAGACCTCTGGTGGCCGACTTGTGAGATTTTATTTTCACAGCCATGACGGAGGGATACAGGCGCCGCGTAAACACCATTGGAATTGAAGTACTTCAGGGAGCGGTTTATCCGTCAAACGTGGACGTTGTCTTGCCGGCTATACTTCGAGATTCTTTGGGTGTGGACCACTCAGAATTGTACGGCATAGCCCTTAACGGGGCACGACGGATCTTCGTGAAATTTGCATGTACGGCGGCGTATACCAGAGTTGTGGATAAATATCAGGACAAGCGGCTGGTGGTAATGCAAGGACTGGAGGTATGTGTAAGGGACGTTTCGGCAACTTACAAATGGATAAAGTTGCGAAACGTTCCATTTGAAGCTGGGGAAAGTGACATACAGGAAATGATGAAGATGTATGGGATTGTCCATGCTGTTACTGTTGGTAGATGGATGAATGGTCTTTACGCTGGTATGTTGGAAGGCACATATTCGGTAAAAATGACATTAAGGAATCCCATACCCTCCTTTATCTTAATGCATGGTTTTCGCACTCAGGTATATGTTACCTATGTTGGACAGGTGCGTACCTGCCGGTTGTGTGGGCAGACGGGGCACCTGGCGGTTGACTGTCAACGTAAAAGGCCTGAGGAGGGTAACGTCGGGAAGGAGAATATACTACGGACGAATGAAGGAGTGCAACAGGACGAAGAATTGGCAAGGAAACAAGGAGATGGTGTGAAGGAGGGCATGGTACGACAGGTATGGAGCGAGGAGGTGGAGCAGGAGGAAAGAGTACAGGGAGAGGTGGACAGGGTGCAGCCTGCAGAATCTGTGGTGACTGGTGTAACGTCTATGGACGAGAGTCAGAGGATGTACGGGAGGAGGCTGAGATCTTGGAGGATCTGAATGAGTTCATTCGAGGTGGTCCTTTGTCACTTGAGGAAGTGGCAGGGATGGGAATTGGGGAGAATCAAATTGATGTCAATGACGGCACTGAAGGACGAAGTGAAGTCCTGGGGAAGACAGGACATCAAGTTGAGGTTCAGGGTACAGTGTCAGTAGTGGTAGCAGAAATACATAGGGAAGAGAGTATGGAAGTAAGTGGAGACAAGGGAATCAAGGAAAAGGCCAGGGAAGAATCTGAGGATGACCTATTAACTGCTGCACAAAGGCCTGGTAAGAAGGTGTGGGCGGATGTGGTGCAGGGAAAAGGAAGTAGGGTGAAGGGTAATGGTGATAGAAGGGATATAAAGGGTGATGGGAGGATTAAGGGAGGGATGGAAGGAGCAACACAGGGAAAACTAGATAAAAGAGTACTGAAGCAGAAGGAAAACCCCAGCCCTTCACTTTAGGTGTGTAACGATGAATGTTAATGGCCTCAGGAACGAGGTCAAACGTAAATGGGTTGAAGTAACATTGAAGAGGATGAGAGTAGATGTGATATTTTTCCAAGAACACAATTATCAAATAGGATCGGAACTGGTAGTTAAGGGGTATAGGGTTTTGCGTGTGACGCAGGGGCTTTCAAGGGTGGGGTGATGGTGGGTATTAGAGAGTCCAGTCCTTTTACCTTGTCATCATGGGAGCATGTGGAAGTCGAGTGGTAAGGGTGAACGGGAGTGGGGTGGGGTACAAGTAAGTTTCCTTGGGGTATATATGCCGGCTGTTGCTAATAGGAGTATCAAGGATGATTTTGTTAATAACGAGTTGACGTATGCTTTCAGAGGATTGCCCCAAGTAGCGATTATAGCTGGGGATTGGAATAGTGTGATTCGGATTAGGGATGTGGAGCCCCGAAGGGGGTGTGTTTTGGGGTCTCTAAGGGATGTATTGGGCGGTGGGGGTGGTGGATGTGGTAGGGGAAGGGATGAGTTGGTGGAATATACTTTCTTAAGGAATAATTATGCGGCAAGACTGGATCGAATATACGTGACAAGGTCGGTGGATGTGCGAAAGGTGGAATGCTTTGATTTGGGTTTTTCAGATCACAGGGTGTGTTATTTGAAGGAGGGTGGGAAGGGTTGTGCATGTGTATAAGAGTTTTTGGAAATTGAATACGAGGTTATTGGAAAGGGAAGGGAGGAGGAGGCATTTGAGCAGTGGTGGGAAGGGTTGTGGGGGGATAGGGATAAAGTCAGTTGTTAAATGGTGGAATGAGACGGGAAAGTGGAAATTAGAAAGTATTATGAGAGGGTTGGCGTGAGGAAATGAGGTATAGGTATGGGTATCAGAGGTATTTGGAGGGCTTTTAGGTGAGTGTCAGGGTGGGGATTGGAGGGAAAGAATTATGGTGAGGTGGTAGAGTTGAGGGCAAAGTTAAGGGAAATACAGGAGGAGAGATTTCATGGACTAAGGATTCGAAGTGGTATGGAAGAAGTTTTGTGGGGGAATAAAGTGTCAAAGGTAGTGTTAAGAAATTTTCAACGGCGAAGGAAAGGTATGTTGATAGAATCATTGAAGGTGGAAGGGGGTGAGAGGGTATCAGGAGGAACGGTACTGAGGACAACGGAGGGATGGGGGGTACGCAGAGGGTTGGTTTTGTAACAAATATGAAAAGGGGAGACAGATGAGGAGGCTAAAGGTAGGATATTGAGGGGAATTGGGAAATTATTAGGTGAGGAAGAGAGGAAGGAATGTGAGGGAAATTTTGGAGGAGGAGGTATGGGAGGCGGTGAGGGGTTTGAGATTGGGAAAGTCGCCTGGCATAGACGGGTTGCCGGGGAATTGTATGTTAAGCATTGGCAGGTTTTGAAGGGGTAATCGTTAAAATGGTAAATGAACTGAAAGAGGAGGGGAATATGGGTGAGTCGATGAGAACGGGGTTGTAGTACTAGTGGCGAAAGGGGGTATCAGGAGGGGTTAGGTGATTATAGGGGAATAGCATTATTGACTGCAGATTATAAAATATTTGCAAAGGTTTTAGCAAACAGGATCAAAGAGGGTTAGGGGAATGTTGCATGAGGGACAATACGGGGTGCCGGGACGGAGTATCAGAACGGGGCATAGACGTATAAAGCAGTTTATTGAGAATAGTCAGATGGGAGGAGTATTGGGGGTGGATTGGCAGAGGGCATATGATAGGGTGGACAGGGAAATGTTATTGGATATTTTGGGTAGGCAAGGGTTTGGGGAGGTAGTTATAGGATGGGTTCGAACTTTGTATGAGGGGGCTTTAGTTAGGGTGCAAATTAATGGGAATGTGGGAAGAAAGGTGGAGATGAAGAAGGGTCTGCGGCAGGGATGTCCGCTGTCGCAGATCCTTTTTGCCTTATTACAGGATCCGTTTTATAGGTTGGTGGAGGAGGAGGTTTTACGGGAGGGTGACATGGAGGAGGATGCAGAGGGGGGTATTGTTGGTTATGTAGATGATACTACAGTGTTGGTCAGGTCTGAGAAGCAGTTGAGAATGATCAATGAGTTGGTTGAAAAGTTTGGGAAGGCAACGGGAATGAGGGTGAATAAGGAAAAATCTAATTTATTGGAGGTAGGCAGTTGGTCGGGGGGAACGTTGGAGAAAAGGGAGGGATGGAGTTGTGTGAAAACTATAAAAATATGTGGGATAGTGTTCAGTGCTGATCCTTTGGTGGCTAGAGAGGTAAATTCAAGATTGGTAGTGGATGCTGCTATTGATAGGATGAAGGGATGGGGAATGAGAGAGGTAACTTTGTTGCAAAGGGTGGTAGTTATTAACGTTTTAGTGTATAGTAAATTGTGGTTTAGGGCGGTGGTATATCCTCTCTTAGAAGTGGATGTGCAGCGGTTGTTGAAGTACGTGTTGAAGTTTGTATGGGGGAATGGGAGACATTGGATGTGTAGGGAAGTAGTGGAAACGAGGGTGAGGTGGGGGGGGTTAGGGTTGGTCCCCTTGAGGTGTAGGTTAGGGTGTTTTGTGAGGCATGAGTTTTGATGAGGGGAGGAGAGGGGGACGAAACGTGGGATTGGTGATGAAGGAGGTGCGAAGGTGGTGGGGAGGAAAGGATATATTGCTTTGTGAGGCTATTTTACGAGGGTTATTGGTTATGAAGGAGCCGGGAAGGTGTAGAGTAAGCCGTTTGGATAGGTTGGGGATGGAGAGAATGGAGATGCAAGGGAGTGAGGTTTATCCTTTGTATGATTGGAAAGGAATTTGGGGGTGGTTAAAGAAGTTGAAGGTGCACCCAAGGGTGAGGGAAACAGGGTATAGGTTTCTTCAGGGTATTTTGGCGTCCAGGGCCCAGCTTTATGTGATGGGGTTGAGTGGGGATGGGTATTGCCGTAGGTGTGGGAGGTAGATACAGCTTATCACGCCATCTATTTTTGTGAGGGTTTGGAAGCAGTAAGGAAATGGTTTGGGGAGTTTTGAGGATGGTAGGTGGGGAGGGGTATCCGTTTTGAGGGCTTTGAGTTTAGATTTGGGGAGTTTCTCGAAAGCATACGTAGAGGGATGTCTTATTTGGTGTTGGATTTTATACATATATCTTGGGGTATGAGGGACGTAGGGGGGATGGTTCGAATAAGGGCTTTAGGAGCGGGGTTTTATAGGACAAAATGTAGGAATCGGAGTTTGTATAGTGGGGTATGGAACAGGGCTTTTTCGAGTGGTTATCAAGAGATGACAGTGAATAGCATGTTGAGGGTGCCAAGGTGAAAGGACTGGTGTTGATTATGGTAGAAGTCACGGGAGGTGAAATGGGTAGAGGGTGGGTAGGAGGATAGTAATGTAGGTAGGGAGGGGAGGGGGTGGGGGTTTGTGTTTTAAAGGGATTGGGAGGAGGGGGTAGTAGCTGGGTATTCTAGGTTCGGCAATAGATCAGGGAATGGGCGGGGATTTTTCTGGTTCAGTGCTCTAGTCTGGGAAATAAGATAATAAAAGTAGTGGTATTGTTCATAGAGACACAATATTAAATGCAGACATGCATATACGGGGGCGACGATAAAATGTACATATATTAGGATGTGTTGCTTATATAAACCTATATCTGGGAAACTTAATTGTTAGGGATCCCATTTGAAGAGATCCTGTTCTTTTAGTTCTGAGTAGTGCATTAAGTGGTAGGTCCTGATTGATGGGTTATGGTGTTTTCAAAATAATAACTCATAAGGATATGTCCGGCTATTGTATAATGTGAATGTCAATTTATGTAATTTTGTAGAGTTGAGGCGATGCTGATACTTATTGTGAAAAGGTTAATGATAACTCACTAGGTTTCTGTTGTAATTTCTAGGTTATGTTTTGCTGTGTATGTGTTTATTATATTTTGTTAGAACTTACAATTTTGTGCAGCATCTGATTGTATAACGTGTTAATTTTCTAGTGTATTATTCTATGTGTGCACCACGAACGTGTATTGTGGCAGATTTTTCGGTGTAGTTGTGTGACGTTGTGCTGTAGACATAGTGTTGTCTACGTAAGTGATAGCCAGATGATAATGTATTTTCTTTTTGAGAAACTGTTGTCGTGTAACCTCTTGTTATGGGGTACAGTTTTTGTTGTGTGTTATGGTAAATCACCTGTTTTTCATAAAAAAACATAAGGTTTCTTATTCAGGTGTTTTTGGACCATGAATGTACGGTTTCATTGTATAGTTTTGTTTGTTTGTATAGACCCATTAGGAATAAGACAAGGTGTAGGTTTTGTTGAACATATTGTTATATTGTGTGCAGTTTGCACGGGTTGTTTTTGGATATATTGATAGATATGTTTTTTATGTTCTGTTTGTGGTTTTTTAAATGGCCTGTTTTGTCCATGAGCATATATAGTTTATGTTTTTGTATATATTTGTCTTAAATAAAATATAAAAAAAAAATCAAAATCAAGTATAGATACATCAAATGCATTTAGAATACAGTAAATTGTGGATATGGTCAAAATAGTGAAGTACGGAGCACTTGAGTTAGCGTGACAGCTGCTGCATAATACCAGACTCATAAAAGAGGTACCAACATTATCATGGAGCTGGTTGCCAGAACTAATGGGGCTGTCAACACTTATTACCACCACTGAGGGGCCGGTAATTACAATAGCAAACGGAACACAGATAATATGAGCCGTAACTCTTCTTCATTAACATAAATTAACCTGGGATATGATGAACAAAGTTTCATTTTTTTCCAGAATTCATATCAATCATTTTTCTTTAATTGCTGCTCCCGCCTCATATTTTTTGGTCTAGGGACAAAAATGGTGATTGCATGATTTTTTTTTTCTGTAGCGGGTTTAAATCACGTGATGACCGAGGCATCCGTTGGCATCCGAAAATTATGGATGACGCTATAAGGCGTTATTTGTATGAATTACACCCTGTATAAAACTATGAACCACTACACAATAGTGCTAAGTAGGGATGGGACGAATCCAAAATTTTGGCAGATAACCATTTTTTTCGGCTGGTACCGATATATTTCTTCATTATTTAAAAAATAATGATTATGTACAATGGATAAGGAATGCTTATTGTACAATGAGTTTTGAATAACACAGGAAAGTTAAATATTAAATGACTTATTTTCTTTTATATGATAATATTAATCAGTGCTTGACCTGTTGTGTTAGTTACTGGTTGTCAAAGAGAGGAGAGAGAGAGAGAGAGAGAGAGAGAGAGAGAGAGAGAGAGAGAGAAGACAGCGAGAGATAGAGACAGAGAGAGATAGAGACAGAGAGAGATAGAGACAGAGAGACAGAGACAGAGAGACAGAGTAATTCTCTCAGTCTTAAAGTAGATTGTTAATGTTGATGCTTTAAAGTAAACATGTAATATTAATATCTTGTATTGGCTGTTTTTTAACTAATACCGATATCATAAAAATAGTCGATACCCGCTGATACCGACACCGATACTTTGGCACATCCCTAGTGCAAAGATCTGGGACAGGAACAATTAAAGGGGATAATGAAATATTCACACACACACACAAAGAAGAACAGGGTGGACACGGAAGCAATGAGCCAGATGTTGCAAATGTATGGAATAGGTGGTAGGTTACTTTTAGCAGAAATGAGGTCACATGTGAATAGCAAAGCCTAGGTTAGAGTATGTAGGAAAGAAGGTAATTTTCCACTCAAAGTAGGTCTTAGATAGGGAAGTGTGACGTCACCATAGTCAAACGTATTTTTAGACGAGGTATTTCCATCAAATCACCTCTGTTCTGTAGTATATTATTATTAGTTATTATTATTCCTCCTTTTTCATTCTTTTATTTCTTCTTACTCTTCTTCTTTACCCTTATAATTTTTCACAGCTTCACGATCTTGGCTTCAGCACACAAGTGTTTGACAATCAATACGATCATTACACGGCCGACGTCACACTGAAGAATCCCAGCTGACGAGCGCCTCGCTCACTCGTCCCGGCACTTAACGTCAGGCCCACATTACTACCCTGATGGGAATTCCTTGATGAAAGTGGCCCACAGAAGCCACATTTACACAATACACACACACACGCACACACGAAACCAGAAAAAACAGACTCACAGTCACAGACAGATACAGTATACATACACAAACATATGTACATTCACAAACATGACCAATTACGTTCCTACTTGCATCCAATAGTGTTAAGGGCAGAGTAATCAAAATAAGCAAGGGAAGGAGAAGACTGGACATGGGATGCAACCGGGGATGAGAAACGTTGCAAACATCATGCAAGGTATATAACTAATATACTTGTGGAACTTATCTTTAATGTGGACACGTTCCACCGATCAGTGGCACAAGTGTTAATATATATTTATTTATTTATTTGTCAGTTTTATAAAGCATTACTATAAACGTGCCCCAAGCAGATTTCTAGAATTCCATAGTTACATAACGTCCTCGGCATATGCAAAACTGTTTTAGAGCAAACGACGCCAGGGCGTCGTTCATCGAGCATATAAATGAACCAGAAATGACCTTAAGGTTCACAGCAAGATTTATACCATAATTTAGCGAAATATTTTAGACAGCGTTTCGGTCGGTTCTGGCCCTTACCAAGTTCATACTAAGACAAAGTGTCTTCTAAATTGTGGGTTAGTTGTGACTTTATTCCAGCTACGGTGTTAAGACCTTCATGCACAATGACCAACATGTGCAACTAGGACGTAGAAATTAAATGACGATTAATACGTCAGGAAGCACTTCTAAACATTAGGGTTGTAGACAAAGAGCGACGCTGAGGAAACATCTTGTTTCCATGAAAGTAACAATGAATTTAGATAAATTCGCATAAGAGGAAATTAAGAGGAGAGTCCTAGAGCTTAAGCTCAACCCACACAAATCAACTAGGTAATTACACCTAGATAATTACACTTACGAGCCTTGCTAATGCTCTCCGTAAATTAAATTTTTTTAATCGGAACACAATTGTGTGTGTGTGTGTGTGTGTGTGTGTGTGTGTGTGTGTGTGTGTGTGTGTGTGTGTGTGTGAGTGTGTGCGTGCGTGCGTGTGCGTGTGTACTCACCTAATTCACCTAATTGTGGTTGCAGTGAACCTTACGGTCATTTCTGGTTCATTTATATGCTCGATGAACGTCGGACTCCACCCTGGCGTCGTTTGCTCCAAAACAGCTTTGCATATGCCGAGGACGTTATGTTACTATGGAATTCTAGAAATCTGCTTGGGGCACGTTTATAGTAATGCTTTATAAAACTGACAAATATATATATATATATATATATATATATATATATATATATATATATATATATATATATATATATATATATATATATATATATATCCATGACCAAAAGTTCGTTGATGGAGCCAGGATCTGGGATAACCTAACGCTCTAAAACCAGACCTGCTTCCCCCAACAACTACAAACAGTCGCACTGGGATGGCCCAATAGTAGAGAATATAGCCTCAGCAATGCTTCAGAGTGTGTCAGGGAAGGATAGAGCCCGCTTCCTTGCAGTGAGAGCTCATCATGCAGGGGACTTTCTTTTGGCTGTTCCCAACTCCAGCCTTGGCACACGCCTCGACCCACAGACAATCCGCATTGGTGTTGCCCTTCGACTTGCCGCCCCTATTCTCGCCGAACACAGGTGTATTTGTTGCAGTGAAGCAGCAGACCGATTCGGGTACCATGGTCTTGTGTGTCGTAAATCCGAGGGAAAGATTGCAAGACATGAAGAGGTTAATAACATTATCAAGAGGAGCCTCACAACAGCCGGATGCCCAGCAGTAAGAGAACCACCCCAATTATGCAGATCTGATGGCAGCCAAAAGCGTCCAGATGGTATCACCCTTCAAGCCTGGACAGACGGCAAGCAGGTGGTGTGGGACTACACATGTGCATCTACCTTGGCTGATACCTATCTCCAATACACCAGGGAGGAAGGAGGGGCAGCTGCCACCTTCAGGGAGTCCCAGAAGTCGAGAAAATATGGAGAACTTGCCAATCATTATATGTTTGTTCCCATAGGCTCAAAGACCCTTGGCTCATGGGGAAAGAGTGCATCTAGGTTCCTTAAGGAGCTGGGCAAAAGACTCAACAGGGTAACTAGGGATCCCAGGGCAGCTAGTTTTCTGTTCCAGCGACTATATATTTATATGTGTGTGTGTGTGTGTGTGTCTACCCCTCCCTGTTTCTTAATCACACAGGCGCGCGTATACACACACACACACACACACACACACACACACACACACACACACACACACAGTTAAGTAATCAATGAGACCAAGAATTTAAGCTGAATAATACAGCTGGTAAACAGCTCCAGATGTTCGTAGTATATCCACCCAAAATGCGATAAATGTCGCACCTTCAGAAAAAAACATTGTGTGATCCTATGAATTTACAGTTCGCTGCATATGATGAAAATTCAAACGTAAGATAAATAGGCTTATAAAATACACTTTTTTTTTTTTTAGGAAATTAAAAAAAAACTATTTAGTGATAAAGAGACAATAAAAGTGGTTGACTTTATAAAATATATTATTAACGGGGGACCGGAACTAGCGGGAATAATATATTGAATATTTTTCTGGCTACGGATTGTGACCTTATCCAATATTACAAGGTAACATAGAGAGGAAATATTGACCACAATATGATCCATTTCAAAATAATGAATACAATAAAATACAAATTCACTAATGGTAATATTTATTAAAGGGAGACAAGACGTGTAGGATCCTGCACATTTGGCCGACGGACACTTCGCCGACGGACATTTTAACCAACTCTGTAACTAGTCACTGATCCGATTATCAGCTTAGTGACTGAGAAGTTGCAGCGTTGGGTTTGGTATACAGAAGCACCACGGTTCGAGTTCCCTTCCAATACTCGGTTTATTCATATTTATATTCATTATTTACAGACAAATGTTAAATTCCTAAATATTGGGACAGCCTTCTTTAATAAATATTTTTTAAGTGCTTTTCTTTCACATTAGAATATTGAAGGACATTCTTATTGTAAACATATCAATAGTCGTGTGTTGGTTAGACGTCAGCACCACAATGACGCCGCCTCGCCTGACAGCATAAATTCTTCGCAGTGAATTTCCCAGAAACTGAAAAAAAAGTGTGAGCGTCTCATGTCCTGATTAACTGTTTCCAGTGTTTTTGTTAAATTACCTTTTTTTTATTTTATATTAAGATATTAATCTTATTTCAAAAGTATCTTAATTGTAATGTTGTTTACAATTGTTCACTCTAGCAATTTATGTATGAATAATCCATGATTTCACATTTATATTGTACAGCGAAGTCTCGTAACCCTAAAATTGAAGGATATATTTTTTTTTTACATCGGACGTCATGTATAAGGCTGTTTTTCAACATCTGTACGAAGTTACGCGGTTGACAGTACAACACGTTAAAAGGTACACGATTAGCAAGTTTCAGAATGATGTGGAGGAATCCGTCAAGTTCCTTAAAACCAAACACGAAGAGTTACAATACCGTGTTACAATACCGTGTTACAATACCGTGGCTGCAACAACAAACCACACTTTAGAAAGGAATCTTTAAACGATGTTTCCGTCGGTATTGGACCATTACCAAATCACAAGATTTCAACCCTGATAATGGTACAAGAAAGGTCGAAGCATCGTTAAAGTTTTCCTTTCCAAAATGTGGGTTGTGACTCCACCCACATATTTAGAAACGATAAAAAAAAAAAAAAAGCAAATTTAAGAGATAATGCTACACAGGTATTTTTTAAACCACCAACTTAGGAAAGCTCGCTATTAAACATTTTTTGGAGTTCAGGTTCTTAATTTTTTTTACGATGCATGCTTTAAATTTAGGAGAATCTGCAAGTGCAACATTTTTTAATGAAGAAATGGGATTATGATCCTGCAAAGGAAAAAACGCCCATGTTTGTGCTCAGTGAAGTGAGGTAAAGAAGAGACAGTGACGTGAAACTCTGAGGCAAGATAAGGAGGTATTGAACTAAGGTAAGGTGTTGCACTAAGGCAAGGTAAGGTGTTGCATTAAGGTAAGGTGTTGCATTAAGGTATGGTAGGGAAGAGAGTGAGACACCGAGGCTAGATAAGGAGGTGTTGCATTAAGGTAAGGTAGGATGATGATGCATTTAGGTAATATAGGAAGGTTTTGCCCTAAGGTAAGGTACGTGTTGCCCTAAGGCAAGGTAGGGAGATATTGGACTAAGATAAGGATGCGAAGTATTGTACTAAGGTAAGGTAGGAAGGTGAAGCATTAAGGTAAGGTAGGTGTTGTCCTAAGGTAAGGTAGGGAGGTGTTGCACTAAGCTAAGGTAGGGAGGTGTTGTACTAAGGTAAGGTAGGGAGGTGTTGGACTAAGATAAGGATGCGAAGTATTGTACTAAGGTAAGGTAGGAAGGTGAAACATTAAGGTAAGGTAGGTGTTGTCCTAAGGTAAGGTAGGGAGGTGTTGCACTAAGCTAAGGTAGGGAGGTGTTGTACTAAGGCAAGGTAGGGAGGTGTTGCACTAAGATAAGGATGCGAAGTATTGTACTAAGGTAAGGTAGGAAGGTGAAGCATTAAGGTAAGGTAGGTGTTGTCCTAAGGTAAGGTAGGGAGGTGTTGCACTAAGCTAAGGTAGGGAGGTGTTGTACTAAGGTAAGGTAGGGAGGTGTTGCACTAAGGTAAGGTAGGGAGATGTTGCACTAAGCTATGGTAAGGAGGACGTGTACTAAGCTAAGGTAGGGAGATGTTGCACTAAGGTAAGGTAGGGAGGACTTGTACTAAGCTAAGGTAGGGAGGTGTTGTACTAAGGTAACGTAGGGAGGACTTGTACTAAGCTAACGTAGGGAGGTGTTGTACTAAGGTAACGTAGGGAAGACTTGTACTAAGCTAACGTAGGGAGGTGTTGTACTAAGGTAACGTAGGGAGGACTTGTACTAAGCTAACGTAGGGAGGTGTTACACTAAGGTAACGTAGGGAAGACTTGTACTAAGCTAACGTAGAAAGGTGTTGTACTAAGGTAACGTAGGGAGGACTTGTACTAAGCTAAGGTAGGGAGGTATTGTACTAAGGTTGTACATGTTGCACCTGTGTCTAATTTTCCTCTGGTTGGTACTGTATACCTTTCATGTACAAAACATGTTACCACTGCAGAATAAAGTCACTTGAGAAGGTCGTGAGGTAATAAACACGGCCGCGCCTCAACAAAAGCTTAAACAACTAATAATTAATAATAAAGACGAAACCCCTGACAAGGAAGCCCTAATAAAAACACACAGACATGTAAGCCCTTAACTCCCACGAACTCATTTCAAAATGAACAACAAGTATATAATTAACACATGAACACACAAAAACACACCCGGACTGAACACTCACGAACATAAACATATACTTAATACACACAAATACACAAACACGTACGAACTAAACACACACGAATACATAAATAAATACGCACTTATCACACAAGGACACATACATACACATACTTAACACTCGAGAACACAACCAAGACGAAGAATCACATAATTACTGAAGACGGGACACCACCACAGAGTTCCTCTCCTGAAACAGCAAATTAATAATCATAAGGACAAGCTGAATGCTGCTCGCACTATTAAAATTAAATTATGTTGACTTGTTATTTCAGCAATAGGGATTTTGTTGAAGTAGTTTCACTGTTTTTGCATTTTATATTTTCAGAAAAGCATAAAATATGTATGTGATCTTATCTTTCTCTGTGGGCGGGGAGAGAATGGCACACTGAAAAGTTATATTTTGCAAACTTACCCCTTGCAAATTTATTATAATTATTATTGTAATTCGTATTACTATTATTATTATTATTATTATTATTATTATTATTATTATTATTATTATTATTATTATCATCAAAATATTTTCTGGGAAAAGTTAAACCTGTAAAGGTTTGTACAGCACCAGAGGAATAGGACGCAATCAGGTTTGATCCGAGGGAGGGGAGGGTAGTTACAATTCCTGAGATCTACATCTCTTCATGAAAAAAAATTCTTGAACAAATTACTCCTCACTCCAAACACACCTTGACGAACATTGGACGCTTTGCGATCCGAGAAAGGTATCCTCATTACACATAACCTCAGCCCTCTCTACGTCAATGAACGCGAAAGGTATAGTGCAGAGCTCGACATAAGTTTCAAATGCTGTTACATGTTAGTGTTGAAGATTTGAGGCCAATCAGAAGTAGTATTTAAAAGTTATCACAGGAACAATAATATCCCAAATTCTTTAATAAAAATGTTTAGAAGCCGATCAGAAGCAACATTCTTTAGTTATTGAATATAAATTAAAGTCGCTATTTATTCAATAAAAATTGGCAAATCGGAAATTACGCCACCCAATAACAGCACGATTTTCACCACATCAGTAGTAAAAATCTAAAGCCGATCAGATCAGTCATTCTCCAGTTACAACACAGATGCCACTGCATCCCTCCAGCCCCATCACGAACCGTAAGATGCATCAGCTAATAAATATTAAAGCCGTTTAGAAGAAGGAAAAGTGAAATTTATTTAACTTAGTTTATTAGGAATAAAGATTTTACACATAGATGATCAAATCTACACCTACACGCTTGAATTATACTCTCTGCCTTCGTCAAATTAAGGAAACACTTTTCTGAACGTTTGTAACTACCCCGCTGAACGTTCTGAACGTATGTAACTACCCCGCTGATGGTTCTGAACGTTTGTAACTACCCCCCTGAGGGTTCTGAACGTAACTGGAGCCATTCCAGGATGCTGGGAATGAGTTCAACAACTTTGGTCATAGCTCACGTGCACATATCAGTTGTTCCAAGAAACTTGCGCTAGTTACCGTACACCAGCAATGAAACTTTGAAGCCGCTCGGTTATGGCATTCTTGAGTTGTAAGCAAATTAAAACGAAAAGTTAGAGGGAAAAAATAATTAGGGCAACCTCTGAGAAATTCCCCTTCGGGGATACCTAAATAAATGTTCCTCTTCACATGGGAGAGCATTATCTCTGTAATCTTGCATCTGTTTATATACAGAATATGTAATCACTGTTTTATATCCTTCTTGCACATAAGTTCTTCATTTTTGTGCTAATCCAGAAGTTGATCTCAGAAACTTAGCAATTTTGAAAAAACTCGACACATTTTGGTCCGTCATGGACTAAACATTGGCCTAAGACCGACAAAAATATCGCCTAAAATTTCTTCAAATTGTGGGTCACGTGAATTCTTCCTATATGTTGATTATTTTCCTCCTTATTAACTTCAAAATACTAAATGTGGCAACCTAGGCACTGTTCATAAGTGGTTATAAAACAACTAATAACAAAAAAGGCACAATACCGTGACTGGAACAATACACACACAACCCGCACATATAAAAGAGAGGAGCTTACGACGACGTTTCGGCCCGACTTGGACCATTTACAAAGTCACACTAACACACAGTGTGACTTTGTAAATGGTCCAAGTCGGCGAAACGTCGTCGTAAGCTCCTCTCTTTTATATGTGCGGGTTGTGTGTGTATGGTTATAAAACAGTTTGTTAACCTATAAAAAAGCCTGTCATATTATGGCCACTACCTGTCATATCATGGCTACTATGGTAGGTTGGTAGACAGCAACCACCCAGGGAGGTACTATCGTCCTACCAAATGAGTGTGGAACACAAGCCTGTAATTTTTTTTTTTATATTTTATTATAAAAACCATAGTACATAATAAGAAAATCTTACAAAACTGCGCTTCACTATTGCTTCCAGAGCAACAAAATACAAAATAACCAGCAAACAGTGTCTACATTCTGTATATAACGAACAATAAAACCTGACCAACAATTATATACCTACATAATATTTATACTATATGCATTCTTTGAAAACATCCTTAATGATATACTGGCAGTGTAATCACACTAGAACAAAATGACTACTTGTTATGTTCTCACTATTTCATGAACCTCTAGATTGTTTAAATACAAATACATGATAGCCAAATGATTATTACAGAAATCTAAAACACCCCTCGGTACATCCATAATAATATAATGACTGTTATCTCACCAGTACAATATATGGCAACATATTAGCCTAAACCCTACAATCATCTCCAAGAGTGCCAATGACTATTTAACAGTAACACAAAATCTAACATTATACAATACAATAATCAAAGGATCATGTCATAGCGTTCATAAAGCCTATGTCCATGTAAAAAGAATGCATAAACCTCATTAAGCATACATACTTCCTTAATATTTTAAATGTGTCTTATTAATTAAGGAAACTGTGTACTCCTTAATATCACCTCTTAACAAGTGAAACTTTTACAATATTGATAGAAAAATTATCTTCTGAACTTTTGTGTTTCTCAACACATTAAAGCAATATAACATAATTTAATTACACCATTTGTAGGAACTAGCCAATGACAGTTCCTATATTAAGCATGATTTGAAAATTATAACTTCTCAATAACACATCCTCTCAACACTACCAAAAACCCCCGCTGGCGTACTCCATTTAATTGAACATGTCCTTCGTCACGTCCTAATGTAGTATGGTCCATCCTGATACACACTTTCATCCTCCTACTCCTATGCTCCCCTTTCTCGTCAGTTGTCTTTACCCCAACTCTCAAAATCAGAGTATGTTAGTCTCCAGTCTTCCACCTTCCCCCAGGATCAAACAGCTAGACGTCTATATACACACGCAACAAATCTACCCCCACCCTACCTACTACTATCCCACATTGAATCCAGTTCATTCCCACACTACATTTAATCATCGTAATAATTTTTCCACTGTTAAAGATCTATACCCCTCAGAAAAACTCGCTACCCATTTACCTCCATATAATATCCTGTTTCTACACATGGTCCTATACACGCTACCCGATAATGCTCTGACCCTACAGACCCCACCCACCTCCCGCATTCCCCACGATACGTGCAAAAAATCCGCAACTACATACTTAATTGCCCGTCCTACTTCTTTCGGTGTTCCCTCCACATCAAAACTTAAGGCCCTCAAGAGCGAAAAATGTCCCCCCCCTCCCACCAACACAATAACCCTTGCAAGCCACAGCCTCACTACCTCTAACGATTCACAAAAGTAGACAGCATGATAGGCTGTCTCTTCATCCCCACACCACTGACATGCATTCGTACTCATCAACCCCATTCTATACAATGCCGTCCTAGACGCCAATATACCCAATAAAAATCTATATACTACTTCCCTGACCCTTGGCCTGAAACGCATCTTTCTAAATCCCCCAAATCTCCCTCCAATTATAAACCGAAATTGTTCCTGCCCCTGCACCACCCCTACCCTATCACTAACCCTCCCCAGCCTACCCACCTTTACCCTTTTATGCTCCCTCGCTATCAACAACTGCCTTGCCATATCTTCACACACCCGCAATTCCTTCCCTCCCACCACTTTCGTACATCCTCCATGACCCTCCTACACGCAATCCCCGCACCCCCCCTTTTCTCAAAAAACACTGTTTTACATACACAGCTTTCACCCTATTTTCCAAGGGAATAAGTCCCAACCCACCTTTTCGGACTTTCATCATAACGACCTCCTTTCTTAACCATGGCCTTCCATACCCCCACACATACCTTAACACTTTCCTTTGTAATTCTCTTACCTCTTCCATCCTCAAAGGATACACGGCAGCCACATTCCACACCTTACTATATACAAGAGTATTCACCACCACCACCCTCTGTATTAGTGTTACATCTCCCGGCCTCCAGCCCCTCATTCTACCCAGAGCCCTACCCACCACCTCCACAGAATTTACCTGCCTAGCCTCTTCCACATCCGCCATATATACTATTCCACAAATTTTAATCCTATCAACAACCTTCCATCCATACGCCTCTCCCAAGCCTCCTCCCACCCACATTCCCACTTCCAATAACTTAGATTTCGCACCATTGACCCTCATCCCTGTCGCCGCCCCAAAAATCTCTATAATACGTCCCACGTTCGCCAACCCTTCCTCCCCACCCACTAGTACAGTTGTATCATCTACGTACCCCACTATTCCCACACCACAAGCCTCCCCTGTCCACTCTCTCCCACTCCTTCCTCTATTAACCTATAAAAAGAATCTTGCAAACACGCGAATAGGATTTGTGACAATGGACACCCCTGTCTCAATCCCCTTTCCATCATCACCTGTCGTCCCAACTTCCCGTTCACCTGCACCTGCACCTTTGCTGAATTATACAAAGTCTCTACCCATGCGGCAATGTCCTCTCCATATCCCTGTCTTCTCAACATAATTCCCAACATTCGTCGATCCACACTGTCATACGCTTCCTTCCAATCAATTCCCAGAACACCCCGCCCTTCCTACTCTCAATAAAATCCTTGATACGACCATGTCCCACATTCATACTTCTACCAGGTATACCGAACTGCCCCTGATGTATGACTTTGTCAAGCACCAATTTCATCCTATTACCCAATATTTTTGCAAAAATTTTATAATCCCCACACATGAGGGATAAGGCTCTATAATTTCCCAAGGTCCTCTTCTCCCCTTTCTTCGGAACCAGAACAACCACCCCCGTACTCTGCGTTTCACCCAACCGTCCCTTCTCTTTCATACAATTGAACAAAAGCACCAAACATTCTCGCAATGTTTCCCAGTGTAATACGTAAAAGTCATTAGGTATTCCATCTATACCTGGTGCCTTTCCTAATGTTAAACTAGCCACAGCCTCCCCCACCTCCTGCTCACTTATACTTCCACTTAAACTCTCACACTCCTCTTTTCCCACACGACACAGGATTCCTTCCTCAATAATCCCTCCCTCCCTACCCCTCTCTGTCCTCTCCGCTAATTTCCTCTCAAACCAAAAATCAGCATAATTGATTATACCATCTGTCGTTCCTAACACTTGTCCCACGTTATAGCCACCTACCCCTGTACACACTTCTACCCCCATTATCGTGGTACACCTCTGTCTGTCTCTGAACTGTCGCAACACGCAACCAGATGGTTTATCCCCCATAACGCCTCCTCAATGCCTCCCTGACTCTTATGTCCTCAAAGCGGTCATTTTGAATGTCCTTTAACCTACCCTCAAGTCCCGTATTTCCCCAAACCTACTACCCCCCAATAACATTCCTGCAGCTGACCCTCTAAATACTTCTGAAGACCAAACTTCCACCCAGCCTCCTCCTTACCTCTATTTCTGTAATATTCCCTTATTCTCGTCTTCGCACTTGTTTCCCACCATTCCAGAAAATCCTTCTCCGTTCCCCTGCCCCTTCCTTCCATAATGACCCCACCATTCGGCAAATAATGTCCGCTCTTCCTCCCCGCAGCAAACTTACATTCATCTTCCAAAAATATTGTACCTGCGTACCATTCCCTCCCACGTCACCTCCACTATAACACCACGATGATCTGAAAACCAATATCTAACGTGCGAACCCTCCCCACTGTAACATCCTTTGTGACATACACTCGATCTAATCTGGCAGCATATCCTCTTCTCACGAAGGTATGCTCTACACCCCATCCATCTCCCCTTACCACATCTAATACCCCCACCTCCCTCAATAATGTACGCAAGACCCCTAACTCACAACCTGCCCCTCTAGGTTCCACATCTTTTTTCCTAATAATACAGTTCCAGTCACCACCCAACACCGTAATCATTGGCAGCCCTCTCAAATAAAAAGTCAAGACATCCCTCACAAACTCCTCCTTAACTCTACGATTACTGTCAGCAGACATGTAAATACCTACAAAGCACACCCTTATGCCTCCCAACACTCCATCCACCCTCACTACTCTCCCCCCTCCTCCCTCCTCCCAAGCTAACAATCGGAAGGGGCTGGATTCTTTCACACCCACTGCCACCCCACCCTTTAACTTCCCGAGCTACCTGCAAATATTTGATACCCCTTTAATCTCAAATCTCTACCACACCTGAAGTTATGCTCTTGTATAAAACACACGTCTATGTCATATCGTCTCAGTATAACCTCCATCCAACTACGCTTTACTTCTGCCCTAAGGCCATTTGCATTTATTGTTAAACACTGGAATACGCCAACGGGGGCTTTCCCCTGGGTTTCTGTGTTCTACCTGTGGCACTCTTTACTATACTACCTTTAGTCCTGTCTTGTCTCACACTATGTCCCCCCGCCTTTCCCTGATCTCCCACTGTCCCTTTCCCTGGCCCCTCCACCCATACCTTCTTGCCTGAACGCTGGCCAGGTGTTAGAACATCATCATCCGATGTTTCGCCAGCCCTCTTTCTAGATTTAACCCCAACCTCCATCTCATCCGTGCTCACTTCCTCTTCCCTATGCACAATGGCCTCCACCTCTCGCTTCTGTAGCCTGTCTGCCCCTTCCTCTAACACATTAACAGCTTGGATAAGCCTTTCCTCCTCTCCCTGCAATGTTCCGTTCGTTCCCGAGGCATCCACCTCCGAACCAGCCAGAAAAGTGCTTATCATCTCTTGCACTGGTTTCGGCAATTCCTCTTGTTGCACACCCTCCACCGTCCCATCAGTCTCTAGTACATGTTCCAACTCACCCACTGGCGAAGCACCCAGTGCTTCAGGGAGTGTCACACAACGGTCCTCCACTCCTTGCACTACATCTGCCCAACTGGCATTACCCATCTCCACCACATTCGCAGGTACAGGTTCCTCATAAGGGGCTTGTACCACAGGTACATATGAGTCACCATTCTCGACGCCAGGGCTGCGGGGCACCCGCCGCCATATGATCGTATGCCCCACACATTCTGCAAGTCTTACGCTGTCCTGCGTAAGTGACAAACACTTGCGTCCTAAATTCGTCCAGCATGACATATGACGGTATGGGGCGTTTTAAGGTCATTTTTAAAGTGTAAGAGCCCTCAGGCAATCCTTCATAAATTCCGTCCGTCCAACGCCCCATTGTTGTCGTGTGCACTACACCATATTGTTGAAATACTTCACTTAGGTCCACTCCTAAGGTCTCAAATGGCACGTTTCTCACACGAACATAAGTATAGTAGGCCGAAACATCCCTTAGCCTGACCTCTAATCCAGTGTTGACGATGATACATTCCTCCTGGTAGCGTTCCACTATCTTCTCATACGCCTCTGCTGTGTTGAATTTCACAAAAATTCTCCTCGAGCCATTCAAGGCAACTCCGTAAAGGTCATCGTTGATAACACCAAAGGTGTCACGGATAATCGCTGGCAGCAAAACAGAAGCATTTACTGGGTAGATAGCTCCCTGTAGTAACTCAATACACACTGTGTTGCGTCTCCTCCTCATACTGGTCGCCATCTTGCCGAAAAACGGAAGTTGCGCCAAGACTAGGTCAGGAGCTACTGCGCCGCACAACCTCTCAGCCCGAGAGCGAAGAGGTCAATGAAAATTTCTTCAAATTGTGGGTCACGTGAATTCTTCCTATATGTTGATTATTTTCCTCCTTATTAACTTCAAAATACTAAATGTGGCAACCTAGGCACTGTTCATAAGTGGTTATAAAACAGTTTGTTAACCTATAAAAAAGCCTGTCATATTATGACCACTACCTGTCATATCATGGCTACTATGGTAGGTTGGTAGACAGCAACCACCCAGGGAGGTACTATCGTCCTACCAAATGAGTGTGGAACACAAGCCTGTAATTGCTTTGCATGATGGTAGGATTGCTGGTGTCCTTTTCTGTCTCATAAACATGCAAGATTGCAGGTATGTCTTGCTACTTCTACTTACACTTAGGTCACAATACACATGCATGTACAAGCATATATATACTAACCCCTCTGGGTTTTCTTCTATTTTCTTACTAGTTCTTGTTTATTTCTTCTTATCTCCATGGGAAAGTGGAACAGAATTCTTCCTCCGTAAGCCATGCGTGTCGTAAGAGGCGACTAAAGTTAAAAAGAGAAATTTTGTTTTTCTTTTTGGGCCACCCTGCTTCGGTGGGATTCGGCGGGTTTGTTGAAAGAAGACCTAGATAAACCTTAAGTTCTCTTCAGCCTGGTCGTCAGTAACTTGAGTGGTGACTTGGGCAGCAAGACAAGTTGGTATCGAGACGAAGAACTCAGAGCGTACTTTAGTTTTAGACACTTCGCTCAGAACTGATGAAAAATAACGAAGCTCAGTCATTAGCAAAATAAAGACTTGCCCTGCGTTATGCTTCTTCACACCAAACAACTTGTCTATTAGTATCAACTCCCTGCAAAATCTCCTTAGAATTCAACGTACAGTATAAACAACTTTTTTAAATCTATAATATTATCTTTCTGCCTCTCTTAATATATTTCTCACATGGCTGACAATTTACTTGGTGAGGAAGGGGGAGGGGGGGATAAGATGTTTCATTTGACTGTTGGAGTTGGTAGCAGCGGTGCCTGGACGTGAGCCCTCTCATCAGCAAGACTGCCCAAGAAGTTATCTTGTTTCCGCCCGAGCGCCTCTTCTGCACGCTAAAAGCTGCTTCTTGCACTCTCCCTCTTCCCCTCCAGCAAGAAAGTTGAAAAGTTTTGATATTTTAGAAATTACATTGGCTTTCTCAAATAAAATGTTGCGAACTTCAAGTAAATCATATTATATTTTTACTTGCCTTTTCTATGTCACGTGCTTAGATCTAATATATACCTATCCACAACTAGAAAGAAATCTTAAGGCGTCGTCTTAACCATTACTGAACAATTAATGTGTAGTGAATTAATAATGGTCCAATACAGACCGAAACATCTTCCAAAAAAATTATCCTCAATTTGTTGGTTATGCAACAGGATAATTGGCCATGAAGAGTGAATATGCACAACAAACTTTTACTGGGATAACGTCTTGCTGTACTGAGCTGCATAAGCCATGACTTAATAGAAACCTCCATCCTGATATTGAGCGACACGGATTGTCAATAAAAGCTTGTTCTACATTTTGTTTTTTAATACTCTGTTGACATCATGACTGTACATTTAGTTGAGAATTGTTCCAGTCACGCTATCGCGACTTTTCTTCAGATATGTACTAATAAGTCGTTTATTGACCCACAAATACAGTACATAACCTGTAAGTTGATATATTCACCGCTTTTAAACTATTCCACAAGTTCTTAACATCAGATGAAAGGAAAACAAAAGACGATCACTACAAGCTCATAAAAAATGGCGAAGGAAAACAAACAATGATGAAATGAAGAAATGGATGTAATAGTATCACTAAATTTTCTAACGAATAAGAAACAGTTTATTAAAAGATAAATGCAGCTAGAACACTAACCCAACAAATGTCCTGAGATTGAAAGATGTGAGATGAAGAAAAAGGAGGTACGAGTGTTAAAGAGAGGAGGATATTTTTAGAAGTTGTCGAGTACAATGGATTAGGTAAAAGCAGAAATTGCGGACTCTGGACGAAGAGGAATAAGATTAGACTTGTTCCATGTGTGTGTGAGAAAATGGAATGTATCCAAGTTATTATAATGTGATGTATTTCATGAAGCGCATAAACTGTGTGAATCATGAAGCCCACACAGTAGTTGAGGCTTGGTCATCCATCTGCTATTCGATTATATATACGTATATCACTTTATCTGACGTTATCCTTGAATGTTAACATTCGTTATCACGAATGTTAACTATTTTTTGAGAGCGGTTGTTTTGCATACTGTGATATCACCTGTTTACTGTGATCTTATTGCATATATATACACAAACACACTCGGTAATTCGTAATGAACAACTGTAACTAAATTCATGAACTGGACGGTAATCGAACCCGAGGCATCGTATGTGCAAATCCTGTGATATAACGTTCGTCTGCGTTGATCACAACACAGAAGCATTAACTAATCTTATTTAAGTAATGTCTGCCGGCGCCACCGACTGCAACTTCACTTCCACGTTTTTTACTGCCACCTTCCCCGCACCAAAAACAACTTAAGTGAAGAACTAAGTCTTGTTCCCTCAACATTACCGTCAATGTACTCAGCATAAAACGCAATAAACTGCTGTAAGTAAATTCACGTAAAACTGGAGGGAAATCGATTCTGAGGCTCCGTGTTTGCTGTCACGTCTGCATGTCTGCAGACATAACCGTTAACATGACTGGTCGTCGCTTTCCAGCACAATCTAGCAGCAGAGCAAGGATTGAAATACACGATACCTGGGGTTCAATTCCCGTTGATTTTGTCCTATAATAAATTTGACAATAGAATTTGGCTGCGTTACTCCTTCTAATTTTTTGACAATTAAGTTCTGAGCTGTTATCTGGCTACAGTCTGTAATGTGTAGATTGCAGCCATATTGAAATTGTGCCCATACGCCTTTTGTAGTTTGTGTTACGTCTTGTTATACTACAGGCTTGTCAATAGTACTGTTAACCTTTTAGTTGCAAAGTTAGTTTGATAGTCTTATTATGTATGGTAATATTGAGATGGTCTTCATATAGACACATCTTGAATCAGTCATTAGGCTTACTATGGTTGTCTTTTAGTCTAAAACTTATGGAGTCACTCATTTAGGTACTTATAAAATGCGCTTGCAATAGGAAAATTCTACAGACGGCAACTCTGGGACTTGTATCAGCGGTGTCAACTTTGACCTTACTGTTTCTTTCCACAACGTCAGAAACTTCCATGGCACATCTGTTCTCTTACCCCTTAAAGCCATATAATCTATAAATTCAAGATAAGTCGCAATGAATGAGAGGCTCAGTTGTATAAAGTCGGACCTGCTATTTGCCACGATTCGAACCCCCTTCCATTCTTCTATTTAATCACCGCCATTCATTACGATTCGAGTTTATGGACTACGTGGCTTTGAGGGATGAGAATACAAGTTCTTTGAACGTTTGTGAGACTGTGGGACGAGACAGTAGGGGACAAAGCTAGAGCCGCTGATGTACACAAGTCACAAAACTGTTCTCTATGAAGTCTTAAATGTTGTAATTCTCGAAGCTCAGTGGTTACATAGTTTTTCATTCTTCTTGCTACGACCACGGTGAGTAGCCCCGTCTATTCTTACATGCTCATGTTTATTCGGTTTATACATGGGGTTCACCTCTATTGCACATTGTGCGGACCTGGGAGAAGTGGATAAAAGAGAAATGGATAAAAAGGCTGTAAGGAAAAATATTTGTATTTCTCCATAAAACTGTTTAAATACTCCACTTCTACCATCTCATGTGTTATACATGCAGAGATATATTTTATTATGTAATAAGGTACGCAAAATTTAAAGTTTTATATATATATATATATATATAAAAATTTAAATATTTTTATATAAAATAAATATATATATAAAAATATAATTTTTATTTTTATTTTTTTTTTATTAACACATCAGCCGATTCCCACCAAGGCAGGGTGGCCCGAAAAAGAAAAACTTTCATCATCATTCACTCCATCACTGTCTTGCCAGAAGGGTGCTTTACACTACAGTTATAAAACTGCAACATTAACACCCCTCCTTCAGAGTGCCGGCACTGTACTTCCCATCTCCAGAACTCAAGTCCGGCCTGCCGGTTTCCTGAATCCCTTCATAAATGTTACTTTGCTCACACTCCAACAGCACGTCAAGTATTAAAACCATATGCCTCCATTCACTCCTATCAAATACGCTCACACATGCTTGCTGGAAGTCCAAGCCCTCGCACACAAAACTTCCTTTACCCCTCCCTCCAACCTTTCCTAGGCCGACCCCTACCCCGCCTTCCCTCCACTACAGATTTATACACTCTCGAAGTCACTCTGTCTCGTTCCATTCTCTCTACATGTCCAAACCACCTCAACAACCCTCCTCAGCTCTCTGAACAATCGTTTTGGTAATCCGCACCTCTTCCTAATTTCCAAACTCCGAATTCTCTGCATTATATTCACACCACACATTGACCTCAGACATGACATCTCCACTGCCTCCAGCCTTCTCCTCGTTGCAACATTCATCACCCATGCTTCACACCCATATAAGAGCGTTGGTATAACTATACTCTCATACATTCCCTCTTTACTTCCATGGACAAGGTTCTTTGTCTCCACAGACTCCGAAGTGCTCCACTCACCCTTTTCCCTCATCAATTCTATGATTCACCTCATCCTTCATAGACCCATCCGCCGACATGTCCACTCCCAAATATCTGAATACATTCACCTCCTCCATACTCTCTCCCTCCAATCTGATATCCAATCTTTCGTCACCTATTCTTTTTGTTATCCTCATCACCTTACTCTTTCCTATATTCACTTTCAATTTTTTTCTTTTACACACCCTACCAAATTCATCCACCAACCTCTGCAGCTTCTCTTCAGAATCTCCCAAAGCACAGTGTCATCAGCAAAAGCAACTGTGACAACTCCCACTTTGTATTTGCTTCTTTATCTTTTAGCCCAACACCTCTTGCCAAGACCCTCGCATTCACTTCTCTTACAACCCCATCTATAAATATATTGAACAACCACGGTGACATCACACATCCTTGTCTAAGGCCCACTTTTACTGGGAAATAGTCCCTTCCCTCCTACACACTCTAACCTGAGCCTCACTATCCTCATAAAAACTCTTCACTGCTTTCAGTAACCTTCCTCCTATTCCATACACCTGCAACATCTGCCACATTGCCCCCTATCTACCCTATCATACGCCTTTTCCAAATCCATAAATGCCACAAAAACATCTTTACCCTTATCCAAATACTGTTCACCTATATGTTTCACTGTAAACACTTGGTCTACACACCCCTACCTTTCCTAAAGCCCCTTGTTCATCTGCTATCCTGCTTTCTGTTTTACTCTTAATTCTTTCAATAATAACTCTACCATACACTTTACCAGGTACACTCAACAGACTTATTCCCCTATAATTTTTGCACTCTCTTTTGTCCCCTTTGCCTTTATACAAAGGAACAATACACGCTCTCTGCCAATCCCTAGGTACCTTACCCTCTTCCATACATTTATTAAATAATAGCACCAACCACTCCAAAATTATATCCCCACCTGCTTTCAACATTTCTATCTTTATCCCATCAATCCCAGCTGCCTTACCCCTTTCATTCTACCCACTGCCTCATGAACTTCCCCTACACCCACAACTGGCTCTTCCACACTCCTACAAGATGTTATTCCTCCTTGCCCTACACACGAAATCACAGCTTCCTGTCTTCATCAACATTTAACAAATCCTCAAAATATTCTCTCCATCTTCCCGATACCTCTAACTCTCCATTTAATAACTCTCCTCTCCTATTTTTAACTGTCAAATCCATTTGTTCTCTAGGCTTCCTTAACTTATTAATCTCATTCCAAAACTTTTTCTTATTTTCAACAAAATTTGCTGATAACATCTCACCCACTCTCTCATCTGCTCTTTTTTTACATTGCTTCACCACTCTTTTAACCTCTCTTTTTCTCTCCATATACTCTTCCCTCCTTGCATCACTTCTACTTTGTAAAAACCTCTCATATGCTAACTTTTTCTCCCTTACTACTCTCTTTACATCATCATTCCACCAATCGCTCCTCTTCCCTCCTGCACCCACTCGCCTGTAACCACAAACTTCTGCTGAACACTCTAACACTACATTTTTAAATCTACCCCATACATTTTCGACCCCATTGCCTACACTCTCACTAGCCCATCTATCCTCCAATAGTTGTTTATATCTTACCCTAACTGCCTCCTCTTTTAGTTTATAAACCTTCACCTCTCTTTTACTTACTGATTCTATTTTCCTTGTATCCCATCTACCTTTTACTCCCACTGTAGCTATAACTAAAAAGTGATCTGATATATCTGTAGCCCCTCTATAAACATGTACATCCTGAAGTCTACTCAACAGTCTTTTATCTACCAATACATAGTCCAACAAACTACTGTCATTACGCCCTACATCATATCTTGTATACTTATTTATCCTCTTTTTCTTAAAATATGTATTACCTATAACTAAACCCCTTTCTATACAAAGTTCATATATATATATATATATATATATATATATATATATATATATATATATATATATATATATATATATATATATATATATATATATAATAATATATATATATACTGCCTAGTATGTAAGACACAATGTTTATTGAAATAACGTTTTTACTGAAAGAAACGGTTACCCCAGTAGGGACTATCAATTGGATAAGTCAAGTGTCTGGTGGACTAAACATCTCCACAATAAATTGCAGTAAACTAAGTATTATGTCTTATTCACATAAAAAAGTCTTTTGTATTGCACTACATAAACACGTTCACATAGTTTTATTTCTTCCGACAAGCAATTTATGGAAATTATCTTATGTACTATTATCTAGCAGCACTAGTGATGCAATTACTCTCACTGATCTTCAGCAATGCCAATGTTGAAAAAGTATTTATTCAGCCCTCGAGCGATCACACATTTAAAAAATTTCTAGGAAAATCACAGCCAATCATGTTTTATGTTTCACAAGGGCGTGATTACGGCAATAAATCTGGAAAGAATAGGAGACGTTACAGGTTAATTTTGGACGTCCGAGCAATTCCATCAAAATGCAGACACCGGGTCAATTATCTGCAGGTGTTTGGCTCAACTATTTTACATGTGATATATTACGCAGTATTTTTAGGCTATTACACATTTGTGTAAAAAAATTATTATTAGTAGTAGTAGTAGTAGTAATAGTAGTAATAGTAATAGTAGTAGTAATAGTAATAGTAATAGTAATAGTAGTAATAATAGTAATAGTAGTAGTAGTAATAGTAGTAATAGTAATAGTTGTAATAGTAGTAGTAGTAATAACAGTAGTAGTAATAATAGTAGTAGTAATAGTAGTAGTAGTAGTAATAGTAGTAATAGTAATAGTAGTAGTAGTAGTAGTAATAGTAGTAATAGTAATAGTAGTAGTAGTATTAATAGTAATAGTAGTAATAATAGTAATAGTAGTAGTAGTATTAATAGTAATAGTAGTAATAATAGTAATAGTAGTAGTAGTATTAATATTAGTAGTAATAGTAGTAGTAGTACTAGTAGTAGTAGTAATAGTAGTAGTAGTAGTAATAGTAGTAATAGTAATAGTAGTAGTAGTAGTAATAGTAGTAATAGTAATAGTAGTAGTAGTATTAATTGTAATAGTAGTAATAATAGTAATAATAGTAATAGTAGTAGTAGTATTAATAGTAGTAGTAATAGTAGTAGTAGTACTAGTAGTAGTAGTAATAGTAGTAGTAATAGTAGTAGTAGTAGTAATAGTAGTAGTAGTAATAGTAGTAATAGTAGTAGTAGTAGTTGTAATAGTAGTAATAGTAGTAGTAGTAGTTGTAATAGTAGTAGTAGTAGTAATAGTAGTAGTAGTAATAGTAGTAGTAGTAGTAATAGTAGTAGTAGTAATAGTAGTAGTAGTAGTAATACTCGTTCATTGCATTTAAAGCCTGTAAGGTAAACAATTGTCACAGGCTGCGTGCCACTTTACACCACTAGTCAATATTATTTAAATGTCGTACATTGTTTCTATCTATATATGTATATGGAAGAAATCACAATAAAACGCATGAGCTCAAATATTTATTGAAAAACTTACAACTGAAAAAAAATAAACAAGAAAATCCGAGCAGAATCACCACCACAACTTCAGCCTCACCAGCGTCTCCAACAACTCCGTCACCAGTGTCTCCAACAACTCCGTCACCAGTGTCTCCAACAACTCCGTCAACAGTGTCTCCAACAACTCCGTCGCCAGCATCAACGTCACTATAACAAGTACCCTCACCTACGTCACCAACTTATAAACAACAGTCTTCCAGACATGTCTCGATCGCTCCTCCAAAATAACAGTCAAGTTCCGCAAAATATTCTGCAAAATATTGCAACCTTTATTGAACGGCGCCAATTGAGTTTGCGAAAAAAGAGCAGTGGAATGTGAAGAGAAAGCGGGACGGAGGAAGGGAGGGGAAGAGGGAGGGAAGGAGGGCGTTAGTGTTGGAAAGAGGGTAGAGGGACAGTGGATGGAGGACTGGTGGTGATGGTAATAGTAGTAGAAGTAGTAGTATACTAATAGTAGTGGTTGTAGTGGTGGTATCGATGGTGAGGTGGGTTGGCTGTAGTGGTGGTGGTGGGGGCGGATTGGTGGTGGTGGTGGGGGCGGATTGGTGGTGGTGGAAAACTGAGGTTATAACGTAGGTTGTTTTGTTCAGAAGAAAGAACAAACTTCTGACTCGGATGATCGTCAGTTGATGAACCAATACTGGTCAACCATCCACTGCCCAGCTGGACTCTACTTTTACTGCCCACTTAAAACAAATAGGAAATGTGAGTAAAGAGGAAAGTGGGGAGGGAGGAGATAAGGGAAGGTGGGGAGGGCGTATTTGTGATTTGAGAGAGGCGGGGAGGGAGGGTGAAAAGGTGGTTTGAGGAAGGTGGAGAGGAAGAGTGTAGCGGTGGATAGAGAGGTGGGGTGGGAGGGTGGAAAGAGTGATGTATGGGAGGGTGGACAGAGGGAGGTGTGGTGGGAGGGTTTTTATAGAGGGAGGTGGGGAGTGTATGGAGGGGTTGAGCTTTGCTCTCTGAAAGTGACCAGAGAGAGGAAAAATAAAGAAATGTTACGTTTCATTTAACTTAAATTTAAATTTTACCAAAACAATATAGTTACATCTATCCCATCCGGAATTCTACGGCATAACTTGGCATTTAATGAAATTTATTAACATATGAATAGATATCACTCTTGATTTTTAGGGCTTTGTGACAATTACTTATAATCCACTTAAGAATTACTTGGAATTAAGCCAGGCTATTACTCAAAGAAACGCTTTATGTAGAAGGTTGGTCAGGTGGGAGCTGGAGAGCGGCGGTGATTAACATGCAATGTACCTGCACCTTACCTTTAATTAGCCGCCGCTGTGCTCGCCGCTAACTCAGAATTTACGCACCTAAATTCCTAGAAATTCGCTCGTTGCTGGCTTATGTTGACTGGCAAAGAAAACGGAGTTTTGACGAAGCGGAGATTGTTGTTCAAGTTAATATTGTTTTAACCCTGTTTGTTGTTGGAGTCATTTCTCTGATGGCGTATTTGTTTTGTCGATTGATTTTCCACCTTATTTACGTACTTAACTGCCTTATTTTCAGTTTATTTTGTGTATAACAATCACCCAAGTCTGATAATCTATACCTTTCTCTAACTGTGGTGACCAATAAGGATCCAGATTTGATTTCGGCTGGGCGAGGCTTATTGGCAAATTTTACACCTGCTGCTCCTATTTACATTCCTGGGGGGGTAATTCCTTCTATTAGGTTGTGATTCGAATTAATTGGTTTTGATACTGTTATAGTTAGTACCAGGTTGTCATTATTTGTAAAAATAAGGTTAAATGAATCCACCAGTCTTTCTGGCTCCACTATTTACTGGCTTTGAAATCCAACAGCTCATGTGTGTGAGAATTTTCATCTGAGCTTCCTCTTGGGGTCATCTCCGTTATAGTATTATTTGCCACGTTCTTCCATATTAAATGTCTTAAATTGAAATCACCAAACAAGATATTTAGGGCTGGGCATGGGAGATCTTTCAGAGAAATCTATTTTCAATAGCTGTTCCTTGAACTGTTGGAAAATTGAAGCAGGCGGCATACAAGAACAATGACTAGGTTTTGGTTCTCAGTCTTTACTGCCAAAACTGTAACTAGTACATCATTTGTGGTACTTAGTTACTCTGAGGAAATGAGCGACTCTGACTTACAGACCAACCCTCCCTTGTTGCCTGTTCTTCCTGCCTTATCTAAATAAGTTCTACCCTGGTATCCAGATTTTGTAGTCAAAGCAATCTTTTGTGTGGGGTCTCTGTGAAAGCCACAAATATTGCATTTGACTCAGTAAGGAGTCAATAGGTACCTAGGTATATTTTTTCTGTTTATTATTGATGTTAGTACACACCATTAATAATAAGGTACCTAAATTTTGATTGTTTTTGGTGGCATCCTGGGTGTAGGAGAATGGGTTACCGAAAGAGCTGAGGTAGGATTACAGCTCTCAGCTAACAAAATGAACTTGTAAACCAAAAGTGAGAACTGAAATGAAGCAGCTGGAGTATTATTACTTAAAGGTCAGAGATTCAAAGGACAAATTCAATGCCTGGGCAGCAATATACGAATAATTATATATATAAAAAACAAAGAAGCATTTAACTAGGAAAATTATTGTTAATGGAGTCTGAAGCACACTGACTATACTAGGGTCATTAATAATGTATATCACCCGTTGGCCACCAGTCAAGAATAATCCCTGAAAAAGGATTAAAGTAAACGTAGCGTATATATATACGCAGAGACGCACACCTCTCGGTATGTATACCTGCAGGGGGATATTATGGGAATGTTATGGTAAACACAACCCTTATCTAGGCTGAACAAATGTTATGCTGAACCAAGAGATACACGATGAGGGAATTTATGTTAAATTCCGCACGATATAACACTTAAGCACGCACGGTGTAAGACTATTTTAACCACCCACAATGTAACACTATTTTAACCACCCATGATGTAACACTATTTTAACCACCCACGATGTAACACTATTTTAACCACCCATGATGTAACACTATTTTAACCACCCACAATGTAACACTATTTTAACCACCCACGATGTAACACTTCACCACTCGCGATGTAACACTATAATAACAACGCACTATGTAACGCTTTTAACCCACATGATATCACGCTGTTTATACACAAATTAGATGTATCTGTCAGATCTCGTGAGTAAAACGTGGAGTCGATTATTATTATTATTATTATTATTATTATTATTATTATTATTATTATTATTATTATTATTATAGAGAAGAGCTATTCCTCTATAAGTCATTCTGCACAAGTGTTGGTGCAAGTTCGATCCACATGTGGTATATAACATTCACACAGGGAAAACATAGCATGCACACAGAGGTACACAACATTCACGTTTGGGTACTTGATTTTCACACGTGTACGTGGTATTCACACAAGGGTACACGATACTCACACTGGGGCACACGACACTCACACAGGGGCACACGACACTCACACTGGGGCACACGACACTCACACAGGGGCACACGACACTCACGCAGGAGCACACGACACTCACACTGGGGAACACGACACTCACACAGGAGCACACGACACTCACACTGGGGCACACGACACTCACACATGTGGCACACGACACTCACGCAGGAGCACACGACACTCACACTGGGGCACACGACACTCACACAGGGGCACACGACACTCACACTGGGGCACACGACACTCACACAGGGGCACACGACACTCACGCAGGAGCACACGACACTCACACTGGGGCACACGACACTCACACAGGGGCACACGACACTCACGCAGGAGTACACGACACTCACGCAGGGGTACACGACACTCACGCAGGGGCACACGACACTCACACAGGGGCACACGACACTCACGCAGGGGTACACGACACTCACGCAGGGGTACACGACACTCACACAGGGGCACACTACGTCCACAGAGGAATACATTGCATTTACCATGAGATCAATAACAATTTCACTGAAGTTCATAACATTCTCACAGGGTTCGTAACATCACCAGTTGCCAGATAAAATAACAAAATTTTGTATTACCATCAACGTGAAGAATGTAAAGCAATAATCTTTACTCACCTGAGTCCTTTCTTGATTCATCTGAATCTCTATGACTCGCATTAAAAAGGAATACGTAAATGGGATCCAGGAGGATGGTAGTGGGTGTTACAACCACTGGAATGGTAGTGGGTGTTACAACCACTGGAATGGTAGTGGGTGCTACAATCACTGGAATGGTAGTGGGTGTTACAACCACTGGAATGGTAGTGGGTGCTACAACCACTGGAATGGTAGTGGGTGTTACAACCACTGGAATGGTAGTGGGTGCTACAACCACTGGAATGGTAGTGGGTGCTACAACCACTGGAATTATAGTGGGTGCTACAACCACTGGAATGGTAGTGGGTGCTACAACCACTGGAATGGTAGTGGGTGCTACAACCACTGGAATGGTAGTGGATGTTACAACCACTAGAATGGTAGTGGGTGTTACAACCACTGGAATGGTAGTGGGTGTTACAACCACTGGAATGATAGTGGGTGTTACAACCCCTGGAATGGTAGTGGGTGTTACAACCACTGGAATGGTAGTGGGTGTTACAACCTCTGGAATGGTAGTGGGTGCTACAACCACTGGAATGGTAGTGGGTGCTACAACCACTGGAATGGTGGTGGGGGCTACAGCCACTGGAAACTAAAAGCACTTTGAATGAGTATAGTGGAAAGATACCTCTAGTTCTTGTAACTACAAGTAACTCATGGCAGTAATTTCTCTCACACGCACACCACACTCCCCCCATCCCCTATCCTCACCAATAGCCCCTTTGGCATGACCTCAGCAACATTGTCATGACCTCAGCAACCCTTCTATGACCTCAGCAACTCTGCCATGACCTCAGCAACCCTGTCATGACCTCAGCAACGCTGTCATTACCTCAGCAACCCTGTCATGACCACACTAAGTCGTTATCTCTTGCTGTGTCTTCATTATTGAGCGCTCTTATCTCTCTCTCTCTCTCTCTCTCTCTCTCTCTCTCTCTCTCTCTCTCTCTCTCTCTCTCTCTTTCATTGCACGTGATCACCTTACCAGGGAGATGGGTTATGGTTGGGGAGGTGGGTTAGGGTTGGGGAGGTGGGTTAGGGTTGGGGAGGTGGGTTATGGTTGGGGAGGTGGGTTAGGGTTGGGGAGGTGGGTTAGGGTTGGGGAGGTGGGTTAGGGTTGATGAGGTGGGTTAGGGTTGGGGAGGTAGGTTGAAGTTGTTGAGAGGGGAAGTGTGGTGGTGATAGTGGTGGTGGGGAGGTGTGTTAGGGTTTAGGGGAGGTTGGTTTGAGTGATTGGGGGAGTATAGGAAGAGGGGTTGCAGGAGAGGTTGGAGGCGATATATTGGTTAGAGGTACTGGGTTACAGTGAGTAGGGAAGATGGATTGGGTTAAGAGAGAAGAATTGGGATGGGAGGGGTGTGGGAGAGAGGAGAGCGGCGATGTTCAGAGGAAAGGGGAGATAAGCTGGGGAGAAGCGATTAGGGGAGATGAGAGTTGGGTTGCGTTGAGGGAAAGTAGGACTGAGATGAGTGCGGCTTCGTAAATTTTGCTCGGAATATTAACCCAGGATTACTCAGGATAACCCAGGATAACCCAGGATAACCCAGGATAACCAGTAAAGGTGCTATCGAGGACTGTCTCTTATTAGGTATAACAATTGTAATGTGAACATTACAGTTGTTCACATGACCTATGACCAATGTTGTTGAACTGATTCCTATCATCTTGGAATGGCTCCATTAACTTCCAAAACTCTGTGACGTAGCATCTAAGGTCCAAAAAATGTTCCAAAAATTCTACGACGGCGGAGATTGAGCTTCAAGTGAAGATCTGACCATTTTATGTGCAAAATAGCGTGAAATTGTTATTTTCGGTAAAAAAAACGTTCAGTAAACTTCTTTTTACCCTTTCTCAACGGCTTCAGTATATATTGACTGATGCAACATTCGGCCTGGATAGTAACTAATAAGTTTTGCTTGTGTGCGGCCATATTTGTCAGTATAGTAAAATAGTTAAGAAAAAATTAGGAATCTATTGATTCCGTGCTATAATTAAAGAATTCATCTTCAGATCGGCTTGAAATTTTCACACTGGTAAGGTTTCCCGAACACATGGTTCGTGCTGTTATTGCAAGCTATAAGTCCCAATTTGCTAATTTTATTGAATAGTGATAATCACATATACTCAGTAATTAATGAATGCTTTTGCAGCTCGGCTTCAAAATATATTTGATGATACATTCTCTAAGAATGCTGATGCTCCATAACTTCAGCGATACTTGGCGCAAATTTGAAATTTTACCGAAACTGTAAAGAAGACTTGGAATCATTGGAATCAGATCAGCTACTGGCTAATGCCTTTTGTGATTGGCTTCAAAATTTCACTATTGTTGGGCATTACCTATACAAACCATGACACTCACTTTGAGCTGTGTAAATTTCAGTTTACAAAAATTAAATAGTTTCCCTGTGTAGTAACTATAGAATGTTTCTTCCGGTCTGCTTCAAACCATAAACGCTGATGTATCATAAATAAAAGTATGTTTATATTGATTTTGTGATGTGTGGGAAGCAAACTGTCACCCAAACACCATAAAAAACTAAATATTTATTCTAATAAAATTGTAGAGAATTTGAAAAACAATATACATACGGCAAAAAAAAAAAAAACATTTTTAAGGTATTTTTAATTTTAAATATTATAGGCTTTGCTGTTTTTAGGATATTGTGCTCTCACTCAGGCAACGAGAGAATGCCTCTTCAGTTTAACTTCAGGTATGTTGTTCTTACTGGAAAAAAACATATCCGATCGTGCACGAAAGTGCACGATCGGAGAAAAGTATCCCCTGTATTGCATAACCCTTGTCCCCTGCATCTCTAAGCACGCGACAGGAATAGTGCAGAGTGCGGCATAAGTTTGTAACGCAGCTAAATATCAACACTGAAGCAAATCAGACGAGGCATTCACTAGTCATCACATGTAAATTAACCTTTCAATTATTTCAATAAAAAATAGAGAACTAAGTCATCTAGTTTTCTTCCTGACTGCATGAGAAGTCCGGGTCATGGAGGTACTTGATCTCGATGTGGTTCGCCGGTGTTGTCCCGGCCCGGGTCATTACTGTTCCTCTAGTCTCCTACATCGCCTTCTAATCCCCCATAACCTTGCATTTACAGTGCTAGCAATGAATTTCAGCAACTAATTGCTCGAATATTCCAGTAGAATGCTTTGAAGAGGAGACTGGACCTGATACAAGTGCCTCACCAACCAGTGTATGAAGACTTTGTATTCCTGCGGTGACAAAGCAGTCAGTAAAGAACTCTAACGTCAAAGAGGGCTGCCAGGGTACATGAACCATGCAAACCGCTCACATGTATGTCTCAGCTTTGAAAGAATAAAAAAATAAAATACCTCGCATGGAACAACAGACAACCATCACCTTCGAAACTGAAACTTATGACGACTTTTCGGTCCGAATTAGACCAATAATTAGATAACTATTATTTTTTCAACCCCTGCTTTATTATTTTTCAGCACGTTGAAATTATTAAAAGCCTGCCTTATTTTTCAACACCGTCCTTATTAATCAACACCTGCTTTATTATTCAACACCTGTATTATTAATCAACACCTGTCTTGTTAATCAAGAAAACCTCTGTGCAAATTTCAATTAAGCTCTTCAGTGTGATTGCTGATGCTCGCTCAGCGCTGAATACTAAAAGCTTTTCTAATATCCGCGTTTATTACGTGATTAGTGTTCCATTCACTCGTCATCTTTGGTCGCTAATTAATGATACATCACCAATTGCCCATTCACCAGATCCCAATATCACCCAGATCCCTCATTCAGTTTATTTGCAGCTTATTGTATTTTGGGTTTTATTTGCGCCGTGAATGGGTTCTGGAACCGCTCCTGCTGCCTTACACGCTTCTTATGGCTTCTCTAATTTACACGAAATGGAGGGAGGTGGAAAGACAAGGAAGGAGGGAGAGGAAAGACAGGGGCGAGAAAATGATGAAGGGAAAAAAGGAAGCCCCCCCCCACACACACACACACGGCGCCACACTGGACTCAGACGAGTGAGTTTATTGTTGTTCAGACAAGAAATCCATTAAGTCAAACACTGTGTGGCGGCGGCCTCCACTTCTTTATGTACGTGTTTTTGTTATATTTGTCTAAATTAATCAAATTATGTGGCAAACTGTGTTTGATGTCTTTCTAGAGCGATTTGGAAGGCCTGATAAACCATGTTAGAATTTCTGTTATTATTATTTTAATAAGGGAAGTACTAAACCCACTGGGGACAATGCAGAGCATGTGGAATGGGATAAACCAGGCTCGATCCAAGTAAACAATAGTTCCACTTCTTTGGATCAAGAGCCCCTTTTAGGCATCACTGTACCTCCCTTGAGGAGAGGCAACGTGTAAGGCTGACAAGTGCGGCCACCTAACAGGTAATATATATAAAATCTCTGACGTAATCAATTGATGACAGAGGCACGCCCAAGTGCAATTAAGCGATTAATACAGCACGAACTGATGTAATTAATCGATTAATACAGCCACGAGCTGATACAGTTAACTGATGTTACAGGCAAACTTTGACGCAATATGCGAAGCAGACTAGCGTACACAGAGAACCGTTTATGCAGGATCACACTGACGCAATCAAGAATACAGATACAGTGATGCAATACAATAATATGTGATTGCAACAGATAATTGTACACACCTCTTCACGTGAGCAGTGGTAGCTGCTGGTTAAGTAGTGGTAACTGTTGCAAGGTGAGTAGTGGTAACTGTTGATCAGGTAAGCAGTGGTAACTGTTGATCAGGTAAGCAGTGGTAACTGTTGATCAGGTAAGCAGTGGTAACTGTTGATCAGGTAAGCAGTGGTAACTGTTGTAATGTGAGTAGTGGTAACTGTTGTCAGGTGAACAGTTATAACTGTTGTCAGGTGAGCAGTGGTAACTGTTGTCAGGTGAGCAGTGGTAACTGTGGTCAGGTGACCAGTGGTAACTGTGGTCAGGTGAGCAGTGGTAACTGTGGTCAGGTGAGCAGTGGTAACTGTGGTCAGGTGAGCAGTGGTAGCTGGTGGTCAAATAAGCAGAGGTATCAACTTTTTTGCTGATATAAGTACCGATACTCTGCTTAGGTTAATACCGATGATGATACAAATTCCGATATTTTTCCATACTTTTTAAGTCATGAAAAAATATGTTCAATATAAGGAATGCTTATTGCTCAATGGATATGAAATAACCCAGTAACGCTAAATATTAAATATTCTGATTTTCCTGAGAAGACAATGTCATTACTAATTACCACAGAGATGCTTACAAATTTATAAAAGAAAATATATAATTACTGAATCTATCTACATATTGTATTTAATATTCTGATGTAATTATAAATCAATTACAAAAATAAGTCTGAATAATTTCAATTTATATTAAACGTGAAACTAAAACCTCCAACACTCTCATAATAATGTTTATTATAAGCTTTAATAAACATTTTGAAGTACATAGAAAAGCAGAAAAAAAACACATTATCCTATTACGTGATTTTAAAAATAAACAACATTACTTTGACAGCTAAAATTAAAAATTCTCAAACTGGTGTTGAGGAACATCAGCATTTCCCCATTTTCGAAAATTAATCTTTTCCCATGAAGAAAATTGATGGCCTTTCGTGTGCTGAAAAATATTTCACTCTCTCTTGAAAAAGGGAATGAATAAGATATTTACTGACTAGGTTTACCACAGATGAAAGATCATATTTTCTTTCCAAGACTTGAGTGGATTTCCTAGGAAATAACTGCCTATTTCTGTTCACATGTTAGTGGTAACACGAGTACCAGTTAATTTCTGGCTACAATTCCTTCATAACATTTATCAAAACCAAACTCAGCTGTACACTCTCAATTCTTGAGCAGCTGAATTCTCTCCTGAGTATCAGTTCATTCTCAATATTGTCAATGTTTGTTCTACATGACTCGTGCGATGCATTGGCACTAAAGAAGCTATTCTTATATCGGGAATTTAGAAATGTGCTGAGTTTCGTATTGCAGTCACGAGTGTAAATGTCAGATCTAGTGACACTGAGAGCTAATAGTATGCTACCCAACCTTGAGAATCTAGGATCACTCAAAGCTTTGTTGATAAAATGTTTTATATATTATACCTGTGGCAGTATTTACGAGACCAGACAATTTCTTTCACCAAGACGTAGTAGTTCTCTGATATTTTTTTTCAGCAAATTTGGCAATAGGATTCCACTTATTTCCATCGAATGTCGGAAGGTGTGCGTTAAGCCATTGCAATATATTGCAATGGTTTGATTTTTACAGATGCGATCTCGTATTAAATAAGTACTATTGTAGTTAGTAGGAACATTCTTGTGCTTTGCTGGTTCACTTTGTTCTTGAAGAGCCTCTGGAGAAGAGTGAAGTCGCTCACTATTTGCGTGCAGTTAACATGGATAACCCGCTGAGGGGTATGTAAAACGCAAGACAAGCTGTTTAATCCTGTTCCTTCAATTCCTTTGACAACAATGGCACCATTATTCCGTGCTTTCAAGTGATATTTGGAAACTGGTATGTTGAATCAGGGGTGTAGTCGGTGAGTCGGACAGGAAGCAGGACTGTTTCCACAGGGCCCAAGTCTTTCAGGGAAGCCCGGCTTAGATTATAGAATACAGGAATAGTGGATTACCGCAATAAATCTACTGGCTCCATGCTACGTTAATGACGCAGTATGCAGTTTATGGCATTTTACCAAGACTTTTCGTCCACCAGAGACTGTATTCTTCTGAGGGACGAAACGTCTTCTCGATAAAATACCATAAACAATATCTTACTAACACTTATTGGTACGCAATACTACTGATATACATTCTGGACCAAGATGGGCAGGTCAAACTCACCCCACCCACACCCACTCATATACTTGCCAAACCTAGTTTTGAAACTACTTAAAGTTCTCGCTGCGGTGACGCTACTTCCCTGATGCAAGAATAGTTATCAAGAAAGCAAACCGTGTTTGATATCAGCTTTAATCTTTTATTATTTATACTTAATATGAAGTCAAAAAGTATAAATAATAGAAGTTCTCAGGTTATACTTCAACTTTATAATATTTGGCAAGAAATTAGGAACACAAGAATGGAGAGGCAATGCAGCTAGTCTACTGCCCAGCATTATAAAAAGAGAATTGAGTTGTGCTACCAGCATTATTAAAAGTGGAAATTGTTGGGACCACAAGCATTATAGGGAATTAAACGTGCTTGGACTCCAAGGATTATAGGGACGGAAACGTGTTGATGAAGCATGCATTTAAGGAAGGAAATGTGTTGGAGTCACTAGCATGAAAATTAATAAAACACTGTAACTGTAGATTTTAACTGTAAAGAAATACAGTAGGCAGAAACGAGGCTCGAACTGTAAAGAATTCGTAGCAAAATCTAATGTTTTAAACCAAAATTAGAAAAAATCACTGATTAGTGGGAAAAAATCTTAGGTCTACAAAAGGGCTAACATGGTTAAAAAAATATGCAAGTTGTGATAAAAGGCTTAAAACAAGAAGCCCAGGCTCACTGATAGGGGAAATAATAATAATATATCTTAATTTCTACAAGTACATGTACAAGGTATACAGGCCTAGCTGACATCAATGACATACTAGTATATAGAAAGCCGCTTGTTGTGCAGAGCATTCCGGGCAAATTAGGTCAATTTTGTCCCACGATGCGACCCACACCAGTCGACTAACACCCAGGTACCCATTTTTATACTGATTGGTTAACATGGACAGCAGGTGCCTTGTGGAAACACGTCCTTTTGTTTTCCAGCCGTACCGGGGATTCGAACTCATGACCTCAGTGTGTGAGCTGACTGCGCTAGCGATCGAGCTACTTGACATTACAGTCATATACACAGTCATAAAACGATACGAAAGAATAATTAAAAAAAAAGACCTTTTAGTAACCGCACTACAGATAACAAAAGTCACAAATGCAAATTGAGGAAAAAAATAGAACCGATGAAAAACTAACTAGAATTTCTTTTTCTCCCGTAGAATGGTTGACTAAATAAACGATTTAAAATAAATGACTAAAAGTGTAGGATTAATAAATTATTGAATACTGGCGACCACGAGCAATTGGTAATTATATATCACGAACTGGTTGTTTTGTTGATCATAGGAGACACCGCTCCCACGAGCCCCTTTGGGGCGGGGAAGATGGCAGACTTGAGACCTAGCTTCACCCTACGAGCCCCGTGAGAGCGGAGATTGGGGCTAGGCCTGGGGACAGTTGGTCCCAGATGAGGAGATACTTGTATCTCCTCCCATGGCAGACATAAGTCTCAAACACTCCCACGACAGTAAACCAAGGCCGGGTCACCATCTGGAAAAGACCCGGGACAGGAGAGTACCGGCGAATCAACAAGAAGTAATTAAATACGTCTGCACATACAAATACAAACACTACCAATGACAGATGTCTCTATGGAACCCAAGTCTACAGAAGATGTACATTAGAGGAACGGATGTATATGGGAACCAGTGTCTATAGAAAACGTACGGTTGACGGACCGACATCTGTTTGATATAAAACGACTATGGGAGACAAAGCACTAAGGGTAACTAGCTTGAGAGCCTCGTCAACACCACCAGACACGTTTACAGAGGCAATAAACAAGGGTTGTAGGTCTCATAAAGTAACCGCTCCATTTGTCCTTCACACCCGGGAACAAGTGTGTTTCTGGAGTGTACTTGTTACAAATGCAGTATTTTTTTATTTTTTTTCCTAATCTGTTACTACTTTTACAGCCTTAGTCTCTGTAGCAAGAACCACAACAATGGCTACACGTTCCACTGACTTTGCTGGGTGATCCTATGTTAAATCTACATGATTTACCCTTGTTGCGTGCCCTGTGGCCTGGTGGCAAAAACTCTCGTTTCACACGGTGAGGTGTCCGGGTTTGATTCCCGGCAGAGGGGTGGAAACATTGGGCATGTTTCCTTACACCTGTTGTCCATGTTCACCCATCAGTAATAATGGGTACGTGGGTGTTAGTCGACTGGTGTGGGTCGCATCCT
Source organism: Cherax destructor (assembly GCA_009830355.1). Lineage (NCBI taxonomy): Eukaryota > Metazoa > Arthropoda > Malacostraca > Decapoda > Parastacidae > Cherax > Cherax destructor. Next base: position 101,140 of record WNWK01000911.1, read on the forward strand.
GGGGCAAAACTGATCTAATTTATTATTATTATTATTATTATTATTATTATTATTATTATTATTATTATTATTATTATTATTATTATTATTATTATTATTATTATTATTATAAAGCATATATGTACCCTCAGAAACTTCGTAATAGTGAAAAATAATTTCTGAAAAAAATTAGCAGATTTTCATGAATGAAAATTATCATCACTTATTATGATAAATTTAACTAATAGAACATAACAGGGTAGAATTGCCGTATACATACTGACCCATACTAGACAGATCCTGCTCACTTCTAGCCAATTTTTAAAGTTAAGCAACCGTAAAAATTATGCGTTTTCCTTTTTGGTTTGAACTCATCTTCAGTTCTACTGTCCAATTCAACGTTTTCTATATCTGGTTTAATTTTACCCACTTTCTATATCTATATTTGATATTCAATAACTACGCAATTCTGTATCCTTTCAAATCCTATATCCTTTCTAATTCTTTATATTTTTTTCTGATTCTATCTTTTATACTTCTATATCCCTTCTAATTAGTCTTTCTATTCTGTATGCTTTCTATTTCCTTTCTATTTCTTATATGCATTCTATTTTTATATGTTATGTGAAACTGTATCCTTCATAATGCTGAAAATATCTGTTAAGAGGTCTTGTTATATATTTGATATTTCTGAAATTTCTGATAACGAGTCGTGGAGGTAGGAAGTACAGTGCCAACTGGCACTCTGGAGGAGGAGTAGGTATGTTGCAAGTGTTGCAAGTAGGAGAATCATTTGAATTGAGGTGTCTGCACACTTCTGGCAAAACTGCTGTTGAATAAATGATATTGAATTGGTTTCCTTTTTCTTAGTCAACATGCCTTTCCGGTACAGCATACGACCGTCTAATACACAACCGTCTGGCACACGACCGTCTAATACACAACCGTCTGGCACACGACCGTCTAATACACAACCGTCTGGCACACGACCGTCTAATACACAACCGTCTGGCACACGACCGTCTAATACACAAACGTCTGGCACACGACCGTCTAATACACAACCGTCTGGCACAGGACCGTCTAATACACAACCGTCTGGCACACGACCGTCTAATACACAACCGTCTGGCACACAACAGTTGCGATCAACATACAAACCCAAATCCGCACAACGTAAGCAACATTATATCGGCTGATTCATATTTCTTCCAAGGCGAGTTTATAAAAGTGCAGACTTAGCTTCTTTGCATAAAGGCAGCAGCAGAGCACTGGCAAAATATTACAGACCAGTTGCGCTAACATCGTATATCATAAAAGAATTTGAAAGGGTGATGAGATGCCAAATTTAAAACTTTATGGAAGAAACTTGCTTAACACAAACCAGCATTGAATTAGAGCATGAATGTCACGCTTATAACAACTGCTAAACTACTATGACAGGATTGAGGAGGCACTGGAAGAAAACTAAAATGCAGAAGTGGTTACATGGCTATTGCAAGAACATTAAATAAGTGCCATCATGAAGTGATTGTTCATAAAATGAGAGAAATATAACGAAAAAGATAGACAATTGCATATTAGACTTTGACAAATGCTCCACAAATATTAGTGGTAAACAAAACAAGATCTTGCATCAGAAGAGAAAAGCTCCGTACCACAAGTCACAGTCCTGGCGCCTTTACTGTTTTTTATACTCAAGGGAGACATAAAACCACTCTACTACAGTAGTAGTAGAGGTATAAAGAAACCCATCGACAATACTACTGTTTTAATATCTTGCCTTCATCTTTCTGGCACCTTGCACATATGTTCTGTTTAATGCCATCTCATTCTAGCTAGAGTCGTTCCCTTGAACAGATCTTCCTGGATTTCTTAATAATTTTTGCAACATTGCAAGTTTCTGACGGTGTGTTGATTGCAACACGAAAGGCCTAGAGCTATTATGCAACTCCCTCCATGGTTGTTTTGCCTTTTTTATCACTTGTTATGTAAATGCTTTGTCTCCGAGGACCATAAACGATGGCCCCTACTCATTTATGCCTTTAGCATACGCCAAATAAAATGTAACGTACTCTTAGACGTACTCTTAGACATACGTCAAATAAAATGTAACGTACTCTTAGCATGTTACAGCTGTTCAATAAATTGAATGAAACTAGGCAGCTGTTAGATGTCTGAAAAATGGTGAATGGAGTCCAAATATTCAATAAAGCGGTTAGACAGATGAAACTGAATTACAGGCCAGTGACACTAACAACTGTATATTTTTGGACTACAAGGCTCATTCGACACAGTACCCCCCATAACAAGAGACTGGCACAAGGGTCGGGACCAGAACCAGTACTGTTTCTTGTACGTATATGTGAATGACAATCTATGTGAAACTAATGAGAATACAAACATGAGTAGACCACGAAAGACTACAAATGAATCTGGACAAGGTGCAAGATCAGTCTGAAAAGTGATTACTTGAATTTAACCCCAGCAAATGCAAAGTTATGAAAATCGGAGAAGAGCAAAGACATCTGAAAACAGTGTACAGGACAAGACAAGAACTTCTAGGTGGGCATAGTTCCGAGTATTTCACCAGAGTTACACAACCAAATAACCGCCGCAACAAACTCGAGACTGTCAAATTTAATTGCAGCTTTCAGGAACATCAACAAAGATACATTCACGACCTTAAACACGACATATGTCGGGTCCATCCTGGAGTATGCAGCTCCAGTATGGAACCCACATCTGGTTAGCTCTTTATGGGGCAAGTCCAGGAAAATGCGAAATTGGAAATGTCAATAGAGTATTTCAATTAAAGCAAAATGAGCCTGAAGCTGAAAAAAAGGACAAAGGTTTTCAACAAAATTAGTTCGAGATGAAAGGTATGACCTATAAGGAGAGGCTATAGGAGCTAAATCTGACAGCACTATTATACAGGATCAGAGGTGACATGATTACAACATGCAAGAGTCAACCTCACTACCAGCCTTTATCCCCAGTCCCAACCTTCACCTACACATTACCTACACCCTTCACAAATGGGCAATACCTGGAAAACTGGAACTCAAAAAAACAAAGTGTAGTAGCAGAAAATACTCAAAGTGTGGAATATCAATGAGGAGATATGATAATAGTATACAAAATACTGATGGAAAATTGTAGGGTGGACAAGGGCAGATTGTTCGAGAGACGAAAAAAAGGACGAGTTACAATAATGTTAAGACGCATTTCTTCAGTCTTAATCAAGAGTTGAAACGACACTGGACAGTGGAGTGGTAGAGGCAGAATCCATACATAGCTTAAAGAAGAGGCACGAACCAGAAACTGAGTATACAGGCTAGTGCGTACGTTCGTATACACACACACACACACACACACACACACACATTTCCCTATCACTGAAGAAGCAACAAAAGGTGTAAGCACTCCTATTAAGGTTCTTTCTTCAAGGCTTTTGTCTTTTTGATCAAGAGAGGAACCAGGTTTCCACTATTACTTTATTCTGCTCGCTTCTGAGGTTAATTTTTCACGCTGGGGAAATGGTGGCACAGAAGGAAGGGAGACAGAAGAGGGAGAGAAGAGGAAAATGGAAGAAGGGTGACAGGATGATGGAGAAAGGAGAAGAGACAGAATAAGAAGGAAAAGAGGATATGGAGAGGGAGTGAGAGAGTGAAAAAGAGGGAAAGGGAGGAGGGACGCAGAGGTGGTATAGAGAGACTGGATAGAGGAAGGAGGGAGGTAAAGACGGACAGAGAGGAAAGGAAAAGAGTAGGGAGAAAGAAAGGAGGAAGACAGTAGATTGAGAAGAGTAGTTACTTCATCAAAATACATCTTTTATTCCTTAAACAAAATTATTCAGCTCATTCACTGACAGTCGTTCATTACGACTTGTGTTTATAAACTATGATTTTGAGTAGCATGAAAATAGTTGTACCCCTGGGAATGAAAACAACATATATGACATCACAAAATCTATGCAACAAACACTTCATTCACCAACATTTTCATTCACATTATTTGGTTTACAATTCGTCCTCTTTGTACAAACTTTATTTAAGGAAATTAATAAAAAAAAAAAAAACTATTGAAAAGGTGCTACTGTTCCCTTGATTGTGTTCCATTTGTTTGTGAGCTTAAATTCTTGCAAAATTTTTTCTTATGTAATTACAATCCACTGGCATTATTTCAGAAAATACTGAAGTCTAACTTGGAAAATATATTCCCAAACAAAATACTTTTAATTAAAGTTTCTAAAGATGGTCGCTTCATTAAACTTCCTTTTTACGACATCCGAGATATAAAATTTGGAAGCAATATTCTAAATTACTACGAGTTTGTTGCCCCACAAATAAAATTTAAAATTAAATTTTGTAAACTTCTTTATTAGTAGTATTTGTTTCATAATGAAGGTTCCCGCTGCAACTCTTGTGCTGTAAACCAGCGTATCAGTTCACTTATGATTATAATGTCACATATTGAAGGAATCTTTTTTAATAATTTTTAGAGTAGAATTAGGTGAACAGAAGGGGTTATCAAGCAGGAGCCTTACTCCTTATAATTCATTTAGAATTCACAATCGTTCACAGAGTCCAGATTATTTGAAAATTATAGCTAACGCCCAAAACACTTTGGCAAAGAGGATATTGGAGACCTTACATATTAAGCAAATTAAACCTGGACTTACTTCCAGTGATTCTATAATTAACTTTTATACCATGATGTAAAGCGTCAGACCCATGGGCCTGACTGTTTACGTTTCTGCCTTACCTCAGAGATTTTCTATTATCTGTTGCTAGCCTTGCAACATTGCATAGCTCCTGACGACGCACAGTGAGCGCGAAAGATCTTGAGTTAAAGATTTCCATCCCCATGTGGCTTGTTCTGCATTGTTAAGAACGTCTGTTTGCGATTGTTTTGCATATATCTTCATGGGGAAGTGGAACTTTTGTTTTTTGTTTTTAGGCGACCCTGCCTCTGTGGTATACGGCCGGTTTGTTAAAAGTAAATATATATTTTTTTTCATTATTTATATATTACCTATTTTTACGAAGTCATTATTATATATATATATATATATATATATATATATATATATATATATATATATATATATATATATATATATACATTATTTTATAGAGAGAAAGGAGAGAGACTTTCACCATATGGATAATTGGCTAAAAAGTAACATTATTGAATGTTTTACATTCAATCATTTTTTTTTACAAACTCGTCTTAAGGATGGATAAAGAAAAGAAACACTTCACAACTACAATAAGTTGCCCCTCACCGAGAAAACAAAGAGTGAGGCAGACAATGATCAAAGTTTGCAGTGAACACTGAGTAACTCTCAGGCATCAACACGCCAGATTGGATTAATCTCCACCGCTTCGCGAGATGGCGTCCTCAAAGTTGTGTAGAGCTTAAAATCCCAAAATAGGCTCTAGCGAGAAACTTTCTGCACCTGCGCGCTCTACAGATTACTTAAAATATTATATTTAACATTAAAGGCGCCCTATAATTCCGTCTGGATTTACCATACCCATATCAATGGAATTTTAGTATTATCATTATAGAATGAGTTTGCAGGGAGATTTATGTAATTCTACTCAATCCTTGCTGCTGAAGCGAACATACTTTAAGATTGCTGTATTCGCGGGGAATTGCTAATACCGTAGGGGTGAGACAGAGCCTGGGGAACGAGAGGTAATCGAGTTTGATCCAAAGAGGCAGGACTGCTCCAGTTTCTTGAATTAGGCGTTTATCTGCAGACGCCTTCTATATGTAAATAAGGAAAAATACTCAGCTTGTGGAATTTACCGATAAGACGTTTTTTCCACAAACTTCAGTCTGTTTCACATACTTGAAGGGATATTTTACCAATGATGTTTGGGCTTCTTTGGTCTATAAAGAAGTTCCCCATTTCCCGAAGAAAAACTGTCCCTACGGCTTCCACCAGGGGCTTATACACTGCAATTTTAATGTTTCGTCCGTACAATGTTGAAACGTTGTATGAAATGAAAGTGTAGTCTCTGCCAAGTGTTGGTCTGCATACCTGTAGGTAATACCTGCCATACCACAGTCACAGTTTCATTTTAAAAGATAATTTTACTTTCAGGTTTTAGTGATTCAATCTCATCTCGGAGGAAGCTGTACAACAAACGCAGTACGATCGTCACTTAAAATAATCAGGGTTCCTCAAAGTGGTCAATGTCGATCCCTAAGGGTCGTTGGGACTATCGAAGGGGTCGATAAATGGCCGGGGGATAAAAAAATGGGGTTAGTATACGGTTGAAGTTTGTTTTAACCATACAAATTCAATTCCACCTAAGCAGATTAACATACTGAACCTGGAAGAGCGTGACGACTAAAACTTACCAATCTCTAACCAAATATCAGTGCCCATGAAATCTTATATATTACCTATTTTTTTATGAAGTCATTATTATTATTATTACTATTATCAATTGTTATTCGTAGTAGTAGTAGTTAAAGTACTATTTTTTTTTTAAATTATTTCATATAATAAATGTTTGGGGGTCGATAAACAATCTGAAACTTCATGGTGTTGATGGGCCGCTCCGAGTACCTGAGAAATGAAGTGTAGCACTAGCCATTAATCAACACCTGAGTGAAGAGGTGTAGCAGGAATCATTAACACCTGTAGTAACAGGTGAAGGAAGAGTCGTTCATTAATACTTGAGTGAACAAGTATAGCTAGTCTCTTTCTTCGTGGGAAGACGAAGGTGGATACATGTTTGTGAGCAGGTGGGGGATATTGATGGTTGCAGCCAGCATCACCACCACACGTCTCTTTCACACTCAGCACCTCGCACTTTTCCTTCCTGAAAACATGCTTCAGGTTTCCCCTTCCTGAAAACATGCTTCAGGTTTCCCCTTCCTGAAAACATGCTTCAAGTTTCCCCTTCCTGAAAACATTCTTCAAGTTTCCCCTTCCTGAAAATGTGATCCAGTTTTTACTTTCTTGAAAACGTGCTCAGTTTCCTTTACTGGAAAACTTCCAGTTATCCATCTTGAAAATATGCTCACAAGTTTTTCTTTACGAAAACTTGCTCCCAACTTTCCTACCTGAAAACATGCTTCTTTTTATTCCCCTTTCCATGTAAACATGCTCCCTGTATTCTCTTGCTCTGTTGTGACTCGCATCAGGATGTTTACATCAAAGAATATAGTCCTGAATATGTAAAAATTTCGTTCAAAGAATCTAAATATAAAAAAAAAAAAAAAAAACTTGAAAATTATCTACTTGCTGTCTACATTCGTTTGATGATTTAACTGAGAATTAGACATCTTTGCAACATTGTCTAATTCTTCAACTAGTCGATTTTCCAAACCATTTACACGATTATTACATTGTTTATTACCTATGTTACTTGACCTCTGACAAGGCCACTTTGTTGATAACCTTCAGAGTCAGGCAACTATAGGGGCACCAGGACGCGGTTCAAAGAATCTTAGTCAGGCTGATAAGAAACTGTCCAGAGGATCCTGTCAAGTCCTCCTCAAGACAATCAGCGGTCTTTCAAGCAAGCAGTCCAACAATGAACAATCAACAGTTATTCCATATATATATATATATATATATATATATATATATATATATATATATATATATATATATATATATATATATATATATATATATATATATATATATACTATATATATATATATATATATATATATATATATATATATATATATATATATATATATATATATATATATATATATATATATATATATATATATATATATAAATATATTATGGGATCACTAAGGAGTATGTCTGATTCTCGTAGGATATACCCCTTTGCTCCGGGACTAGTCTTGTTACAAACTTTGCATTATATATTATATAATATATATAATATATATATATATATATATATATATATATATATATATATATATATATATATATATATATATATTATCTTTTTCTGTCTCATAAACACGCTGGATAACAGGTATATCTAGCTACTTCTACTTACACTTTAGGTCACACTACACTGGCATACACATGCATATATATACATACACACATCTAGGTTTTTCTTCTTTTTCTTAATAGCTCTTGTTCCTTTTATTTTCTCTATTGTCCATGGGGAAGTGGAAAAGAATCTTTCCTCCGTAAGCCATGCGTGTCGTATGAGGCGACTGGGATGCCGGGAGCAATGGGCTAGTGACCCCTTCTCCTGTACAAATCTACTAAAAACGAGAAGAAGAAAAACTTTATAAAATTGGGTTGTCTGAATGTGCGTGGATGTAGTGCGGATGATAAGAAAGAGATGATTGCCGATGTTATGAATGAAAAGAAGTTGGATGTCCTGGCCCTAAGCGAAACAAAGCTGAAGGGGGTAGGCGAGTTTCAGTGGGGAGAAATAAATGGGATTAAGTCAGGAGTATCTGAGAGAGTTAGAGCTAAGGAAGGGTAGCAATAATGTTGAAGGATCAGTTATGGAAGGAAAAGAGGGGAAAATAAATGTGTAAATTCAAGGATTATGTGGATTAAAATAAGGGTCGGATGCGAAAAGTGGGTCATAATAAGCGTGTATGCACCTGGAGAAGAGAGGAGTGTAGAGGAGAGAGAGAGATTTTGGGAGATGTTAAGCGAATGTATAGGAACTTTTGAACCAAATGAGAGAGTAATTGTGGTAGGGGACCAAATGCTAAAGTGGGAGAAACATGCAGAGAGGGTGTAGTAGGTAAGTTTGGGGTGCCAGGTGTAAATGATAATGGGAGCCCTTTGATTGAACTTTGTATAGAAAGGGGTTTAGTTATAGGTAATACATATTTTAAGAAAAAAGGATAAATAAGTATACAAGATATGATGTAGGGCGTAATGACAGTAGTTTGTTGGACTATGTATTGATAGATAAAAGACTGTTGAGTAGACTTCAGGATGTACATGTTTATAGAGGGCTACAGATATATCAGATCACTTTTTAGTTATAGCTACAGTGGGAGTAAAAGGTAGATGGGATACAAGGAAAATAGAATCAGTAAGTAAAAGAGAGGTGAAGGTTTATAAACTAAAAGAGGAGGCAGTTAGGGTAAGATATAAACAACTATTGGAGGATAGATGGGCTAGTGAGAGGTAGGCAATGGGGTCGAAAATGTATGGGGTAGATTTAAAAATGTAGTGTTAGAGTGTTCAGCAGAAGTTTGTGGTTACAGGCGAGTGGGTGCGGGAGGGAAGAGGAGCGATTGGTGGAATGATGATGTAAAGAGAGTAGTAAGGGAGAAAAGTTAGCATATGAGAGGTTTTTACAAAGTAGAAGTGATGCAAGGAGGGAAGAGTATATGGAGAGAAAAAGAGAGGTTAAAAGAGTGGTGAAGCAATGTAAAAGAGAGCAGATGAGAGAGTGGGTGAGATGTTATCAGCAAATTTTGTTGAAAATAAGAAAAAGTTTTGGAATGAGATTAATAAGTTGAGGAAGCCTAGAGAACAAATGGATTTGACAGTTAAAAATAGGAGAGGAGAGTTATTAAATGGAGAGTTAGAGGTATCGGGAAGATGGAGAGAATATTTTGAGGATTTGTTAAATGTTGATGAAGACAGGGAAGCTGTGATTTCGTGTGTAGGGCAAGGAGGAATAACATCTTGTAGGAGTGTGGAAGAGCCAGTTGTGGGTGTAGGGAAGTTCGTGAGGCAGTGGGTAGAATGAAAGGGGTAAGGCAGCTGGGATTGATGGGATAAAGATAGAAATGTTAAAAGCAGGTGGGGATATAATTTTGGAGTGGTTGGTGCTATTATTTAATAAATGTATGGAAGAGGGTAAGGTACCTAGGGATTGGCAGAGAGCGTGTATTGTTCCTTTGTATAAAGGCAAAGGGGACAAAAGAGAGTGCAAAATTATAGGGAATAAGTCTGTTGAGTGTACCTGGTAAAGTGTATGGTAGAGTTATTATTGAAAGAATTAAGAGTAAAACAGAAAGCAGGATAGCAGATGAACAAGGGGCTTTAGGAAAGGTAGGGGTGTGTAGACCAAGTGTTTACAGTGAAACATATAGGTGAACAGTATTTGGATAAGGGTAAAGATGTTTTTGTGGCATTTATGGATTTGGAAAAGGCGTATGATAGGGTAGATAGGGGGCAATGTGGCAGATGTTGCAGGTGTATGGAATAGGAGGAAGGTTACTGAAAGCAGTGAAGAGTTTTATGAGGATAGTGAGGCTCAGGTTAGAGTGTGTAGGAGGGAAGGGACTATTTCCCAGTAAAAGTGGGCCTTAGACAAGGATGTGTGATGTCACCGTGGTTGTTCAATATATTTATAGATGGGGTTGTAAGAGAAGTGAATGCGAGGGTCTTGGCAAGAGGTGTTGGGCTAAAAGATAAAGAAGCAAATACAAAGTGGGAGTTGTCACAGTTGCTTTTTGCTGATGACACTGTGCTTTGGGAGATTCTGAAGAGAAGCTGCAGAGGTTGGTGGATGAATTTGGTAGGGTGTGTAAAAGAAGAAAATTGAAAGTGAATATAGGAAAGAGTAAGGTGATGAGAATAACAAAAAGAATAGGTGACGAAAGATTGGATATCAGATTGGAGGGAGAGAGTATGGAGGTGGTGAATGTATTCAGATATTTGGGAGTGGACATGTCGGCGGATGGGTCTATGAAGGATGAGGTGAATCATAGAATTGATGAGGGGAAAAGGGTGAGTGGAGCACTTGGAGTCTGTGGAGACAAAGAACCTTGTCCATGGAAGTAAAGAGGGAATGTATGAGAGTATAGTTATACCAACGCTCTTATATGGGTGTGAAGCATGGGTGATGAATGTTGCAACGAGGAGAAGGCTAGAGGCAGTGGAGATGTCATGTCTGAGGTCAATGTGTGGTGTGAATATAATGCAGAGAATTCGGAGTTTGGAAATTAGGAGGAGGTGCAGGATTACCAAAACGATTGTCCAGAGAGCTGAGGAGGGGTTGTTGAGGTGGTTTGGACATGTAGAGAGAATGGAACGAGACAGAGTGACTTCGAGAGTGTATAAATCTGTAGTGGAGGGAAGGCGGGGTAGGGGTCGGCCTAGGAAAGGTTGGAGGGAGGGGGTAAAGGAAGTTTTGTGTGCGAGGGGCTTGGATTTCCAGCAAGCATGTGTGAGCGTATTTGATAGGAGTGAATGGAGGCATATGGTTTTTAATACTTGACGTGCTGTTGGAGTGTGAGCAAAGTAACATTTATGAAGGGATTCAGGAAACCGGCAGGCCGGACTTGAGTTCTGAGATGGGAAGTACAGTGCCGGCACTCTGAAGGAGGGTGTAAATGTTGCAGTTTTATAACTGTAGTGTAAAGCACCCTTCTGGCAAGACAGTGATGGAGTGAATGATGATGAAAGTTTTTCTTTTCGGGCCACCCTGCCTTGGTGGAATCGGCCGATGTGTTAATAAAAAAATATATATATATATATATACATATATATATGTCGTGCCTAATAGGTAAAACAGGTCAATTAGTAAGAACTCATCTAAAATTAAGTCTTTACTAAAAAAATTCTTATACGTTTGAAGATATATTTTTCATTTATGTTAATGTAAAAATTATAATTTTCACCAAAAGAATCTTAGAAAACTTACCTAACCTTATTATAACAAGCGCAATTTAATTTAGCCTAATCCAACTAAATATATTTTGATACGTTTACAATAATTTAATAATAAACAAACACAATGAAATATATTTTTTCGTTAGGTTCAGAATGATTTGGGCGAAATTATGGCATACACAAATTTTCACTTGTCTTATATGGCAAGATGAGCGTTGCTATTTAAGCCAAAATCGCAAGTTCTGCCTATTCGGCACGACATATTATATATATATATATATATATATATATATATATATATATATATATATATATATATATATATATATATATATATATATATATATATATATGCTCAATAATAACCCACACTCAGACAGAAACCCAGATTAATTGACCTCTATATTTCGATCCCCTTTGGGATTCTTTTGAGCAAATACATATGCGAAAGGAGAACATGAATGTACAGGGAAGGTTGTACGTAACCCTGTACAAGATGGTGGCACGTGGGGGGGAAGGGGTGTCTAGCAGAGAGTGGGTAAAGAAGACATGACCTGTGGTGAAGCTAAATATTTGGATAGAAAGTTACTTTGTGCTATGTTATTTCTGATCTTGTGTTGGCGTTCTGTATTAGGTTGGGCGCTGGTATGTACTTCTTAGGGGAAGGGGCTAATTTTGAAATTATGCCTAGATTCCATTGTCCCTGTGAGATGTTGAAATTGCGAGTGGTATATGAGGGTAGGTTCTACGGTTGCATTTTGTAATTTGTGGATGATCGCGGCAGTTTCCCAATAATTTATGATTGTTGATGCTGACATGTTGAAAAATGGCTGAATTATCTTGTGAATAACGTATTGCGCTATGGTGTTCGATGATGATTATAGATAGCGTTCGGCCTATCTGCTCTATGTATACTTGGCCGCAGTGTTTACATGGTACCTGGTAAACTCCTGGTGTATCTTGTGTTACTTAATGTTTACGTTTCTTGGAAAAGAGATTCAATGGTTAGGATAGAACGTGATTATGTTGGTCACTTTGTTGAGATTATTGAATGTGGTTGATAAGACACTTGTGCAGTACATGGGTATCTTTAATAGGAAAACGTTTCGCCATACATTGTCTTCTTCAGTCCAGCTCAAGAAGAGGTGGAAATAGAGGAGGAGGTTGAGGTAATTAGTCCCTCAGCTTTGAGTCGATGTGTTCAACCCATCACTCTTGACAAGAGTGGCAGGTAACCAGCAAATCTTAATTAATATTCTGAGTTTCTGTCTTCATGTGGGTTACTTTTGAGCAATGACAAGTGTTCATTACACTTTATTCATTATATACATATATAATGAATAAAGAATAAATAAGACAGTAAAGTGGGGTTAATATATTTAGCGTCTTACAGTAGGTACGTCTAGTAATATTCTATACTTACTGGTGATAGTCTAACAGGTTCCACCTCCTTACACAATGCTTGGCCAACTTACCTGTAAGAAAAAAAAATGCACCATTAAATAACACTCGTTATGAAACGCTAATTAGAAAAAAACACTAAGTAAAACGATTTTAACTTACTGAACCATTTACCTACACGAATTTAACTAAGTCAAATTAATTAGGAAATATTATTTAAATAAGACTGATTATATAACGCAAATTTCTCCTGGGTCAATTTTCATCGTTGTATGCCTTGATATCATTGTCAAAGCTAATATATAATGAAAATAATAACTAAAATGAGGATATTATTGCAAGTGTAATGTTTACATGGCTACCCAAACAGTCTACGTGTCTTGGACATTCTGTAGTAGTCTACGAGTTTCCAACATTCACATAGTCTACATCTCTTGAACATTCCTAGACAGACTACTTGCCTTGAACATTTTTCTCACACAATCTAAGTGCCTTGAACATTCCTAAACACAGTCGACTTCACAAACATTCCCAGATATAGTCTATGTGTCTTGAACATTCCTAAACACAGTCGACTTCACAAACATTCCCAGATATAGTCTATGTGTCTTGAACATTCCCAGAGACAAAACGTTTTAAACATTCCTAGGCGACTTGTCTCCCCGACGCGAATAACTTGACATTTACTTGTGGTAATGTGTATAAAAAGGATATCAGGCCAGCACCAGGCAAATTATAATTTAACATCCAAGTTTTGAGTTAACTGTTATCATCGTATCTTGCACTTAGAGATGTTAAGAGAATCATATAAAATGTTAGCATATTACACAATAATCGGCTATCAATATATGGATTGAGGAATGTTAAATAATTAGTTAAGAAAATATATAAAACACAAGCAGAGTACTTTATATCTTAAGACAAAATCAGCAAATGTGCAGGTAATGTATACGGAAAAGCTTTAAACATTTCATGGGAAACATACTTGACAGAGGCTCCACGAGAAAAACTATATTTTCCAGGTAAAAAATAAAATAATAGACTAAATTTGCCAATATTTAAAAATGAGGGATGTGAGAGTCGCCTGTAAGTTCAGGACAAAATGAACGATAACAAGACCGGAACATTTCCGACAATTAGCAGCTGGCAACAAAGTAGGAAACAGCTGGGTATAAAATCTGTTAGAAGTATTTCTTTACAATGAGAGTAGTTGAAGAACATGAGCTCCAAGAGGAGGCTGTGAGTGCATGAGCTCCAGGAAGAGGCTGTGAGTGCATGAGCTCCAGGAAGAGGCTGTGAGTGCATGAGCTCCAGGAGGAGGCTGTGAGTGCATGAGCTCCAGGAGGAGGCTGAGTGCATGAGCTCCAGGAGGAGGCTGTGAGTGCATGACCTCCAAGAGGAGGTTGTGAGTGCATGACCTCCAAGAGGAGGCTGTGAGTGCATGACCTCCAAGAGGAGGCTGTGAGTGCATGACCTCCAAGAGGAGGCTGTGAGTGCATGACCTCCAAGAGGAGGCTGAGTGCATGACCTCCAGGAGGAGGCTGAGTGCAGGACCTCCAGGAGGAGGCTGTGAGTGCATGAGCTCCAGGAGGCTGTGAGTGCATGAGCTCCACGAGGAGACAGTGAGTGCAGCAACACTTAAAACTTTGGAATAAATAGCACGATAATAAAATATGAGGGTTGACTGAGAGTTCTTCTCTAGTAACTACTGCTAGGAAATAACCTAGTTATTACACACTCACAAACACTGACACACACACACACAGTTAGATAGTATTTGTAGTGATCCAGTCACGGTATTGTGCTTTTTTTTTTTGTTATTTAGGAAGTATTTCTTCAGTCACAGAGTTGTCAGAAAGTCTGGAAAGTGATGTAGTGGAGGAAGGAACTATACATAGTTTTAAGGCGAGGTTTGATAAAGCTCATGGAGCAGGGAGAGAGAGAGGACCTAGTAGCGATCATTGAAGAGGCGGGGCCAGGAGCTATGACTCGACCCCTGCAACCACAATTAAGCGAGTACGGGGCCAGGAGCTGTGACTCGATCCCTGCTAGCACATATAGGTGAGTACATACACACACATACACTGAAATTCACACAAACAAACACACACGTAGTGGTAGAGGTGAGGAACAAAGGCAGTAGAGCGTGCACCTGCCATCACCAGGTGCTGCCGGTCAACAATGTCGATTTTCGATCCAGGAGCCCAGGAAGACACAGAAAGTAGGAACAGACTCCTGGCGCCCTGGGGAACGTGTGTGTACTCGCCTAATTGTACTCACCTAATTGTGGTTGCAGGAGTCGAGACTCAGCTTCTGGCCCCGCCTCTTCGCTGTCTGCTACTGGGTCTCTGCTCTCCCTGCTCCATGAGCTTTATCATACCTTGTCTTAAAACTATGTATGGTTCCCGCCTCCACTATATAGTTCGCTAGACTATTCCACTTCCTGACTACTCTATGGCTGAGGAAATGCTTCCTAACATCCCTTTGACTCATCTGAGGCTTCAGCTTCCAGTTGTGCCCCCTTGTTTCTGTGTTCCCTCTCTTGAACATTCTGTCACTATCCACCTTGTCGATTCCCCTCAGTATTTTGTATGTCGTTATCATGTCTCCTCTAACCCTTCTGTCCTCCAGTGTTGTTAGTCCTATTTCCCTCAACCATTTTTCATAGGACAGTCCCCTGAGTTGTGGAACTAGCCTTGTCGCAAACCTTTGCACTTTCTCTAGTTTCTTGACGTGCTTGACAAGATGTGGGTTCCAGACTGGTGCTGCATACTCTAGTATAGGCCTGACGTACACGGTGTACAGTGTCTTGAACGATTCCTTGTTAAGGTAACGGAACGCTAATCTTAGGTTTGCCAGTCGCCCATATGCTGCCGCAGTTATCTGGTTGATGTGTCCCTCCGGAGACGTGCTTGGCGTTATACTCACCCCAAGGTCTTTCTCCTTTGACGAGGTCTGCAGCCTTTGTCCACCTAGCCTGTACTCTGTCAGCGATCTTCTTTGCCCTTCTCCGATCTTCATGACTTTGCATTTGGTGGGATTAAATTCGAGAAGCCAGATGCTAGACCAGATGTCAAGCTTGTCCAGGTCTGTTTGAAGTCCTGCTTGGTCCTCTTCCGATGTGATTCTCCTCATTATTTTCACATCATCTGCGAACAGAGACACTTCTGAGTCTATCCCGTCCGTCATGTCATTTACATATACCAAGAATAGCACTGGTCCTAGGACTGACCCCTGCGGTACACCGCTCGTCACAGGCGCCCACTGTGATACCTCATCACGCACCATGACCCATTGTTGCCTCTCTGTGAGGTATTCCCTGATCCATTCCAGTGCCCTTCCTGTTATCCATGCCTGTTCTTCCAACTCCTTTACTAATCTCATATGAGGAACTGTGTCGAAGGCCTTCCTGCAGTCCATGAAAATGCAATCAACCCACCCTTCTCTCTCTTGCCTTACTTCTGTTACTTTATCATAGAACTCCAGGAGGTTTGTTACACAGGATTTGCCTTCCCGGAATCCGTGCTGTCTGGCGTTGATTATCCTGTTCTGCTCCAGATGCTCCACCATTCTTTGCCTGATGATTTTCTCCAAGACTTTGCACACTATACACGTAAGTGACACCGGTCTATTGTTTAGTGCCTCTTTTCTGTCTGTATGTGTGTGTGTGTCTGTATGTGTGTGTGTGTCTGTATGTGTGTGTGTGTCTGTATGTGTGTGTGTGTCTGTATGTGTGTGTGTCTGTATGTGTGTGTGTGTGTCTGTATCTGTCTGTGTGTGTCTGTATCTGTCTGTGTCTGTCTGTGTCTGTATCTGTCTGTGTCTGTGTCTGTCTGTATCTGTCTGTGTTTGTCTATCTGTCTGTATATGTCTATCTGTCTGTGTCTGTCTGTGTTTGTCTGTATTTGTTTATCTGTCTGTGTCTGTCTGTGTCTGTCTGTATCTGTCTGTGTCTGTGTGTCTGTATCTGTGTCTGTATCTGTGTCTGTATCTGTGTCTGTATCTGTGTCTGTATCTGTGTCTGTATCTGTGTCTGTATCTGTGTCTGTATCTGTCTGTATCTATCTGTATCTGGCTCTTGGTCCCGCCTCATAACTCATTATCAACCGACTTGAAACAGTCACATAAATATTTCTTTAAGCCCTGTATGGGGTCAACTAGGCCAGTGCTCAGTTCATACAATTTCTTAACCACCATTAAACCTCAAACTTTTCCTAACATCCCTGTGGGTGATGCGGATGAACAGTTTCCAACATTGCCGCCCTCACTTCTTGCTAAATTCGTACTGAATAAACTATTCATTTTTATCCTGTTTAGGTCCCGGAGTATTTGTTCTGTGATAAATTGTTCCCTAGTTCTCGACACTAGTGACATAGGCTCTATCTCTTACGTTCTTTCCACATAACTCTTCCCTCTTAACTCAGCAATCTTGATGCACACCGGTATACTGGGCAACTTACCCTCTTCTAACCCCCACTTTCCCCTCCTCCAATTCCATCCCTACCAATCTTTCTTCCTCCCCAAACTTACCAAACCTCTGGTTAAAGAACTAAATGGTATGCTTTCTCAAGCTTCACATCATGTTTTACTGGCAGAGGTGGTTTACCTCCCCAAAGGTTCATGCTGCTCAGGTGGGTTTGCCAGGACGGGTCCTGGGTTCCACACCAGTACTCCATTCAAGTTCACGGACTAAATGGTCGTTTGAGAAGAAAAGAGACACTGCAAAACAAACTTGCTATGTGACGTGAGTCGGTCCCTCACTAATGTCGACTATATACATCATCTGAATCCAATCCGTCACTTAGAAATGTATAGACAAGAACACCACAACCCTTCAGTCATCTCTACAACCGTACACACACACACACATGTAATATAAAACTCTCATTAAAATCTGCATATACAGTCCATAATATCATGGCATATACAATCCATAATATTACAGTTCACAGCTAATCCTTAATTTGTAGAGGAAACATGAGACTACGTTTCGAACCATCTTGTTCCAATGGCGTATAGCAACAAAATAATGGTCGAAGGCAGATTAGTTTAGATATGGAAGAGACGTTTTAATTGCGAATGATTGAAAATCTTTTCACAAGCACAAATGGCCGCAAGCTGTCATGCACAGCCACGAGCTGTCATGCAACTGGCCGCGAGCTATCATGCACAGCCGCGAGCTGTCATGCACAGCCACGAGCTGTCATGCAACTGGCCGCGAGCTATCATGCACAGCCGCGAGCTGTCATGCAACTGGCCGCGAGCTGTCATGTGTTTGGCCCCCGACCAGTCATGCACAGCCAAGAGCTATCATGTAAAGTCACAAGCTGCCATTCACAGCCGCGAGCTGTCATGCAGCTACCCGCGAGCGGTACTTTTGTTAGCCGCGAGCGGTGATCCAGCTGGCCAAAGGCAGCGGTCGATCAGGCACCGCAAGATAAAACAAAATACAAATGTTAGTTAGGCTTTAAAACCCGTTCAATTTATATTAATGGTCTGGCAGTGAAAATATCAGATAACATATTATACATCAGAATTTAATTTCAGGATCAATATTTTCAACCATTTAATGCAGAAAATATTAATTAGCGCCGCTGTAAAAGTCTCTGTAATTAATTACAAATGGAAGGGGTTAAACAGGTAGCACATTTATAAATATCAATTCAATATATATTTATGCAGGATTTATAACACGGGTAGATATGGGGATACGCTTATTTTAAATAAAAAAGCTAGAACGCTGAATGAAACATTTAAAGAACATTTCGATCCTTCATAGGCTATTATCTAGTTGGTCCGATACTTAGAGAAACGTTTTAGATGCTGGTATTATAACGTTTAGTCTTCAAATGAGATGAGAGTAATATCAATAGTGACAACGTAAACATGAAAAATATAAACTTGTAAACAGAATAGAATACTGTCAACTTGACGAGCGAGACGTTCACATCCAACCAGTCAAGTTGACGAGCGAGACGTTCACATCCAACCAGCCAAGTTGACCAGCGAGACGTTCACATCCAACCAGCCAAGTTGACCAGCGAGGCGTCATTTGAAAACCGAAAAAATGATCACACACAAAAAAAAACAGAGAGAGAGAGAAAGAGAAGAGAAGAGAAGAAGAGAGAGAGAGAGAGAGAGAGAGAGAGAGAAGAAGAGAGAGAGAGAGAGAGAAGAGAGAGAGAGAGAGAGAGAGAGAGAGAGGTGAGGCAGCAACACTTGCTGCTTCAACAATCTCCTGTGGTCCAACAACTTCTTACCAACCGTCATTCCAGACAGCGTACTCACAATAATTGGGCCCGCGCCACGGGCTTGAGGAGAGGAGAGTTCTCCTTGTCACCACTGGCAACTACTGTGCCTCCACTACTGCCACTTATGAACCACTACCGCCAGGGGTAGTAGCCATTTGATGCCTCTACATCTACGCCTCTCACCTGAGAGGTAATGTCTTTCACCACTCACTGACAACCAGTCCGTATCGGAGGAAGAGGTGGAGGAGAGAGGGAATTTCGTGGATCATGGGATCGAATAATTTTTTTTTATGGAAGCGTCAGAAATACTGATACGTCGCAAGGCCCGACACAAGACTATCATCATGGTAAAAGGATAAAAAGGCACATAGAAGAGAGGAGCTTACGACGACGGTCCAAGTCGGACCGAAACGTCGTCGTAAGCTCCTGTTTCCTATGTGCGGGTTATTTCTATACTATCATAAGAAAACTAATCTCAATAGCGGGACCTCCACAAGAACCTTGAGGACAAATGCGACAACTAACGCCAGTGAGATCACTAAAACATGTCGAGGTAAATAATGATGGGGGGGGGCGGGGTCCCCCATCATGCACATTAACGAAAGACACTTCTTCAGTATCAAATATCTCTTGGAAATTTAACTAACTTCAACTCAGATGTCTTCCTCCTGAATGAAACGGCGGCTAGACCTGACCAAGAGACCAAACTGAAAAGCTACTCAGCCCTAGAGAAGCCTAGGGCTCCCCCACAGCGGAGTGGCCATCCTAAGAAAAAATAGGCACACTTTCCCCATCGCGGTCGAATTGACAACCTTATTTGAGCCATTAGTAGTAGGAACAGTAGGAAGACAACATTTTTCTCCACGAAAGCTCTATAAAGAGTACATATTCCTCTACCACCTACTCAGCAGAATCGTCCCTACTGTCCTTGTGGGAGACTTTAGCCATCACCTTACAGGCCATTTAAACTGTGGTCAGGCCAACCATACAGGGCATCAAAAAGAAAACCATTTTTTTTATGTTCGCGACGAAACTGACATTCCATGGGCAATTTTTCAGGACTTTCATGAGATATTTATCAAGAACTCCGGATGTGATCTTAACCAACAGAGATCACGACTTATACCAATATGAGGCAACTCTCGGCGACAACGTAGGATCTGATCATATTTCCCTCTTGATAAGACCAGACTAATCCCTTTCAGATCCTTTCAACACCTAGACCCAACCTTAAGGCTCTATGCTTCGACCCCCTGATAGGAACTTCCAAGCTAATGACCAGACTATCGGCCCCTGATGAAACAATAATTGTTATTCATGATAAGATTAAGAAAGCAACTTCGCTATGCTGAGACCAATCATCTGCTGGAATATTCCAACATTACAAACTAAAGAGGGAAATTAGAGATAAAATACAGTAGACTCTGTCCGACTGGTCAGTCTTCAGAGCTAACTCTGCAAGTGATGAGAAGGGAAATAGCTGCCCTAGATATTCTCCACTAAAGACATATGAGGAAATATCTTGTGCACCAGGAAAATCAGTACAAGCTGCACCTTGACCAGGTTTGGAGCGAAATGCGGCAACTGCTTGGAACCTCTCCTAAGCCACCCAGTATCTGGAAAACACTTAATCAATGAAGATAATCACCAAGATCAAGCGAAACTTATGGGATCGATGCGCGAGAAGATGCTCTCACACAACGCCGAAGGTTCACTAACAACCATTAATACTGTGTCAGCCAATTGAAAGACAACAATTTCGAATATTTCCAACCTTTACAAATAATTAATATGACTACGCTATAAGACGACCACTTCTCAGCTGATCCATCTTCCTTCATAAGACGAGACTGAGCATAAAGACGATAAGTAACAAGGTCCCAGGACTCTTGGGTATAACTGTGAAACAAATTTAATACCTAAGTATCAACTGTAAGGAGCCGGCGAAAATGATAATCACCACAACACCCACCTAAGATAAGCACGAGCCAGGAAACTATAGACCCATCTCTGTTAAAGGTCACTGGGAAGGTCTCTGAGTCAATTTCCAATATATTGAATTTCTATGTGGAATACCACCATCACATCACAGAGAAGCGGTTTGGGTTCAGAAACCAAAGGACAACTCAACACATCAACATCTATGACGCTGTTGACTGCCTACTTAATACCTGGAGTATACCTGGAGGCTGTTTCGAGGGTCAACGCCCCCGCGCCCGGGTACATGACCAGGCCTGGTGGTGGATCAGGGCCAGATCAACCAGGCTGTTATTGCTGGCCAGACACAAACCGACGTACGAACCACCGCCCAGCTGGCCAGGAACTGATTTTAGGTGACTGTCAGCTCCTATTGAAGACAGCGAAGGGATGTCTATTGGTAATCTCCCTCTTATGTATGCCGGGAGGCAAGACCTCTCGCAGTTTAGTACTGTTGCAACATGAGACGTGAACGAAGCGTTTGACAGTCTAATGTTCAAACTACCTGACCTTTCCTGCAACAGCTGCAGTCAGCCAGAGCTACTGTGAGTATTGTTCTATTCAACATATATATTAATTACCTTCCTCAGATTACTTACAGACATCACTCAGTTCTAAGCAGCTTCATTGAATTATATATATATATATATATATATATATATATATATATATATTAAATTTACATGTGGTATCTCTGCCAGAGAGAGGCTGCGGGCATCTCTCTATGGTTTTGGCATAATATCTTTCAATCAAGAACACCTACCGGGATTATCATCAACAGGCAGGTGTGTGACTACCTGCAGCTCATTTCAGACTGGCAAGAAGACCCTGCATTTCATTTCTTCCATTAGAATCAAGAAAAGTGGTGTGTACATGGAGTGAGTGCCAGTGAGGGAGGATACATAACGGTCATCTGAGGGGTGGAGGGGGCAGTGAGGGGAGGTGGTCGACATGGAGGAGGGGTAGGACTGCATGTGTTTTTCCCCCTTCCCCAAACACACACACCGTGCAGACTCATTTCGATGACAGTATTTGTTCACCTTGGGTGTATGTTGTAGTGTATAGCGGTGTGTTGTTTATAGTGGGGGGCTGTGTATATTGCAGTGTCATGTATAATGAGGTGTCGTTTAATGCAGTGAGTGGGCAAACTCTGCCAGGCCTGCCTCTCCAGGTCATCATCCCTCCTCTACTACTTCCTCACCCTTATCACTCCTCCCAACACCTCCACCTCCTCCCTACCCTGCCTTCCACGAGGACTTAATTAAGAACATAAGAATGGAGGAACACTGCAGAAGTCCTACTGGCCCATACAAAGCAGGTCCTTATCAAAACCACCACTACCCAAGAATTTACTCCCGTACTCACGACACCAATCAAACCCAGCCCCTCCCACTCATATATTTGTCCAATCTCTTTTTAAAACCACCCAAGGTCCTGGTCTCTATCACCCTACTCGGAAGATTGTTCCACGCATCTACAACTGTTCGAAAACCAGTACTTGCCAATGTACTTTCTAAATCTAAATTTATCTAATTTAAATCCGTTATTTCTGGTTCTTACTTGGTTCGATATCCTCAGTATTTTATTAATATCTCCTTTGTTTATGCCCATCATCCACTTGTACACCTGGATGATATCTCCCCTCATTCTACGTCTCTCCAGAGAGTGGAGATTCAACGCTCTAAGTCTATCTTCATACGGAAGATTCCTTATACTGTAAATCATTTTAGTCATTTTTCTCTATATTATCCAATG
Organism: Cherax destructor; assembly: GCA_009830355.1. NCBI lineage: Eukaryota > Metazoa > Arthropoda > Malacostraca > Decapoda > Parastacidae > Cherax > Cherax destructor. The sequence goes on from WNWK01000911.1 coordinate 124,066, forward strand.
AATCTATATCCATCCTGTAGTAAGGAGACCAAAACTGAGCTGCATAATCCAAATGAGGTCTAAGCTCTCCTCCACCCCACCCTCACCATGACCAACCCAGGGTATGTGCCTCCACCCACACGTGCCATTCTCCCTTCAGCCCAAGCTTACCACATAGACTGAGGTATGGCAGATGATGCAGCTAGCCAGCCACAAAGACAGGGAAACAGTGCACCTAACAGTGAAAGAAGAGGCACATGTCAGGTGTGTGGAGTGCATCGGGCACTCAACAGGAATGGCCTTATACATGCACACAATGGGTGTGCTGGTTCACATATAGTCCCTGCAGAGAGCAGCCCACAGTCTCCACAGGCAGATGAAAGTAGCGAAGATCTTCTGATGGCATTCAAATCCACTGCTAGCAGTACCCTATCTCATTCCTAAAGAGGCTCGTCCGTATGCGGCAGGGAAATTTACAATCCTTCTTAAGCAGGTGAATGGAGGTTCCACCAACTTAGAAGCCCGAGGCACCATTAAAGCATGGCGCACCCTACTCCTGTTCGGCAATGTCTGTCTTGCAGTTTCTGAAAGACGAGGCAAACTGCTAACCACATCAGTCATCTAGGCAGTGCGCAACTACCCAAGAACAGATAATTGTGTCCCTTTGCCCCATCATCGCAGGAATCATAGAGGTAGACCGAAGAAAAATTCTACTGTAAACGAGAAAATCTGAGCACAGGTTAGCAAAAAAAATCGAAGGTAACACAGTGGGAGCAATCAGAATAATTACAAGTGATGACACTGTTGCTCTCAAAGATGAGGCCACAGCCCAAGCACTAAGACAAGCACCCAACAAGGGACACCATAGTCGTTAACAACCCTGAGGAAGACCTCATCACTGGACAATTAATTTTGAAAGAATCAGAAGTCTATAAGGCGATAGTATCATTTCCAGCAGGATCTGCAGGAGGTTACACTGGAATTCGACCACAACACCTCAAAGAGATGGCAAATCCAGTACTCGGTACATCTGTATCAATTCTTCTCTCCGAGTTAACAACCTTCGTCAACAACTGTCTGGCTGGGCGGATTCCGGAAGAAATTAAACCTTTCTTTTTTGGAGCCTCATTATGCACTTTGAAGAAGGATAGGGGAATCAGACTCATTGCTGTTGGCAACACTCTTCGTCGTCTCGTTGCCAAAGCAGCAGTAAGAAACATTCTCCCAGTAGCTGCCAGTTTACTCCAGCCAAACCAACTGGGCATTGGGGTCTCTCAAGGCAGTGAAGCCGCAGCTCATGCAGCAAGGGCCTACATCAGGGACTTACCAGAAGACAAGGCCATAGTCAAACTTGGCTTTAAAAATGCTTTTAATATGGTGAAAAGAGATGTGGTCTTGCCAGCCGTTCGGGAATGGTTCCCCAGTCTTTTTCCCTTCATTTAAGCTGGCTACAGCAAACCCTCAATTCTTTTGTTTGGCAAGCATGAAATTCCCTCATAAGAGGGCATTCAGCACGGTGACCCACTCGCTCCACTTCTCATCTGCTTGGCAGTCAGAGAACTAACTTTCAGCCTGTGCAACGAGCTCAACATCTGGTACCTGGATGATGGCACTCTGGCAGGTCATGAAGAGTCCCTGCTAGAAGACTTACACCTGGTGAAGACACAGGGACTCATTCTCAATCCCTTTAAGTGGGAAATCATCACAATGAACTAGGAAATAATCAGATCTGTGCGAACAATCCTCCCTCAAGTCTCTACTACCTCTCCTTCTAATAGCATCCTCTATGGAGCACCCCTGGGTCATCAGGCCATCGACACAGTCCTCAAAGACAAACTGAATGACCTGAAGAGAATGGAGGAGAGAATAAGATCTTGATGCCCACGATGCCTTGTATCTCCTCACAAGGTGTCTTACTCTGCCAAGACTTACTTCATGAGGTGCGCACACTCTTTTGACAACCCAACACTCAACGAATATGACTCACTCCTGAGATCAATCTTTAAGAAGGCACTGAATCTGTCACTGGAAGTTCAGCAATGGAATCAGGCAAGTCTCCCAGTGAGACTGGGAGGTATAGGGGGTGCGCAAGGCAATGCAGGTAGCTTTAACTGCATTTGTCTTCGTGTTTGGCTTCCAGTGGACTAGTCAAGGCGATTGTCCCCGAACTCTTGAGAGTTGCAGTAGGAGCTCAAGACCCCAGGTTCATTGAAGCAGCCGTGCAGTGGGACACCCTTGCAGACTCCAGTAGACCAGCTCCTCCCAAAGAGTACAAACAGTTCCACTGGGACAAACCGATCATGGAAAGAAATCGCAAACACAATGCTCACCAACACTTCAGGAAAGGACAAAGCTTGTCTCCTAGCAGTGAAGGCACCTCATTCAGGATATTTCCTTTTAGCTGTTCCCAATTCCTCTCTGGGCACTCGACTCGACCCACAGGCCATTCGGACTGGAGTTGCTCTTCGCCTAGCCGCCACCATACTCACCTAACATAGGTGTATTTGCAGTAGGGCGACGGCTAATCAATTCGGACTTCATAGTCTCGTGTGTCACACATAAGAAGGGAAGTATGCTAGACATGAGGTCAACGACATCATAAAGAGAAGCCTCGCTACAGCTTGTTGCCCAGCTGAACGGGAATCCCAAGTACAGAGGTCTGATGGAAGTCAAAAGCGTCCTGATGGAGTCACTATTCTACCCTAGAACGATGGTAAGCAGATTGCCTGGGACTACACCTGTGCCGCCACATTGGCAGACTCCTACTTGCCATACTCTGAAGCTGAATGGAGTGGAGCCTTCAGCTACAGGGAGACCCAGAAAACCCGCAAATACGAAGGCCTTCCCGTTACTATAACTTCATCCAAATAGGGTCGGAGACCCTTGGAGCATGGGGCAAGTGTGCTCTAAAGTTCCTCAAAGAGCTGGGTGACAAAAAATCATCACAGACACCAAGGATCACAGGGTGGCCAGCTTCCTCTTTCAGAGACTCAGTGTTGCGATCCAGAGGGGAAATGCCTGCAGCATTCTGCGCATGCGACCCACCACCGGGAAGCTGGACGAAGTATTCAAGATATAGCTCTGAGATGTTATCTATATTGTTCTACTCCCTATTGTATTTTTGTCAATATATTGTTTTTAAATAAAGTCTACATAGAATATAGAATGTAGGGGGTGGTAGGAGAAGACAATATTCAAACAGCTTCAGGGAGAACCTTGAGTTTTCCCTGAAGTAAGTTTTTTTTTTTCTGAAGATGAGGGTCCCCAGCACAGTTCCAGAGGTGGTACCTCCCTATATTTTATATGTACATATATACACATGTATATGTATATATTACATATATATACATATATATAAATACGTATATATATATATATATATATATATATATATATATATATATATATATATATATATATATATATATATATATATATATATATATATGTACGTATTTATATATATAATTATATATATATATATATATATATATATATATATATATATATATATATATATATATATATATATATATATATATATATATATATATATATAAATTATATACATATATATATGTATATAATTATATATATATATATATATATATATATATAATTATATATATAAATACGTATATATATATATAATTATATATATAAATACGTATATATATATATATATATATATATATATATATATATATATATATATATATATATATATATATATATATATATATATATATATATATATATATATATATATATATATATATATATATATATATAATGGACCGTGAATGAAAAATTAAAAAATAATCTGTGCAGAATTTTTCTTTTTTTTTTTTTACAAATGCCAAAGCTAAAATTTCTGAAGCAATGAAGATTAATGTATCGCATGTCTTTAGGACAGGCTAAAGAAAAAACGCACTCACTATACTTTAAAATAATTGATTTGAGTACAGTTAAAAAAAAAATATAAATCAAATAGTTAACTACAAGTTCAAAGATATCTGTGAAAGTTACTATCTCTTTGATCATGAATATAAGTACCTGCTTAAATAACAAAACAGGTACAATACCGTGACTGGAACAATACACACACAACCTGCACATATAAAAAAGAGAGGAGCTTACGACGACGTTTCGGTCCGACTTGGACCATTTACAAAGTCACACTAACACAAAGGACAGGTGGAAGGGGTATTTATAGGCAGGCAGACAGGGGAGGGCACAAGAAAGTGGTGGAGGGGTAATTGAGGTAGTAGTGGTAGTGGTAGTAGTAGTAGTAGTAGTGGAATCAGTCATTCTAGGAAAGGACCCCTTCCACCTGTCCTTTGTGTTAGTGTGACTTTGTAAATGGTCCAAATCGGACCGAAACGTCGTCGTAAGCTCCTCTCTTTTTTATATGTGCGGGTCGTGTGTATACCTGCTTAAGTTGTACAAGCATCAGACTGCTTCTCAATTTCGTCTAAATGGCAAAAGCTCAAACTGTGACCAGATGTTCAGTGGGACGTTTGGATTTCTACAAGGTTTGAGTATTGCACGAGGCAGTTGGACTTTGTATATGTATTCGATATCTTTAAGCACGCCAGAGAATGGGAAGAAGAGGGAGGGTTGAAAAGAGAGAGATTGAGACAGACAGAGAAAGACAATTTGCTCAGCGGAACTCAGACATTTACAAGCAAGGTAGTCACACCCAGGTCCAAAGTTCTTATCATTGCTACAATTATTCTTCTGTGATGAAACACAGGCTATTTATATTTTTCACTTCAGCACGTTATTTGCTACGGTTAGAATTTGATTTCACTCCATAAAATATTGGAAAAAAAACATGACGCTTTATTTTTTTTAATATTTTGAAACGTTTTCAAATAAAAAGAGAAAGAATTAAAAAAATGGTCTTTTCAGTTTGTGTTTCAGTCATAAAATAACATTGTAATCTACATCAGAGGCAAAGTGGTCAACATTTTTTTTTTTTTTTTTTGTATATCAGTGTCTGGACTTAAATTTATTCATTTACTCAAAATAAACCAAACACACTGGGTAACTGTTGCATTATTTACACTATGAATGTTTTGCAACTTTCACACAAAGCACAAAGGAAGTACATATGTAGATAAATATCCTGAATGCTTTCCAGATTTAATAGTCTCATTATTCTAGAATGATGAAATAAATTTATTTATTCAAATGAAATATTGATGATATGAAACTAAATGCACGATGCATATCGACAATTAGTTTGTACAGTGTGTCACGATATTATGTCTTTTGTTCCTTAAAATAGGAGTACTGCTTTTTCACAAATAAGTTGAGTGAAGGTTGACCAGGTGGAGATATATCAAAGGCGTTCAGGCACCTCTGGAATGTAAAAACTAGTTAAGTGAATAAATCGACCATGATCACACACAACCATGTAAGAAGTCCGAACATAAATAGTCGAAGATCATTTACATCTGTATACAGCCAGTAAATTAAAGAAATACAGATCCCATCTGGCTGTCTCCATGGGGTACCAAAACATGAACTTCGGACAAGAAGAAAACAAAAGGTTAAAATTCATACAGTTGTAGGTCAAGGCATCAGACATTACTTAAGAAAAGTAAAGAAGTCTGTTTGGAACCTTCAAAACACCAGAAAATCCCAACACCTAAGAGCACTAATGCTTACGAGGACTGTTGGGCGGGTGTAGGCGAAGTGAGGAAACAAAGGTCTTCTTGCCTGAAGAAAAAAGTGAGGAGAGCAGAAAAGGGACCCCTAAGAGTGAAGAGGAAAGACGGCAGATGCCGAAAAACATGAAAAATTAAAAGAATTCCCTTAATAAATGGCGCCACACTCGGCTTCTCCCGAGATAGAACTGACGAAACTGTGAGACATTATTATTATATTTTAATTAAAGTAATACAGTTAAGCAGTGTATCTGTCTAGCCATTAACTTACAGTGAGTCAAGTCTCCACCACACTAGGTGTTTAACGACCTACATGGGTTTAACGCTTCACGTAAATAATAATAAAGTTATCAATTTTCCTGGAAGTACCAAATCTGACAATGTGTGGAACGAGTGCAAATCTGTTGTCCAATCAAACACTGGGCTACTATATGCAATATTTCCTCCATTCGCATCAAATTTTTTTTTTTTCCGGCCAACTGCGGAGCAGTCAGCGACGTCAAGTACCAACGTCTTGGCTAGTTCTTCCTTGTGCTCTACAGCCCTGACCCGCCTCAGTATTCTTGTGAGATCCAAGCAGAGTCTTCTGGCTTCTGGCCAGTACCCAAGAGGCAAGATTGCTTCCTCCTGTGTATTTTCAGTATTTTTCTGGTGACAGTCTGTGCCACTTCAACTTTTCGTCCTCCAAGTGTCTAAACTTTGACCCATCAGGAACCTGGTTCTCGTCCCCTGTTTTGCGTTCAACACTAACATCGAATATCAACTTAAGTGATGGTGTGTTATCGAACACAGAATCATCCTGTATTTTTTTATGTAATTCGCCACAAGAGTAAAGTCACAAAAACAAAGGAGCGGACATTAAAGCACAGTAATGATCTAGAGTGAATTATCACTCACTACCCTCCAGAGTACACATACAAAATTCAACACAGAACTTGGAAGAATGAATTTATGAGTGCATAAGAGTGGATGATGACAGTTTCGTAATGCTGTAGGTGTACTGAGGCTCCACACCACCATTAGGCTTATACTTCCCACCTTTTATAATTACTATTTATATGCACAGCTGCTACTCTCCCCCTCTCATTACAGAGCTAACCATCATCATTACCACGCAAAGTAGCACATCCCCTGGCACACCTGCATTCCTCACCTCAACTTCACAAATGACCTACATGTTAACTACACTCATTCGAAGCCTGGCTCCCTGCTTCCCCTTCACTACAAACCTACACCAAACAGAATATTTTGAGTAAAAGAGAGTGAAGGAATATTTGGCTGCTGTGTGAACTGTTTACCATGTTTACATTCAATGTTTGAGGTTAAAGAAGAATTTGCTACGCTTCAGGGTATGATTGTAGTAACTACAGGAGCAGACTGCAGGAAAATACTCTTTAATACTTCAGATGAATTAGAAAAATTGGTATAATGTGAGGTAGTAGAACGAATGAAGTAAAGTGGTACAACGAATAAAATGAGGTGGTAGGACGAAAAGTGGTATTAGAGAGCATAAACAGATGTAGGAGAACGAATGTGATGTAGTAGAACGCTTTAACACTGAAATGGAAAACTATAAATCTGATCCTGCCATTCAGGCTCACATCATTCACCAATAATATGCTGCCGAGCGATGGTGTGTGTGTATGTGTATTCGACGAGTAACGCATAACCGGATAGAATTTCCTCTCGTATGCGCGTTCGTGTATGTGAAAGATACTTCAGTCATGCCTGGTGTGTGTGTGTGTGTGTGTGTGTGTGTGTGTGCGCGTATTTGTCTCCATTGGGAGAGGGGAAGGGGACATAACCCTCACGACATTGCTGTACCCAGACACTAGAGTTCCTCTATTATTTCAGTCACGTTCGGCTCCTCCACGGCCCGAAGAATGCTGTTAATCCTGCTGGGTGTCTGCCAGAAGTGCGCCACGAGTATAATTTCACTCAGGTCGAGGAAGACCTCGGCTCTAGAGGCAGTCATGAGGCAAGGTGATTCTAAAGTGTTAGTCATTCCAGCCCTGCATGAACGAAACCTTCTGAAGCTCCCATGTTTACTGAACTCAGAGTGCAATGGGTGGCCATCCTCGTCTCCCAACCCATCCTGGCCTAGGAGACTTGAGTAGCGGAGACTGGAATATAACAGGATGGTCTTCATTTAAAACAATAATACAATAGAGTATTGGTACACTGAGAGTATTCTCCTAATATAACTATCGCATGAACTACGATAGCAGTATACTGAAGATATATATATAACTATTATATAAGAGTCGAGGGGCAGCACACTGTGTGTGTACCCAATTTTGTGTAATAAACTGCTGCCCACCACAACACTGCTCATCACTCCACGTTATTGCAAACCACGTTGCAGTGTTGCCCCACACCAGTGGTGCCACCACACTAGTGTTGCCACCACACTAGTGTTGTCCACCACACTAGTGTTGTCCACCACACTAGTGTTATCCACCACACTAGTGTTGTCCACCACACTAGTGTTGTCCACCACACTAGTGTTGTCCACCACACTAGTGTTGCCCACCACACTAGTGTTGCCCACCACACTAGTGTTGCCCCACACCAGTGGTGCCACCACACTAGTGTTGCCCACCACACTAGTGTTGCCCACCACACTAGTGTTGTCCACCACACTAGTGTTGTCCACCACACTAGTGTTGCCCACCACACTAGTGTTGCCCCACACCAGTGGTGCCACCACACTAGTGTTGCCCACCACACTAGTGTTGTCCACCACACTAGTGTTGTCCACCACACTAGTGTTGTCCACCACACTAGTGTTGTCCACCACACTAGTGTTGCCCCACACCAGTGGTGCCACCACACTAGTGTTGCCCATCACACTAGTGTTGTCCACCACACTAGTGTTGCCCACCACACTAGTGTTGTCCACCACACTAGTGTTGCCCACCACACTAGTGTTGTCCACCACACTAGTGTTGTCCACCACACTAGTGTTGTCCACCACACTAGTGTTGTCCACCACACTAGTGTTGTCCACCACACTAGTGTTGTCCACCACACTAGTGTTGTCCACCACACTAGTGTTGTCCACCACACTAGTGTTGTCCACCACACTAGTGCTACAAACCACACTAGTGTTACAAACCACACCAGTGTTGCCCACCACATCAATGTTGCCCACATTTGTTTCACCACATTACAGTGTTGTCCATCACACCACAGTGCCAGGGCAAGGGGCGGGGGGTTAGCAACATAGCAGCACAAGAAGCAATCACCCCACCAGCTGAGAGTCATCAATACCAATAAACGTCAACATATAAGCAGCAGAGAGAGGTGTTACGTCACACCTCCAGTTACCCCAACGCCTAACCATCATTAACACAATTTTTTTTACTCCTGTGACTAAATAATATAACGAAGTTAGTGTAATGGCTGACCCATAAGAGGTACATCATGCAACTGAAAGTCAGCAAATAGTTCAACCTCGGTTAAGACCAACAAGACCTAGCAGGGCCTTTAATTTTACAAACATTGATATTAATTCTGAGAAGATGAATAAGTAGTTTAGAAGACTGACAATATGATAAATGAGACAATTGCACAATATTTGGGTATCTTTGTTCCGGAAACGTTTCGCCAGCCAGTGTCTTCCACAGTCCACTGCAGAGAAAAGGAAGGACTGATTACCTCAAAGTCCTCATCATCTTCCACCTTTCTCTGTATTGGACTAAAGAAGCCACTGGCTGGCAAAACGTTTCTAGAATAAAAATACCCAAATGTTGCACACGTGTCTAATCTATCAATTCTGAGAAGTCTCATGTACCTGAGACAGCAAAGGTACATAAAAACGGGCGACCAGAGCTGGTCAGGAAAGACCACAAAACTGGTCTTAGTTTATACCGCAATATGAGCAGAGTAATGTTTTAGGCTGAAAAAAAGAGAAAAATATAAGGTAGCAGAGTCATACCCGATCCCCAAACCCCACCGTAAATGTCGACGTCATTCATGCGGTAGAAGCCGCAGAAATAATAATACCAAATACGTTGACATCTGGTACTGACGGCCTGGATATGCGCACCTGACAAGCAGGTAATCAAAGCTTCAATGGGCGCGTTTTACATTAGCTCTTGTCTTTCAGTGAAACATTCTGATTCACTGTATAATATTGTCATTTTCAGGAACTCTGGAGCGTGATGCAACTTTCGGCACTTCTCAATATTGGCTGTACCACTTACTGTACCATGTATACTTTGGTTAATGTCTTGTTAGAAGCTTAAGGTGAGGTTGTATCTAGTGTACCCAAGTACAGTTTATTTTTTGAGAGTACGTTTTTCACTCACTGACTTTACACGTATGGAACTATCTGGTAAATTCCACATAAATGATGTGAAATTGTTGGTCGGGAACCAAGTATTAACATTACGTACTGAATGTGACGATCATTTAGTAGCAACGGAAAAGCCTCTTGAACAAGCAACACAAAATATATGCGTTGCCTGCTGAGAATTTACTGTATTCACTACTATAGGGACGAAAGTATTCTTGACCGATGGCGAAAATAATATATGCATCATTAATGACCCTTTTGTAGACGATAGAGTTTAATCCCCATTAATGGGTAATATAGTCAATACCGGAGCTATTTCCAGTGGCGGTTGTGACGCAAATTATGCATATTACACAGACATCGAGGTGTGAGACTGATAAACCAACACATGAACTTGAGTTAGATAATCAGTTTGATGGGACCCAGATGCGGCCGTTCTCTGATACACTCGCAAATATTTACTCGTACGCAATCCATCTTGGAAGCAGACCCGGTCAGTGAGAGCACAACTTGTTATATAGGCTATTCCAGTGTACTAATCAAGTAGGATTTATCACCTGATATGGAGAAACACTGCTCTGATGCTTCTAGTAAGAGAAATTGTATTAATGTTTGGTAGAATTACCGACATTATGTTAAGTAAAAGGACACAAATGCAAACTAATGTGACATTTTATTGTCGCAACGTTTCGCTCTCCAGGAGCTTTATCAAGCCGTTTCGGCTTTATAAAGATCATGAATACTATACAAACCATACTAGACCATCATTATCCTATACCTTTAAACACTGATTGCATTTTATCAGAATTTAAAAACGCATTTGACATGAGTTCATATTAAAAGAGCTACACAGATATTGCTGCATAACAATAATATAATTTCAGCGGTACAAAACTAGCTGACCAGTGAATAACTTTCATACACCTTAACAAAGAATCATTTCGGAGAAGAGTTCGGAAGTTGTTCCAATACGAGGACGCATCTTCAACTAAAAATTTCTCGAACCCCCAGCCTGTAAAACCGTTATGTACAAGAGAGAGATAGATGGATAGATAGATAGAGAGAGAGAGAGAGATAGAGAGAGAGAGACAGACAAACAGACAGACAGGCAGACAGGCAGACAGACAGAAACAGAGTCAGAATAACTGACCAAGAGTCTGACGAGAAAAAAACTCTAGAGACGTAATTTTCGGCTAGTGTGACTGAGAAACTCCTGCTCTGGCTGGAGGGGCAACGTTGCTGCCAAGCTTACGGACCCCGTGGAATAGCTCAGTGGGCCCCCATGGGTGCGCGGCCCACATGCTGGGAACCACTTTAAGGTCAAACCGGGAGCTGAGTTTCGATCCCGAAAGCACAAGTCGTTGAGTACAACACAGTGAGAGAAAACTCGCTGATTACTTACTATGGACAAACATAACATACATTTAAACTTTCAGTTTAAGATTGGACTGCTTGGAAAGACTTAAGGAACTTATCCTAGCAAGCCTAAAAGATGATATCATCAGGACGTAGAAAATACACGGCGAAATAAATAACCTGGAGAGATCCATAATGTTTGAGATGCAAGGAGAGGGAGCCAGGGACTCGAATCCTTCATATAAAATTTGAGAAATATACATTCAGAAATATATACAGTGAAACGCTTGTTATTTGGGAAAATGAAAAAAAGATGCAAAATGGGAAATATGCATTGTATATATTTTTTAATCCCTGGATCAATAAACCACAAAGAAAAACAAAATATTTTACACCTGCAGTGTCCCAGCTGTTCTGAACGACCCCCCGCTGTACGGTGCTGGGGTAGTAGGGGATAGACGGTACTTGTTGGAAAAAGCTCGCCCGTGCGGTACGTGTCCTTATATACTGGACTTTTGAAATAGACTTTCCAGTAATGTGGCAGTATATCACGTGTTTGATATAGTGAATATGTCCCACACTTTTTCCAATATTACCACTATGTGATGTGTTTCAATAATACCACCTTGTGACGTGTTAAAATAATACCACCTTGTGACGGGTTAAAATAATGCCACTACGTAACTTTGTTCCAATAATTCCACCGTGTGATGTATATTCTAATAATACCACCGTGTTATATGTTCTCCAATAATACCACCATGTGACGTGTTTCCAATTATGCCACCGTGTGACGTGCCCTGCAATAATACCACCGTGTGACGTCTCCTGCAATAATACCACCGTGTGACGTGTTTCCAATTATGCCACCGTGTGACGTGCCCTGCAATAATACCACCGTGTGACGTCTCCTGCAATAATACCACCATGTGACGTCTCCTACAATATTACCACCGTGACGTGCCCTGTAATAATACCACCGTGTGGCGTGTCCTGCAATAATGCCACCGTGTTTCATATTCTCCAGTAATACCACCGTGTGACGTGTCCTGCAATAATACCACCGTGTGACGTATCCTGAACCAATTACTTCACCTTTCACTGTCATCCGTACTACAGTAATGTGCATGTCAATTGAGACAGAGTAAATTTTATGATCATCTCATAATATATCATAGTCTCGGGCTTAATTAATGTACTTTTGGTTTTATACAGAAGAGTTTGCTAACAACTTCTGGCAACCATCCAGCAGTGGTGTTACCCTGCGACTCTCGTCAGTGCTACAACAGCTGTTGTCCTGTAAGGTTATTCCTGCATACGTGCTCCGCTAGTGAATGTGGTTTCACCAAATTCTTCCCTTCGGTTCATGATTACTGCTGAAACTCATGATGGATGTTACACCTAGGAAGCGTGCAAGTATTGTATCTCATAGAAAACATGCTGATATGATTGTCATCTCTGTATGATATTGATCAAGCCACTGGTGGGCGAAACGTCTTCATAATAAAAATACCCAAGTGTTACTCATGTGTTTAATTCATCAAAGTGTCGGTGCCGAATCCCATTAATGTTACGATTTCTATCAATATTTGTGATGATAACATCTTCCATCAATAATGTTAGTGATGATAACATCCGCCATCAATAATGTTAGTGATGATAACATCCGCCATCAATAATGTTAGTGATGATAACATTCTCCATCAGTAATGTTGGTGATAATAACATCCTTCGTCAGTAATGTTTTTGATGGTAACATCCTCCAATTACTTACATAGTTTCAATAACCATTGCTTGAAGGTGCCGTTCATATTAATGACTCTAGTAAACTTTTTACGAAACGGGTTATTATTATTATTATTATTATTATTATTATTACTTGAATAAATTGTAAAAATAAATCTTGTCTTTAGGAAATTAGCATTGACTGTATTACCGAAATTGGCTGACTTTACCTATAGTGTTATCTTTTTAGGCCTAATTAGAGCCTTTCAAGGGCTCCTGAAATTTAACATAGCCTGTATCCCACAGAGGAACGCCTCCTCATTAAAAAAGTAACCAATCAAAACATCCTAGTTAGCTCCTTCCGTAAGTGGAATGAAGAACTGAGATGTGAAGCAGTGGCACTCTAGGTCTTGGAGAGTGACACACAATCCTTCGTAAGTTGTAATAATGACAGTTTAGACTCTCATTCAATCATAGCCATAGAGAAAATATATGAAGATTGCTGCCAAAAATCACAAGAGTGCGAAGATCACGGGAAGTGCCACACTACAGTATGTTTGAAGCACTTTTAAATCTGTCCATTATAAAGTTTCATGCCTAACAAATAGTTTAATAATAATTATTTACTTTGTAGTTAATTGACACATTAACTATAATGTTTATTAATGAGAGCATAACTCTGAAACGTTAATCATACGTGAGAAGAGAGAGAGAGAGAGAGAGAGAGAGAGAGAGAGAGAGAGAGAGAGAGAGAGAGAGAGAGAGAGAGAGAGAGAGATGGACAAACAGACAGACACAGACTAACTGACCAAGAGACCGACGAGAAAAAAAATACATAGAAACGTATAAGTATACACACTTGATAAATTAGACACATGAGCAACACTTGGGTATCTTTATTATGGTAACGTTTCGCCACTAGTGGCTTCATCAGTCTAATAGAAAGAAGAATGGTGAAGATCAGAAGGAGTTTGAGGTGATCAGTACCTCAGCCTGGAGTCGATGTAATCAATCCACTTGGTTGACTCTCTTTGCACACGACGTATGCCTCTACAGCGAAAGCATATCTGGCGTCTATAATGCTAGTGAACACACCTGATATACACGCGTACATATAATTTATTAACAGAAAACAGCCTCTCATACAAGAGAGGCAGGTGGAGGTGGGTGGAGGTGGGCGGTGTTGGGTGGAGGTGGGCAGCCAGACTCAAATAGTAGAGGAATCAGGTGAGGTCTCTGAGGCTGGCTGGGCGGCCGCCTCAACACCAAGTTAATATTTAATGACGAGTCTGCGGCAGCTCTGCTTTAAGCAGCACTTGGCTTCTGCCTCATACCAAGTGTCTTATACTCACGGATTACAGGTTCTGGGGGCAAGGGAGGGTACAGGAGGAAAAGTAGAGGACGGGTGAAGCGAGGGTATAAGAATGAAGGGAAGGGTGAAGAGAGGGTATAGGAAGGGTGAAAGTAGGATCTAAGAGGGATCATTGATAGGTATAAGAGTGGGGAAGGTAGGGCATACGAAAAGAGAGAGTATAGGAGAGAAAGGAAGGGCATAAAAGGGATGAATGAAGAGTAGAAGGGAAGGCAAGGGAGATAGGAAAGGGATGGGAGTGAGATGAGGAGAGCAGACTGACAGCAGACATGACATAAAGGAGATTGACAGCGTGCATGGGGAATACCTGCACTCGAAGGTCATCCAGGGGATTCAAACACTCGAAGGTCATCCTGGGGATACCAACACTAGAAGGTCACCCTGGGAATACCAACACTTAAAGGTCATCCTGCGCATAGCAACGTTGGAAGGTCATCCAGGGGATACCATCACTGAAGGGATATCGTGCAGACCTAACGGAGTGCCTCCCTCGAACGGTATTTTTTTACACTGCTCGTTATGGGTCGCCCGTGTTTGCTATTTCGTTAATGACGGGTAATTAAAAGTAAATATTGGTTAATAAACATTGTCAGTGGATACTGCTATCATGCAGTAATACACGGAGCATAAAAACAGGTTCTGTTATGAAGAATAAAAAAGGCACAATACCGTGACTGGAACAATACACAAATAACCCGTATATAGGAGACTGAAACATATGACGACGTATCGGTCCGACCTGGACCATAAACTAATTAATGGTCCAAGTTTGACCGAAACGTGGCCATAAGTTTCATTCTCCTATTTGCTGGTTATTTGTGTAGGTTTGGTTATTTTAAAAAAATGTGTTCATGAAACTCCCACCTCACCAGCCACTCTATAAAAGTCTTCTTTCACATGTCTGTGTATTAGACTGCTAAACCCCTGGTGGAAGAAATACACACATGCTATGAATGTATCATATTATTCAGAGAACATAATGGAGTGAAAACACAGCAAATTCGGATTACCCGAAAATGAAATAAACTCCCGAATGCACACTGGACACGAGCAT
Source organism: Cherax destructor (assembly GCA_009830355.1). Lineage (NCBI taxonomy): Eukaryota > Metazoa > Arthropoda > Malacostraca > Decapoda > Parastacidae > Cherax > Cherax destructor. Next base: position 139,527 of record WNWK01000911.1, read on the forward strand.
TCCAACACAAACACTCACGAGAGTGTATTTAATATATTCAGTTCAAAAGCGAATGCCTTTAAAGAGATAAAATAGAGCATTATCTACCTGAAATATGCCGGGAAGCTGATATGAGTAACATGAGTATCTTGAGAAGATGCTCTAATGATAATAGAGATATGCTCCAGACATATACCAATAAGAAAAAATTAGAGAAGTGCAAATTCGAAAGAGAGAGGTGCTCCCTCTTTAGGAAAAGATGAATCACAATACTTGTCAAGGTTCCAAACATTCTCAAGAAGAAAAAGGCATATGGGAAGCATTGTGCTCATGAAGTCTAGGAGACACCAAAATCACTCCACACCAATGCAAGAATCTCGGCTGACTGCAAAATGCCACCGACGTAGTACAGAGGTGCAATGAGTACATTAAGTGATAACTCAATAAGTGTAAAAGCCCGAGACTTATCAACATCCTCCGTTCTAACTTAAGATGAGTTGCTAACAGAGCCTTGTATGTCTTTAAGAGGGAACCTCTTAAGTTCCTTAATTTAGTTATTGATCAGTCAGGCTGTGGTGTATGTGTTAGACTGTGAGCAACCAGCATTTAAAGCCTGATTGATCAGACCGTCAACTGGGAGGCCTGGTCTGGAATCACGCCGCTGGGGTAGACATGACTGGAACTGTCTACACATAAACCACAGAGGTAAATATGTATAGTTACTGCTGACCAACACTTCGACGCTATTTTACATATCAGACTGACACAGGACAAATGTGTACTGGTATTCACACATTTTCCATATGCACAACCAAAATTAATGTTCATGCATTGTTAATTTTAATTTTAAACTCGAATCAAAACTGACAAGCAGTATGTAATAATTATAGCCCATGTTAAACAACATTTACAAACACGTCCAAAGCATTACTGCTTGTACATTCTACTGTGTGTAAAAACACTGGCAACTGTATTGCTGTGCATTTATCTGCGGAATAACAGATAACAGCACTGCTGTGCATTTTGCTAAATAAAAAATACTGTCAACAGTACTGTTGTGCATTCATCTGCGTAACATTATTTAATAACAGTATTCATTTACGCATTCAACAACGCAAACAAATACACTGATAACCAATGGTGTTTTGTTTTCAAATGCATTAATCTGCCTTTATAATCACATTTATAAAATTATTCTTTTGTGCATTCGACTGCCTAAACAGCCTCGTTAATAAGAGCCTTCACTTGCGCATTAAATTGCATAAACAAAGAAAAAAAAGCATTTGTTTGTTCATTAAATTAGACCAAGAGCAACAATTAATACTGGCATATACACATCATTTCCATTTTCATATTAAAGCAGCGTAACAGCTTTAAATAATGTTGAAACATAAGTTACGGAAGCAAGATTTAGTTAAGAGTAGCTGTCAGCTATCTGCTTAATAGTAACTGCATATTCAACGGGCATTTTCGCACGCATTAAAGTTCCGTGAGTTCTGCTTATAGAAAATAATTCGGATTTAGTTCCTTAATGCGTATATAGGATGAATACGTGTAGTTTTGGCCTTTGTTACTTACCTCTCCTTTCGAAGGAGAATGTACAGTAGGTCAGCGCCAACAATGAACGATGTCCCTAACTCTCTTTCATATTTTCTTTAAGATGGGGATCTTGCCTTGGGTCAGTCATCATCTCATCCTTTACTGCACTCCTGAAAACGTAAGCAGCATTGCCCTTAAGGGACATTTTTATTTGCCTTGATATTGTTTTCATTATTGCTTTGACTGTGATATTATTTGGGGTTACCGCTTCTGCTTTAACTATTGTTTATTCTGAAGTAGCCTGTTGTGTTTTAGGGCAAAATAAAGGAATTTACAGGCGTATCAAAAGAGGTGAAGGAAATTAAAAAGGGACTAAGAAATTAAAGTTGCTAGGGATTCGAAAACAAACCCGAAATGTTTTTTTTAGAAGTATATAGAACAAAAGTTAAAGCAAAGTTAGTTTCTCTTAAAATTATCTCTGAACAACTTACTAACAAGGGGAATGAATTGTGCTCGAATTTTAATAATTATCTCCTCTCGATTTTCTCACAAGACAAAAATTTTAAAGAGGGGATCGAGAAAATAAATTATCTAATATCAGTCACTAGGGATATGGTAATCAAACAAGTTGACCAAATCCTGATGAACTTTTTTCATGGGTTCTTAAGCAGTGAAAAATGGAACTGTGTAAACCATTTACTAAGATAAAATTGTAATATATTTCTTCAGACAAGTGTAGTGTCTGGTATGTGGAAGATAGCTAATGTAATTCTTACTTTTAAATTAGGGGAAAAGTCGTTACCAGCAAATTACCGACCTATAAGCATGACCTCAATTGTAAGGAAATTACTATAGTCAATTATAGCTGATATTATAATAAGTTATTTTGGTAAGTATAATTTGCAACTGTTAATGAGTGATCTCGCTTGTCTGTTAATTAGCGGTCTTGTCTATCTGTTAATAGCTGGTATCGTGTATATCTCTATAATGGGCTAACTTGAATATCTCTCTGATAACTAACTGTCTTTTGTATCTTTCCTCTATTGGGTTGATTCGCATAAGCATCTCCTTTTAATAATTAGTCACTTTGATCTCTCTGTTAATGAGGTCTCTCGTGTTAATGAGGTCTCTCGTTTTAATGAGGTCTCTCGTGTTAATGAGGTCTCTCGTGTTAATGAGGTATCTCGTGTTAATGAGGTCTCTCGTGTTAATGAGGTCTTTCGTGTTAATGAGGTCTCTCGTGTTAATGAGGTCTCTCGTGTTAATGAGGTCTCTCGTGTTAATGAGGTCTCTCGTGTTAATGAGGTCTCTCGTGTTAATGAGGTCGTGTTAATGAGGTCTCTCGTGTTAATGAGGTCTCTCGTGTTAATGAGGTCTCTCGTGTTAATGAAGGAGTTCTGCAGTAGGCCTAATGGCTCATGCTGGGAAAGAAGGAAAAATAGAGAAAGGACAAAGCTAAAAGGAAGGAACGACAAAGAAAATACAGAAGGTAATTTAAAAGGTAAGGTCAAGAGAAGAAGAAGATCAGGTGAAATCTTGAGTGTTTATTAACTGTTGGCAAATTAGTATATTTACAGCTACACAGGTTTATCATATAAGTTAACATTCTAATTATAAAATTCATCAAATATTTAAGATTGAAGTCTGTCAAAAGAGGCGCATACTCAAGTTAGGTGGCAAAAAATAATATAGCACTACTTAAAAAAATTAATTGGCAAAGGCACCAACTCTCTCCAGTGACACTCCCAACCTCCTTCTAAGTAGACTACACCAATGTTCAAAAATTGAAGACGATTAGAAGAGACCTTGTATTCTTTGAGTACCTAGTAAGTACCTAGAAGTAGTTGACATCAATTTTATTTATGACTTCAGAACACTATCTGATCCGGTTCTATTTTTCAATGCCGGTGTCTTATAGTACATAACTAGGGAAAGATTCATGAATCTGTTGGCATACGCAGATGTCATCATTTTGGATAATTTGAAGAAGCCCCTTGCGATCGTCTTCAAACTTTCAACACTTGTGTATCCACATAAAAAAATGGCTGGTATTGTTATTAAAGTATGTAGATACTAATTCGACTTTTTCTATATAGTATATATAAAATGGTGTTTTTATTGTACGTGAATTAAGTCGAGTGTGTCTTCGCCGAACAGCTTTAGTACTTAATAGGTAATGCATCTTATGGACAGGCTGGTACCCAGTAAATTTAGGCTAATGACTGTGCTCAGGTACTGAGCACAGTCATCATATCCCACTGGAAGACGAAATATCGACTTACAATGACACAGTGACACTCAGAGCGCAGCAAACCTTCATTACGCAACGTTTCGCTTAATGGGGAACGTCAGTGAACAACGTTTTGTTCCCTGGTGAGATTTGTTATACGATTTGAACAACGGTAAGTTTTTTTTATGCATCGTTTCGCTCACCAACGAGATCACAGCAGAGTTTTGTTACTCAGAGCGTTTTGAAATATTTTTTGACATAATGTTTAGCTAAAATATCCATATAAATAATTGTAAAATCAGTAAAGAGTTACTAATTGAAAAATAAAAATAACATTATTTGGCTTACTTTTCCATAAAATGCAACTGGAGCAACAGTTTCAGTTAAAAGTGTGGTGATCTTTATTGCAAAACGTTTCGTTCAATGGTGATCTTTATTACACAGCGTTTCATCCATCTTTGAGGGAAACTTTATGGTTTGCTGCGCTGTAAGTGTTTTTCAGTCAGGTGGTGACCCAGGAGGTGCAGGTGGTGATGCCTGGCACCCAGAAGGTGCAGGTGGTGATGCCTGGCACCCAGGAGGTGCAGGTGGTGATGCCTGGCACCCAGAAGGTGCAGGTGGTGATGCCTGGCACCCAGGAGGTGCAGGTGGTGATGCCTGGCACCCAGAAGGTGCAGGTGGTAATGCCTGGCACCCAGGAGGTGCAGGTGGTGATGCCTGGCACCCAGGAGGTGCAGGTGGTGATGCCTGGCACCCAGGAGATGCAGGTGGTGATGCCTGGCACTCAGACGGTGCAGGTGGTAATGCCTGGCACCCAGGAGGTGCAGGTGGTGATGCCTGGCACCCAGGAGATGCAGGTGGTGATGCCTGGCACTCAGACGGTGCAAGTAGTGATGCCTGGCACTCAGACGGTGCAGGTAGTGATGCATGGCACTCAGACGGTGCAGGTGGTGATTCTTGGCACTCAGGAGTGCAAGTGGCAATCATTAATTAATAAGTAAACAAGTTCAACATAGGTGAGCTGCCTGAGTCACAGCTGTGGCGGTCCAGCAGCTGATTTGTGTCAGCGTGCATTGCAACATTTCTCTCCCAGCATGGCATCCAGCCAATCAGCGCCAAGAGAGTCATATATAGACATCTGACGTCACACTTAACGTCAGCCAACGAGGATAAAGCTCTGTCTCATGGCTGCCACACACCCTGAGTCAGCCAACCAGCCACACCAACTACGTTGTTGACGTCGTATCCTGACTCGACCAATCACGGAGCAGATGGGCCAGCCTGCTCGTCTCTCCAGACAGGCGCACCATAATAAAATGTAGATGTGTCAGGACTTTTCTCCTCTCGTGCCTAATATTTCTTGCCTGGACTACCCATGGAGGAAGAATAAGCTGTGTTGCATCGAGGCCTTAATTACTGCTTCAACGTTTCTTACAGAGCTGGACGAAACGTTGTAGCTGTAATAAACGTTTCCCCTGTTACATGATGTGTTTTTCTCCACCTGCTGACTCCATCGTTCACCTTCGACTGCCACCATTATATTTATATATATATATATATATATATATATATATATATATATATATATATATATATATATATATATATATATATATATATATTATATATATATATATATATATTATATATATATGTATTTATGTATGTATTTATTATATATATATATATATATATATATATATATATATATATATATATATATATATATATATATATATATATATATATATATGCTAGGAATTCCAAGAGCAGGTGTTTGTATATATATATATATATATATATATATATATATATATATATATATATATATATATATATATATAATATATATATATATATATATATACGTATATATATATATATATATATATATATATATATATATATATATATATATATATATATATATATATATATATATATATGCGCCAATATTCTAAAAGATTTAACACACAGAAAAACAATATTAAATTACTACAACACTTAGTTTTTAACTTTCACCAACAAATATGAAATAATCTTGGCAGGGTGAGGAGCAGGTCAGCAACACTGCAGACACTCCTGTAGTGTTTACATTGTGCAGGGAATCCTGCTGAGTTATGCTCGAACTTTTCATTGTATTTGCAATACAGGAAGTTATGAGGCAACTTATCACGGGCGTATTGTGCCTTTTTGATGCTTTGTCATGCAACCAGATTATATATTATTTCTCTACCGAGAACTGACAAGAGTGGAATGGTGCCAATCCTCTAATATATCTATTTTTGGCTTAGTGTGTTCTGTGTGTTGTCAGCATGAGTTGCGCTTCAGAAGGTATGCACAGAGCTGTGCCATACACATACCAATGACCGCCAACATAACACACCCATCCCTTCATTACAGGATAGTTCTTAAGGAAAATAAAACCTTTCGCTTCTGTAATACATGTCTCGTCTTAGTCAAATACCAGGTTCCACCAGCAACCTATCTTCCATCTACGATAGGGATGATCAAACGCATTATATTTCGTTAATTTCTGCCTCTATAATTATTAAATAAATTTTGGCTATGTTATTTTCATTTACATTTGTCAGCGCGGAGTATATCATAGTACTTTAGTGATAGTATCACTAAGCATACTTCTAAGTTTTTATCCTAGGCATGTTTTTAAGATAGGGGACGGAATGCAGCAGGGGACTAATCATAGTTGCCTCGAATATTGGTATTCCAACGCTCGCAGCTTGAGTTATACCCTACCACCAGACAACACTGTCTAGTATGACCTGCCACCAGGCAACACTGTCTAGTATGACCTGCCACCAGACAACACTGTCTAGTATGCACCCTATAACCAGACAACACTGTGTGGTATGACCTGCCACCAGACAACACTGTCTAGTATTACCTGCCACCAGACAATACTGTCTAGTATGATCTGCCACCAGACAACACTGTCTAGTATGACCTGCCACCAGACAACACTGTCCAGTATGACCTGCCACCAGACAACACTGTCTAGTATGACCTGCCACCAGACAACACTGTCTAGTATGACCTGCCACCAGACAACACTGTCTAGTATGACCTGCCACCAGACAACACTGTCTAGTATGACCTGCCACCAGACAACACTGTCTAGTATGACCTGCCACCAGACAACACTGTCTTGTATGACCTACCATCAGACAACACTGCCTGGTATGACCTGCCACCAGACAACACTGTCTGGTATGACCTGCCACCAGACAACACTGTATAGTATGATCTGCCACCAGACAACACTGTCTAGTATGAACTACCACCAGACAACACTGTCTAGTATGACCTGCCACCAGACAACATTGTCTGGTATGACCTGCCATCAGACAACACTGCCTGGTATGACCTGCCATCAGACAACACAGTCTGGTATGACCTGCCACCAGACAACACTGTCTGGTATGACCTGCCATCAGACAACACTGTCTGGTATAACCTGCCACCAGACAACACTGTCTAGTATGACCTGCCATCAGACAACACTGTCTGGTATGACCTGCCACCAGGCAACACTGTCTAGTATGACCTGCCACCAGGCAACACTGTCTAGTATGACCAGTCACCAGACAACACTGTCTAGTATGACCAGTCACCAGACAACACTGTCTAGTGTGACCTGCCACCAGGTTCTCTTCTAGTTCTATTACTTACTCTTACATTCTTTTATATTCTCCTACACATTTTTACTCCTTAATTTTTACGATTTTTTCGTATTCTTATTTTTAGTTACTACGTCGTTTTACGTATTTTTTCGTATTCCTATTTTTACATATTACGTAGTTTTACGTATTTTCCCCCTTTTCTTACGTTCTTTGGTCTGATCTATATTTTTACGTAATCGTGAGTATATTTACTTGCTATAAAAGTATATATCACGTACGCATTGTTATTGTGCGTATTCGTGTGAACTATTACATATTTTACGAATTCATACATAGTAGCCCATATTTTTTTTGCACTTCTATGTCCTCTTGCGTACTATTGAGTAGCTTCATGTACTCTAGTATATTTGTTCCTGCTCTTATGTTGTACTTTTCTTGCGAATTATAAGTAATTTAGTTATTATTAACTAATTTATTCTTACGTGCTTTAACGTACGTTAACGTACTTTTACTGGAAGTATTTATACAAAATAAATTGGTTTAATTCTCATAAAAAATATTAATTACCTCTCAAACCTCCAGCGAAGCATCAACAAGCGTCAGGAATTATTAATAAACCATAAACTAAGCATCAGCACAGATTCGATAAACCAAAGAAGCATCAATAAAACCATCGATAATCCAAAGAAGCATCAATAAAACCATCGATAAACCAAAGAAGCATAAATAAAACCATCGATAAACCAAAGAAGCATCAATAAAACCATCGATTAAACCACCGGCAATAAACACCACCTAAGCGGCAATAAAAACCTTCACATTAATAAATTTAATATTATTCGCGAAACTCTGAAGATCATTAATTCAAATCGTAAAATGCGAAATATTGACCAGAATGAATCATTAAATTTTATTTTGTTATACAGTCTATGAGATCAGTTGATGACTTGCGCAATAACTAGACTGGTCAAAACTGTGTGTGTGCGCGCGCGCGCTCACCTATTTGTACTCACCTATTTATGGTTGCAGGGGTCGAGACATAGCTCCTGGCCCCGCCTCTTCACTGATCGCTACTAGGTCCTCTCTCTCCCTGCTCCATGAGCTTTATCATACCTCGTCTTAAAACTATGTATGGTTCCTGCCTCCACTACATCACTTTGACTCATCTGAGTCTTCAACTTCCAATTGTGCCCCCGTGTTTCTGTGTCCTATCTCTGGAACATCCTGTCTCTGTCCACCTTATTTATCCCTCGCAGTATTTTGTATCTCGTTATCATGTCTCCCCTAACCCTCCTGTCCTCCAGTGTCGTCAGGCCGATTTCCCTTAACGTTTCTTCGTAGGACAATCCCCCTAGCTCTGGAACTAGCCTTGTTGCAAACCTTTGCATTTTCTCTAATTTCTTTACGTACTTGATCAGGTGTGGGTTCCAAACTGGTGCTGCATACTCCAGTATGGTGTGTGTGTGCGTGTGTGTGTGTGCGCGCGCGCGAGTGTGTGTGTGTGTGTTTGTGCACGGTAACTCATGAGCGTGCACACGAGCACGTTTATGACTGCTCTTGTGTACGTCCTTGACATGTCTTTGTGCACGTGTACAGTTATGACTGCACACACATGACTACCTGAGTTCACAGCCACAACTATCTGTGTGCACATGCACGACTGTGGGTGCATTCATTACTCTGTGTGCGCATATGTGACTGTGTACACATAAACGATTGTCTTTATTCATATACAGGACTGTGTGGCAAATACACAACTGTGTGAATATGTACTACTTTCCGTACACATACACGACTGTCTGTGAGCACATACACGTCTGCCTGTGCATATGTGCGACTGTCTGAAGAAAAACACACAAAGAGCACAAAAGAGAATGAAACTTATGATGACGTTTCGGTCCAACAGTGTGTGGACAAACTCTGTGCAAATACACGATTGTCTATGTACGGATACCAGACTGTTTTTAGGCAGATACACCCTAGTCTGTATATAGATGTATATACACTCTGTCAGTGTTCCTTCACTAAGTAAACACAGGACACTCTGAACACGATGTAGATATGCTGAGAGTTTGCTGTAGGTCTCCTTTTATGGGTAAAACCAACTCTGGTGGTGTATAGTCAACCATTAAACCAACTGGTAAAACACAGTAAGTTGTAATGTAAATATTCCAAACGCTTAGGCAGTTTTAGTGTGTAGGGCATTTGAAAGGTTTCTGTATTGAGGATAAGATGAATCAGGTCAACCATCAACACCTTAATCAACAATCACTAAGACCAACATCCTATGATAACATGTGGCCTGACCGAAGCAGCAATGTAATATCTTAATGGAACAGTAACGTAATATCCTAATGCGAAAGTAACATAATATCTGAAGAACAGCTTCGTGTTTCTGCGCAAACGCAATTCGACATAACCTGAAAGCCAGTCTTATCCCGGACGTTTTGACCTTTTTATATAATGAGAAATTTATCCTTCGGTATGTAGACAATTGTGAAACAGCACTGAAAGTAAACGCTTTTCTTTAAATAACAAGAAATTTTCCTTTCAGAACAGCTTCAGTCTCAATATGTGCTTACATACATTACCACAAGCTTAACTAATCACCTTAACTTCCATGTGTTTCATAAAATCCAGTAGCTTTAGGGCTGTTTCCTGGTATTCATTAACACAAAATACATTAAACTGAGCATGTATATTAAGCGAACCAGACACATATTGTACCTTTGATACCTTACCTTTGAAGAGTTTCGAGAGTTCATCTACTCTCTGAGCCCGGCCATGGTCCAGGCTCGTCTGGTGCTTGCCTGGTCAACCAGGCTGTTGCTGCTGGAGGCCCGCTGCCCCACATATCCATCACAGCCTGGTTGATCTGGCACCTGGTGAAGATACTTGTCCAGTTTCCTCTTAAAGGCTTATACACTGGTTCCAGCCGTGTTTCGGATATCTTCTGGTAAGATGTTGAATAGTCTGGGACCCCGGATGTTAATACAGTGCTCCCGTATTGTCCCCACCGCACCCCTGCTCCTCACTGGGTTTATTTTACACTTCCTTCCATATCTCTCACTCCAGTATGTTGTTATGGCAGTGTGCAGATTTGGAACCAGGCCCTCAAGTACTTTCCAGGTATATATTATCATGTATATCTCTCTCCTCCGCTCCAATGAGTACATTTTCAAGACTTGAAGGCGTTCCCAATAATTTAGATGTTTCAATGGCTCAATGTGAGCCGTAAACGATCTCTGGATTTGTTCCAGCTCTGATATTTCTCCTGCCCTGAACGGGGCCGTCAGCACTGAGCAGTATTCTAAGTGAGGGAGCACTAGCGATTTGAAGAGTGTCACCATTGGCATTATTTCCCTTGTTTTGAAAGTTCTCAATACCCACCCCGTCATCTTCCTGGCTGTTGTGATCTTTGTCTTGTTATGGTCTTTAAAAGACAGATCAGCAGACATAATTATTCCAAAGTCCTTTACGTGTTCCTTTCGTTCTATGTGGTGACCCTCTTGCGTTTTGTATATAGTGTTCCTTTTGAGTTCTTCAATTTTTCCATACCTAAGCAGCTGAAACTTATCACTATTGAACGTCATTTTGTTCTCCACTGCCCACTGGAAGACCCTGCTTATGTCTTCCTGTAATTTTTCAGTGTCCTCTACCGTACGGATAGCTCTATGGATAATTTGGAAGGGCCCACTTTAAACGTTATTTTAGATCTAGGTACAGGCTCTCTTTAAGCGATAAAATTAACAGCAGTTGTTTCTGTTGTTAGTTTATTCATCAGAAAAAAATTATGTTCATTTCAGACAGATGGTGTCAGTACTATGGCGAGTCTGAGGACACGTGAATGAAGAGTAGCAGGTGATCTAATGTTTACATAGCAAGGGAGAAATGCCTAACATTTGATATACCATAACACGTTCAGTGTGACCAGCAGCATGATAGAGTCGCGGGAAGACGGTGTGTCCGAGTGAAATTGGGTTAGTCGATGGTGGGCCAAATCAACAGGATCCACTTGAGTATCTGGCCCTATGGCTGGAAGTTTTGTATATGTGGACATATCAAGTACACAAGAAATTGAAGTGCTGCATTAAGAGTACCCGCAACCAGGGGACAGGTGACTTCTCATAGCAGTTACGGAGACCTCAGATTTACTTTCTTGTTATTCAGTTACATTTCGGTTTTTTTTTAACGCATCGGCCTTTTCACATCAAAGTAAGGTGACTCGAAGAAGGAATCTCATTCATTATCGTTCATTTAATAACTCTATTACAATGAGTGCGAGAACCCACCGATACGCATCATCCCCATCCATCCTTCAGAGTGCAGCCATTGTTGTACTTCCAACTTACAGAACTAAAGTCCGGTTAATCCATTTTACTGAATTTCCTCACAAATGTTACGTTGCTCACACTGCAAGGGCACAAGAAATAAAAAAAACACTTGCTTCAACTCTGCTGGTGCACATATTTTCTGTGTGAGTGTATGCATGACCAGTGTGGGTCGTTTGTATGCGTGAAGCGATTGTTGCAGAGAAATGCCAGTGCTGCCTACATGTTTTTTGTCACACTGCTGTGGAGGGGAGTTGAAGTGTGGTGCTTGGAATCCTCAGGAAGTCAATTAGCTATCCAGTTCTTTGAAGATCGAAAGTATTCGCACATCTGCATAATTATTGTCTCTTATTTTTTCAGCTGTTACCTGTCTTGAGTTGTAGAACCAGAGTTTTAACTTAACGTTAGACTATTTTTTTATTTCTTTCATCCGTCATTTAATGCTTTCAGCTTATCGAGTGAGTGAACCACTTGTCATGTTGGCAGCCGCTGTCTGTGTGCTTCTCTTCCGTAGCCCGTGTGCTTTGATTAAGCCAGAGAGAGACTACGAGGGTCACTGGAGCTGTAGACTTTGCAGAAAGTCGTGGATTTAATCTACCCTCCTTTCACCCTCATCATTAGTGGAAAAGCTACTACGTATGTGTGGGTCTGAGTCAGTCTGTGAGCTGTCTGTGTGCTCACTAGTCCCCTCAGACTTCCACCTACTTGGTTCAATGCTTCATATCACTCCATCACTCCAGCCTGCTTGCTGAACTATTCTACACAGTGTTGATTGCCGTGCACCTCTCATTAAAGGCATTTTATACCACTGGTGTCCGTTTTGGTGTGTCTGGTGGTGACCATCTTCTGCTATGTCTATGAGAGAGTTATTCACCTAACGTTTGATCAGTGTGGATCACAGTCTGTCTGTTGTGTCACAAGCGAAATTATTCCTATTGCTGCTCTTGTATATTTGTCTGTTGTAGCTTTGATTCTCTTTCGTAATTTGTTTTACTTTTACGTTGTTTTAATTCAGTTTGAAAATGCTTCTTATTATTAAGAAAACAGAATGAATTTTGTGTTATCTTTAATTTCTTTACATTGTCTTTCTTTTTACGTGTTACCCATTTGCTTTTATAATCTATGTTTTTCTTAGGAATTGTCATGGGCTCCGAAATATTGATAAAATTCAATTTTTACAGCTGGCAAATTCACTCAGATCTAACACACTTCCAAATGCCTATTAGATGTTCAGTTCCCTACTACAGAGAACCTCCTTCACCTCTTACCACCAGCACTTCTAGGACGACCCTCTACCCTTTCTTCCATTCTTCTCTATATCTATGCACCATTTCAGTCAACCTACAGGTAATCTGTTCTACCCTTTCTAACTAATCAAATCATCTCATCCTCTCCTCCTCTCTCTCAATTATACCTTTCATACCACAACACGTCTTTTGAGTTAACAGTTGCCAAACTTCAAAATAGAGGTAGAGGCTAAACCTTTTTATTAAGAGTATTGATATCGGAAATGTTACTAATTATTACCAATTCCTTCATTTTTTGTTGATGTTGTATGTTGTTACACTTTTTCAATACTTTAGAGTAATCGAAATTAATACTTTTATTCCGTCTATTTATGAGTCGAAACACCACATTATTATTATTATCCCCGCTGCGTACCGAATATTTATACTGACACAAAAGACCACAATAGACGTTTAAAATTAAATAATTTTTCCAGTGTAATATCTCATTCTGGGAAGGACTTTATTTAAATACAAACATTAATCTGGGTGTCTTCCGAAAATATTATTTTTATATTTTTATACATGACTCATTTGTATTTGTTGTGATTGTTGTTGTTGTGGTTGTTGTAGTACGTCACATTTATTCACACAACCACACATCCTGTACATTCAATTAGTGAAAATCCCAGTAGCTTATTGCCGCTATGGATGTCGGGGCCCCACGCCTAAACCGAGGATAAACTACCAGTTATAAATGTCTACCAATCAGGGTGAGGGATTAAACTCCAGACTAGTTGACTTTATACCTACACCGCAGTTCTGGAGGTCAGTCTCTCACTAGCTGCAGATTAACACAGAGTTTGTGTCTTGTATGGGAACGTAAGCTATAACCAGTAGTAGTATTCATTCTTGTTCTCTCATTACGTTACCCATAGTGTGGTATGTGCCAAGTTCATTGAATATATTGTAAATATTGTAGGTATCTGTATCTGATATTGGTTGTAGGAGTATTCGGGTACTCCGAAAACAACCTTAGGTGTTGGCCTTTACCTTTAATATTTCTTGATTACTCCTTTGCTGGTGATCTATTTTATGACCAGGTACCACATGCCATTTATTTGTACCTGTGTTACAAATAAATGGCATGTGGTACCTGCTGCTGCTGCTGTAGCCACAGCCTCTACTACAGCTGTTGCTCTTATCACTGCTGCAGCTGCTATTACTGCGGATGCTGTTTTGGTCCCAGCAGCTACCAGCACCGCTTCTGCTGCTCCTACCACTGCTGTACAGATGTTGGAGCTGTTGCTATTGCTGCTAGTGTTGCTGCCGCAATTGTCACTGATATTCCTTCCACAGTTTTTGCTACATTTGCTGATGCTGCTTTTGTTGCAGCAGCTGTTACTTCCAAACTGCCACTCCTGCTACAACTGCCGTTACTGTTGTTGTTGTTGCTGCTGATATCACTGCTACTTTTCCAACTACGGATGTTGCTGCTGTTTCTACGGGTCTTTCGACTGTTGGAATTGCTGCTGTTGTTGCTGTACCTTCCACTTCCGCTGTTATTGCTTCTAATAAAGATGAAGGTAAAGGTTTCTGGTACTGCTGTTAGTAGTTTGTGCAATCGTGCTTTCTGGAAGTGCTAATACTTTTGCTAACGCTGCTGCTGCTGCTGCTGCTCATACCACTGCTGAAGGTATTGCTCCTGCTGCATTTGATGCTGCCACTCATAGTGCTGCTTTTACTGCTGTAACTCCTATTGGTGCTGCTTTTGGTGATGTAACTCTTGGTGCTACTTTTGATGCTGCCACTTCTGATGTTGGTGCAGCTTTCGATGCTGTCATTCTTGCTGCTGTTGCAAGAGGATTGAAAGGAGGGACTCAGAAACCCGGAAATGAAATAGGACCGTGATAATGTGGTGAGGCAGAGTGGCGCTCCTGCTGCCCTATATCTGCTGAGTAGACACGACCCGGGAAGCTGGGAGATGGATGAGAGCAAGGACAGTGAAAGACGATGGAACGGGGAAAACTTGGCATTACACGGAATGAACCGATAACATAGGACCTTCATCTCTATACGCAGGTTATCTGCTAGGAAAAAAAATTAAAATAATGATCCTTGAGGATCTATAAATCTTATCAGATAGATGAGGTCAAACTAGAAAAGCAATAGGCTCTCCTCATATGAAGATTGATTATAATAATAATAATCCTCATATGAAGAATCCTCACGGTTTATTCCCAGCTTCCGTTCCACTTGCTAGTTCGTGATCCCAGCCTCCACTACATACAAAGCTCCAGCTCCACCTATGCCCTTTAGTTATTTCCTGCAAGTCTCCTTCCATCACTCCAGTTTGCAGCATATTAAACCTCTCAAAATTAAATATCAGAAAATAAAAGTATGGTGCACCGACTGGTAAAATATGTGAAACAATTGTCTGGTGCAAATAAATTGACAATATCTCGGATAAGGGTAGAGGCTGAAAAAAATAACTCATTATAGTACAAATATGGCTATAATTGGGACACAGGTCATGGAAGTAATAAATGTAATTTTTCCCTGAAAGTTTCCAAATCCTGTGACAGGAGAGAGGAGAAAGGAGGGGGGGGAAGTCAGGATGGGGATAGTAACCATTTCTTTTAAAAAAAATGGAGCCTTGAGGAACCGATAAAAATTTTAATACAGTATGTTAACTCAGAGTCTAAAGAGACTAAAGTAAGAGTGGTTGAAATATATAACCTTCCACTGAACAACAGAAGACCAGGGAAAGAGTTTGATGAGAACAACAGACTGGCAATAAATATAACTGACAGCAATGAAAGCACAAAGGATCAAAACAAAATATTTTGATTATAGAAGATTTTATTCACAGGGAAATCCATTAGAAAAACTGTCACTCCAGTGATAGACAAGAAACGTGGAGAACAGTTCAGGAAGCAGTGAAGAACTTAGCGAGGGAGTATATGAAGAAAATGACGAGAACATGATGGGAAGACAAGGAGACCGCTGTGAGCTTACGATCTAGTGGAAATATGACCGGAAAAATAAAATGAGTGAGAGGCACCATATAACCCAGACTACTGAAGGAAACACTAATTTCCTAAAGGAAAGCTTACGGGAAAGAGAAATATTTGGAAGGATGGTTTAGCGCTTAAGCTTTGATTAAAATAATAATTCGGAAAGCTGACACGAGATGCATACTGTAACAGATAGAAAATACGAGAAGAATGACTGAAAGATGAGTGCTCGTGGTTCAGAATACACACACACACACACACACACACACACACACGAGAACTCGGTGAGTCGACACAGGTTTAACCTGCATTTTATTTATGTTCTAACATAATACCTAAATCCCAAAACGAACATCGGAATCTAAAAAATCGGAATCTAAAAAAAACAGGAACTAATTCCGATGGCTGAATTCTCTAGACACAGACGCATCCTTGAGACCAGGCGACACCATCTGAATTACACGCTCACACGAACTAAGTATTCATGTGGTTAGCCCTAAAATGAGTATGTTGTATCGTGTGACATGCACACCCAGAATATCTAGCCCCTCGCCCACTCTCACATCACCACACTCACTCCCACAGCACTACGTCCACTCTCGCAACACCACGCCCACTCACAACATCCCCACTCTCACAACACCACGCCCACTCCCACAGACCACCCTGGTAGTGTACGGCACTACGCCCACTCCCACAGACTACCCTGGTAATTTCCGACACCACGCCCACTCCCACAGACCACCCTGGTAGTGCCCGACACGACTCCCACAGACCACCCTGGTAGTGCCCGACACCACGCCCACTCCCACAGACCACCCTGGTAGTGTCCGACACCACGCTCACTCCCACAGACCATCCTGGTAGTGTCCGACACCACGCCTACTCCCACAGACCATCCTGGTAGTGTCCGACACCACGCCCACTCCCACAGACCATCCTGGTAGTGTCCGACACCACGCCCACTCCCACAGACCATTCTGGTAGTGTCCGACATCACGCCCACTCCCATAAATCACGTATCCCTCGAGTTCCCAATAACCCTAGACCAGCACGTATATATGATCTTCCTAAGACCAGCAAAATCAAAGTCCTACTGAAAGCCAACACATCCGACACTGACTACGCCTTACAAATTATCGAGGCACTCTAATCAAAATTCATGGAAACCAATTGGGAGGATCTGCAACGCACATGTAAAACATTCTGGTGATCTCGTTAACCTTGTAAAACATATCAACTTAAGAACGAAGGAAATGGGAAGTTAGATTGTTACTTCTTTATTGACAAACATATCCAAAACTTATGCTCTTGAACTTCTTCGTAGGAAGGTCAATGACGACCTTGATTTTCCTGTTTCATCCAGCGATTTCGTTGATCTTTTTTTGAATAGTGTGAATATTACTGGTATATTTATGGTAACTCTCTGTACAGGTAAAGCTTTGCTAT
Source organism: Cherax destructor (assembly GCA_009830355.1). Classification (NCBI taxonomy): domain Eukaryota; kingdom Metazoa; phylum Arthropoda; class Malacostraca; order Decapoda; family Parastacidae; genus Cherax; species Cherax destructor. The sequence continues at coordinate 156,939 of WNWK01000911.1, forward strand.
GACAGCGAAATCTCCCATTAGTGTAATACTAGCTAACCTGTACGAGGAATATCTCGGGGCAGAAAATTTCATAGATCACAATTCGCCCTTCGTCTAGCCATCACAGACGCCGACTGTGAGTCTTTTTTCTGTTTTGCTTGTGTAGTTGCCGCTCTTTCTCGGTACATTGTTAAATGCTCTGATCATCAGAACACTAGTGACTTGACCTGACCTGACCTTTGTCTTCTCATATAGTGGGGTCACCTGCTTCTATATCGCCTTGAGCAGCGCTGTATGACCCTTGTGGGTTTAGCGCTTAGTTTTGATAATAAAAATCTATCGCCTTGAGTGTAATATATCTTAACTTCTGCTACTACTATTTTTATTACAACATCCTTTTTATTAATTCTTTCACTACTACTGTTGTTAATACTATCACTACTAGTACTTTATTATTACTTCTTTAATTAGTATTACCACTACTTTCACTACTACTGTTGTTAATACTATCACTACTAGTACTTTATTATTACTTCTTTAATTATTACCACTACTACTACTACTACTTTCACTACTACTACTATAACTGCTATTTTTACTACTTTCTTCCCACCCTATTCATGAACTATTTATGGTCTTATTTGTATTTTTTGCTCGCTTAGTTGTAACTTGACAATGATCCAGGACCGACCGATACATCATCATTAGTTTCCTCTTTTATGTGCGGTGTTATTTCGAAAGTTTTGCCTAAAATGAGTTTAGGTCGTGAAGACACAGCCGCCGGGTGACGCCATTAACAATCATGTGAACCCAGGTCACACTACACTTGACCTCGATGCTATATTATATTTCCCTGTTTTCGTGTCCCTGAATACCTTCCATCCCTCCCCCACCCACAAGCGCTGCATAATTCTACGGGTTTTGCGCTCCCCCCTTGATTATAATAATAATAATAATGTATTGGATTGATAAAGCCACTCTTGGGCGTAATATTCCCATAATAAACTTGCCTAAAGTTGCATATGTGGCTATTTTACACATGTTTGGTATTATAGACATATAACCCGCACATAGGACTTATGACGACATTTCTGTCTGACTTGTCAGTGGTCCAAATAAGACCGAAACGTCGTGATAATCTTCTTTCTCCTTTGTGCTTGTTATTTGTGTATTGTTCCAGTGGTATTGTCTTCATATTCTCTGCTGGGACTATTTATCTTGTTAGCAACATACCGTCACCATGACAACGTCTATGGGATGAAACGCTAATTCCCTTCGTAGTAATTTAGTTCATACTTCTGTCATTTATGTTTCCGGTGTCTACTCCATTTGCTGCTTTTCTTACCCACTCCAGTTCGTTTGCGAGATTAGCCGCTCTCTTTCAGACAAACATTAAGAAAACAAAAGAAATATTCGCCTTAACAGTGTCTACGTCCAGGGCCACTACAGCAGCCACTTAATAACATCAACGTCCGGGGTCGCTACAACTAGCCCATTAATCTTGATATCGCCTACGACCAGGGTCGCTACAACTACCACAAGAATCTTGATATCGCCTACGACCAGGGTCGCTACAACTGCCACATTAATCTTGATATAGCCTACGACCAGGGTCGCTACAACTGCCACAAGAATCTTGATATCGCCTACGACCAGGGTCGCTACAACTGCCACATTAATCTTGATATAGCCTACGACCAGGGTCGCTACAACTGCCACAAGAATCTTGATATCGCCTACGACCAGGGTCGCTACAACTGCCACAAGAATCTTGATATCGCCTACGACCAGGGTCGCTACAACTGCCACAAGAATCTTGATATCGTAGCCTTACGACCAGGATCGCTCACAACCTGCCACAAGAATCTTGATATCGCCTACGACCAGGGTCGCTACAACTGCCACAAGAATCTTGATATCGCCTACGACCAGGGTCGCTACAACTGCCACAAGAATCTTGATATCGCCTACGACCAGGGTCGCTACAACTGCCACAAGAATCTTGATATCGCCTACGACCAGGGTCGCTACAACTGCCACATTAATCTTGATATCGCCTACGACCAGGGTCGCTCCAACTGCCACATTAATCTTGATATCGCCTACGACCAGGGTCGCTACAACTGCCACATTAATCTTGATATCGTCTATGTCCAGGGTCGCTACAGCTACCATTTTAACCCTGCTGAGATCCATCACTTACGACCCCCACCCCCATCTGTTGCTGTCTGGGCACTTTTCACTAAAGTTTCAGGCTGCCGTCCAGTCTTTTACAGGCCTCTGAGACGCTTCGGGAGTGAGAAATAACCTGCTTCCTCTGCCCTTCAAAAGAGTCTTATGAAATACCCAATCTCCTCCATCTCCTCTGGCTTCACTCCTCCAATGAAAATAAAAACATCCTTCTTTCCTTCCTTCATCGGTGTGATTTCTTTAACACTCACTGATGAAAAGTTACACTTTCCCAGTGTCTCTTCTACCGCTCAGTGTAACACGTGTCGAAACGTCGTCGCAAGCTCCTCCCTCCTATGTGCGGATTATTTGTGTATTACACGTTTTTTTTCTGCGTCACTTCATTGCTCTTCACCACTTTTCATGCTCTCGTCGTTACTCCCAATACTATCTTTTTAACCATTCATCAACACTCGACTCCTCATATCTCACTGTCCGTCCTTCACCCCTCACCGCTCATCACCGCTCATCACCTCTCATCACCGCCACGCCTCAAGCATCTCATCATCCATCCCTCACTCTTCACAACTCTTCTGATCTCTGGTGATAATTAAATTAGGTAACGGCTTGACAAAGCTCCTGGAGAGCGAAACGTTGTCACAATAAAATGTCACATTAGTTGCATTTGTGTCCTTTTTACCTAACATATTGTCGGTAATTCTACCAACGATAATACAATCCTCTTCTACTGTATGTGCCTACCTGGAGGACATTCCGGGGATCAACGCTCCAGCGGCCCGGTCTATGATCAGGCCTCCTGAAGGATCAGGGCCTGATCGACGAGGCTGTTACTGCTGGCCCCACGTAGTCCAACGAACGAACCACAGCCCGGCTGATTTGGCACTGACTTAAGGTATCTGTCCAGCTCCCTCTTGAAGACAACCAGGGGTCTATTGGTAATTCCCCTTATGGCTGGTGGGAGGCTGTTGAACAGTCTTGGGCCCCGGACACTTATTGTGTTTTTCTTAGTGTACCAGTGGCGCCCATAGTTTGTTCTGGCTAGTCTTGTACTAGGACTGAAGAAACCACTTGTAGCAAAAAGTCTCCATTAGATGTCTTGATCAGTGAATTCGTGTCGTTTATTTACAGCTTGTCTACATCATCATAACGTTACACAAAACTGCATATAGTTACACCGCCCCTCATTATTCTTTCATCGTCCCTCACTACCCCTTCCCCACCGTCCCTTATCACCCCTCACCGTTCTTAATCACTCCCTTCACCACCCCTCACTTCTTCATTAGTCCACCCTGAAACACACGCCTAGTTGGCTCGCTCGTATTAAAAAATAAAGATTTAGACTGGAGCGAGGATGTTCTGCAGTCTGCCTTCCTGACGGTCGGCTGCTTCTTAGAAAATCAGGGTGGACCAATGAAGAAAACATACCCATCAACATTGTCTCCTTAGCTGTGTTTCGAGGATGGTACTGTCAACACGGTGCAGATAACCAGTAGAGCCACAACCCTAAAACCCGACGTTCAGAGATACACTAGTACCTTATAGAGTCACACCCGATAAAAAGCCGGGTTTAATTTTAACTTTAACCTAGACTCCCTATGCCACGCCTGGCTCTACACACTGTCTACAACACATATCCAAAAATTGAGATACACATCCACAACCCCGCGTTCACATCCATCAATAACCTCTACACTCACCCACAACCCCCTAAACCAATCCACATCTCCGACATTCATCCACCCATCATCCATAACTTCGTACCTTTCACCACCCACACACCCATCCTTCACCACCCACCTTTCACCACCCATACAACCATTCGTCAACACCCACCTCTCACCACCCACACACCCATCCGTCACCACCCACCTCTCACCACCCATGCAACCATTCGTCACCACCCACCTCTCACCACCCATGTAACTATCCATACCCTCCTAACTCTCACCTACCTCTCACTACCCATACTACCATGCATAACCTCTACCTCACACCACTTATACAACCATGGATAGCTTCCTGCATCACACCACCTATACAACCATGCATAACTACCTACCTCTCCCCACTCCCACCTATCTCTCACCCCCACCATGCATTACCCCCACACAGTACTGTATGTATACCTGCACAGTGTTAAAGCTCAGTTTTACCTTACAAAGTTCACTGAGTGTCTGGGCCCTTGCACTCTGTCTTAGCCCTTAACATTGTCCTAACTCCCTCACACTGCTGTACCTCCCACTTCCTCTTTTTTTATCTTTATTTTCCATTCCTTCCATTGTTCTTGCGTCACGCTCTCCCTCCTTACCCCTCAAGGAATGTGCTTTAATGACGTTGAGGGGCTCTTGATTAAAGGAACTAGACTTAACCCTCCCCTTTCTTGGATCCAAGCTGAATTACTCCCATTCCCAGATTCATTGTAACAATTACGAACCAAGCAAGCGCTTTCACGTGATTACAATGACGGCCTCCTTCCTCCCTCCCTCCTTCCTTCCTCCCTCCTTCCTTCCTCCCTCCTTCCTTCCTTCCTCCCTCCTTCCTTCCTCCCTCCTTCCTTCCTTCCTCCCTCCTTCCTTCCTCCCTCCTTCCTTCCTCCCTCCTTCCTTCCTCCCTCCTTCCTTCCTCCCTCCTTCCTTCCTCCCTCCCTCCTTCCTTCCTTCCTCCCTCCTTCCTTCCTTCCTCCTTCCTTCCTCCCTCCTTCCTCCTCTCTCCTTCCTTCCTCCCTCCTTCCTCCCTCCTCCTTCCTTCCTCCCTCCTTCCTTCCTCCCTCCTTCCTTCCTTCCTCCCTCCTTCCTTCCTCCCTCCTTCCTTCCTTCCTCCCTCCTTCCTTCCTCCCTCCTTCCTTCCTCCCTCCTTCCTTCCTCCCTCCTTCCTTCCTCCTCTTCCTCCTCTCTTCCTTCCTTCCTCCCTCCTTCCTTCCTTCCTCCTTCCTTCCTCCCTCCTTCCTCCCTCTCTCCTTCCTTCCTCCCTCCTTCCTCCCTCCCTCCTTCCTTCCTCCCTCCTTCCTTCCTCCCTCCTTCCTTCCTTCCTCCCTCCCTCCTTCCTTCCTCCTCCTTCCTTCCTCCCTCCTTCCTTCCTTCCTCCCTCCTTCCTTCCTCCCTCCTTCCTTCCTTCCTTTTTCCTCCCTCCCTCCTTCCTTCCTCCCTCCTTCCTTCCTCCCTCTTTCCTTCCTTCCTCCCTCCTTCCTTCCTCCCTCCTTCCTTCCTCCCTCCTTCCTTCCTCCCTCCTTCCTTCCTCCCTCCTTCCTTCCTTCCTCCCTCCTTCCTTCCTCCCTCCTTCCTTCCTCCCTCCTTCCTTCCTCCCTCCTTCCTTCCTTCCTCCCTCCTTCCTTCCTTCCTTCCTCCCTCCTTCCTTCCTCCCTCCTTCCTTCCTCCCTCCTTCCTTCCTTCCTCCTCCTTCCTTCCTTCCTCCTCCTTCCTTCCTTCCTCCCTCCTTCCTTCCTCCTCCTTCCTTCCTTCCTCCCTCCTTCCTTCCTCCCTCCTTCCTTCCTCCCTCCTTCCTTCCTCCCTCCTTCCTTCCTCCCTCCTTCCTTCCTCCCTCCTTCCTTCCTTCCTTCCTCCTTCCTTCCTTCCTCCCTCCTTCCTTCCTCCCTCCTTTCTTCCTCCCTCCTTCCTTCCTCCTCCTTCCTTCCCTTCCTTCCTCCTCCTTCCTTCCTTCCTTCCTCCCTCTTCCTTCCTCCCTCCTTCCTTTCCTCCCTCCTTCCTTCCTTCCCCTCCTTCCTTCCTCCCTCCTTCCTTCCTCCCTCCTTCCTTCCTCCCTCCTTCCTTCCTCCTCCTTTCCTTCCTCCCTCCTTCCTTCCTCCCTCCTTCCTTCCTTCCTCCCTCCTTCCTTCCTCCTTCCTTCCTTCCTCCCTCCTTTTCCACTTGGTCTCATCTCTTGGTCATCAAATTTCGTGCTGCTGTCTAACTTCGTCTTCATATCTCCTCCTTTTATGATATATCTATCCTTATCTTTCTACATGATTACCATCCTATCCTTCTCTTCTACCCTCATTGTCTTCTCTACTGCCTTGCTTCCATTCCCTCTCCTTCCCTCTCCTATCTTCCTATTCCTTAATTCCATTTCCACTACCCTGTCCTCTCTACATCACTCTTCATAACCCGTCCATCCCCCTTCTATCATTCTCAACTATTCGTCCATTCTTCATTCTCCATCACTTGTCCATCTTCCCATCTTTACTCTCCCCTACTCCTCCATACTCCCTCCATCACTCTCCAGTACCCCCTCCATCCTCACTCCTTCACTACCCATCCTTTGGGGCGCCGAGTACTCACTGGTGAGACCATTCATCTCACAATCACAAGGTCTTGGGTTCTATTACCTGGCAGGGAGAAACATATATGCCAGTTACCTGACACCCTTGCTGCCTGCCTAACATTAAATATAGGAACATGTGTGAACTTTAGCTGACTGTTGTAGGTCGCATCCAGGGATAATTGTGCTAGAAAACTCCAGTACCTACTGAAATGTCCTATACTTTGTAAGAAACTCCAGTACCTGTTGGATGTATTAGTGTTGAGTAAACGGAATCAATTGTCCTAGTGTTAACTGGAAAAATATCTTCCTATCTTTTTCCTTTCTCCTCTATTCTACCTTCCCTCTCGACAACCCCTCTCACCCTGCCTATTTCCCTCTCCATTTTGCCTTTCATCCCCCTCATTTCCCTTTCCACTACCCCTGCCATCCCTATTTCACTCTCTACTTCCGCATTCCTCCTATTTTCCTCTTCACTATCCATCCCATTCCCTATCTATTCCACTCTTTTTGTCTTTGCTCTTGACGAATATTCATGTATTTCTTTCTTGAAGGCTGAGGACGAGAGGTTATGGTGGAATGTTCGTGTTTCCTGACACAGGACAGAGGACTAGCTTTTCGTGACACGGGACACAAGACACGTGCTTCCTGACACGGGACACAAGACACGTGCTTCCTGACACGGGACACAAGACACGTGCTTCCTGACACGGGACACAAGACACGTGCTTCCTGACACGGGACACAAGACACGTGCTTCCTGACACGGGACACAAGACACGTGCTTCCTGATGCGGGACACAAGACACGTGCTTCCTGACACGGGACACAAGACACGTGCTTCCTGACACGGGACACAAGACACGTGCTTCCTGACACGGGACACAAGACACGTGCTTCCTGACACGGGACACAAGACACGTGCTTCCTGATGCGGGACTCAGTCATATGGGGTCCCACTAACTGCAGCTGTTGGTTCTTTGAGTGAGGTTTTTTTCTGGCTTACTGGTCCACCCCTTTAAAAATTAAAGATCACATCAGGGGATGTTGTTTACGTAAGAGGTGAGGGGAGTGGGCTATGAGGGTGGAGGGTGAGAGGAGAGGCTGATAGGTAAGGGGTAAGGCTCTCTCTCCCCTTTACTCCTCTCCCCCCTCACCTCTCTCTCATCTCCCTTCTTAAACTGGTTCATTCCTTCCCTTCTGTCTCTCACCTCTCTTCCTCTCCCAGCTGTCTTGAAAGTTGGCGTATACGCCGTAACTCTTGGAAGCCTCCCCTTTAAGGCCCGTATTTTCTTTCCTGCTGGAGAGTACCCGAGGCAACAGACGTAAATACCCCCCATCCTTCCCTCCCTCCCTCCTCTCTCTCTCTCTCTCTCTCTCTCTCTCTCTCTCTCTCCTCTCTCTCTCTCTCTCTCTCTCTCTCTCTCTCTGGCTGTTTTTGTAAACCTGCTACGGCTGTTTTCCAACGATCAGGAGAAATGTTTCTTTTCATAATATTTCGCAAAAAATATATCGTGTTATCGCCCGTAGTCGGATTGATTCTGTTTTCATAACATAACATTTTGTTTATAACTTGCAAGTTTGTCCATTTTCTACGTGCAAATACTGTTTCGGACGCTTCCTTATTTTCACCGTTTTTTCGTGAACGACTACTTAACGATTTTCGTTCAGGTGGATATTTTTAGTGCTTTCTCCCGAGCGATATTAAATTAGATTCCTTCAAACAGATATTTTTGCCGCTGTTTTCTGAGAGATGCTTCCGAATATTTCTAATGCTGAAGTTGTATGTTCGAATGTTCAACACACACTAGGGTGAGCGGTGATATAAATGGCTCTATGTCAGTAAGGACAGACCCCCCTCATCCCCAGACTTCCTCGTAATGACTGGTTCAAAGGAATATCTTGATGCTGTTGAAGGATTCTGGATTCAAAGAAGCTACATTCAGCTTATCTGAATCAAGAATAATTATCTCCCATTCTCGAAGTACTGCATGACACCTCTGGGTAAAGCTCTGCCCCATAAATAGAATCCTCATGCTGGAAGTTCTGTCGTAATAACTGTGTAGGCTAGAGGGTCATTGGTAGCAACAGCCTGGCGGTTCATGCTGTCAACAGCCTCAGGCCAGGCTTTGAAAACATGATTAATCAGGCTGATGGTGCTAGTCACACGCAGCCAAGCTGATCAGGAAACTAACTTGAGGATCTTGTCTAGTTTTCTCTTGATAACTCCTAGGGACCTGTTGGTAAATTCTCTTTGAAAGGGATGTTGGAAAGTCTTGGTTACCTTACGCTTTATGACTTATATAATTTAGTGAAGCCAATGCCCTGACTGCCGAGCCTCTTATTTCATATGAGCGATTTCAATGTGCAGATTCCGGATCAATTCCTCTAGAATTTTCAAGGTATAATTTATGATGTATTTTTCTCACCTTTCCAGGAAGTACAGTTTGTGGGACTTAATGCATTCCGGATAATTTAGGATTGATGGGCTAAACACATCGACTTTAGGCTGAGGGACTGATTACCTCAAACTCCTCCTGATCTTCCACCGTTCACTGTATTAGGCTGAAGAAGCCACTGGCTAGCGAAAGGTTTCCAGGATAAAGATACCCAAATGTTGCACAAGTGTCTCACTTATCCGACCAGTGTGTTGGATTCAAGTTATAACTTAACAGTGATCCAGGACGGATCGAAATGCCGTCTCCTTAGTGCAGGTTTTTGGTGAAATGTAAATATACATATGAATGTCTCTATGATGTAAATATACATATCAATGTACATATGATGTAAGCATACATATGAATGTGTTTGTTACCTACCACATGTCATTAAACCGTAATGACACGATTGCAAACAAACGCCGAAAGGAGTTTTCGAAACCATGGAAAACGAGCCTCAAAACTAGTAGACGAGGATGCTAGTCATGCCAAGTGGATATGAGTGAAATATCACTCATATCCACACTCACAGGGGGAAAACCCAGGATATGACAAGGGCGATGATCCGGGAACTGGCCACCATAAGGTCAACATAGATTGCAGATAATCATAAGAACAACAGGTGCTGCAAATGGGCAAAACAAGGTCAGAAATAACGGAAAACAGGGCGCCACAAGGTGAACAATAACAGTAGACTAGGTACATATAGTCAACAATAAATAACAGAGAATAATAGACCACAAGGTTAGCTACATCAGAAAACAAGGCATCATAAGGTCCACAATCAGAGAAAACGGGGTTCTAGACGATTAGTCACAGAAAACAGAACACCAGAAGATCAGTCTCAGAAAATGGGGCATAAGAAGATCAACCACAGAAAACGGAACATAAGCTCAATCACAGTAAACGGAACATAAGCTCAATCACAGTAAACGGAACAGCATAAGATCAATCACACAAAATGGAGCCCCAGAAGATCAGTTACACAAAACGAATCATCAGTCGACAATGACAAGAATGGAAGACTCGGTCAGAGAGGACATATCAGAGAAGCCCTGATCATCATGCACGCAGGAGAAGGAAGTCTTTACACAGTTTTACGGCGCAGTAATAGTGAAGGATTAAAGTGTAGCGGGGTAGAGGGACACAGTTTTAAGAATTCTGATCCAAATGGCGTACTGTGTGTGTGTGTGTGTGTGTGTGTACTCACCTATTTGTACTCACCTATTTGTGGTTGCAGGGGTCGATTCATAGCTCCTGGCCCCGCCTCTTCACTGATTGCTACTAGGTCCTCTCTCTCCCTGCTCCATGAGCTTTATCAAACCTAGTCTTAAAACTATGTATGGTTCCTGCCTCCACTATGTCGCTTTCTAAGCTATTCCACTTCCTGACAACTCTATGACTGAAGAAATACTTCCTAACATCCCTTTGACTCATAGGAGTCTTCAACTTCCAATTATGACCCCTTGTTTCTGTGTCCCCTCTCTGGAACATCTTGTCTCTGTCCACCTTATCTATTCCTCGCAGTATTTTATATGTCGTTATCATGTCTCCCCTAACCCTCCTGTCCTCTAGTGTCGTCAGGCCGATTTCCCTTAACCTTTCTTCGTAGGACAATCCCTTAGCTCTGGGACTAGTCTTGTTGCAAATCTTTGCACTTTCTCTAATTTCTTGACGTGCTTGACCAGGTGTGGGTTCCAAACCGGTGCTGCATACTCCAGTATGGGCCTGACGTATATGGTATACAGAGTCTTGAATGATTCCTTAGTGAGGTATTGGAACGCTATTCTTAGGTTTGCCAGCCGCCCGTATGCTGCAGCAGTTATCTGATTGATGTGTGCCTCAGGAGATGTGCTCGGTATTATACTCACCCCAAGATCTTTTTCTTTGAGTGAGGCTTGCAGTCTTTGGCCACCTAGACTATACTCTGTCTGCGGTCTTCTTTGCCCTTCCCCGATATTCATGACTTTACATTTGGCAGGGTTAAATTCAAGGAGCCAGTTACTGGACCAGGCTTGCAGCCTGTCCAGGTCTCTTTGTAGTCCTGCCTGATCCTCGACTGATTTTATTCTTCTCATTAACTTCACATCATCTGCAAACAGGGACACTTCTGAGTCTATCCCTTCCGTTATGTCATTCACATATACCAAAAACAGTACAGGTCCTAGGACTGACCCTTGTGGAACTCCACTCGTCACAGGTGCCCACTCTGACATCTCGTCACGTACCATGACTCGTTGTTGCCTCCCTGTCAGATATTCTCTGATCCATTGCAGTGTTTTTCCTGTTACGTGTGCCTGATCCTTTAGCTTTTGCATTAACCTCTTGTGAGGAACTGTGTCGAACGCCTTCTTGCAGTCCAAAAAAATGCAGTCTATCCACCCTCTCTCGTGTCTTACTTCTGTTACCTTATCATAAAACTCCAGTAGGTTTGTGACACAGGATTTTCCTTCCCTGAAACCGTGCTGGTTGTCGTTTATAAGCTTGTGTCTTTCTAGGTGCTCCACCACTCTCCTCCTGATGATCTTCTCCATGACTTTGCATACTATACACGTCAGTGACACAGGTCTGTAGTTTAATGCCTCGTGTCTGTCTCCTTTCTTAAAAATTGGGACTACATTTGCCATCTTCCACGCCTCAGGTAGTTGCCCAGTTTCAATGGATGTGTTGAAGATTTGTGTTAGTGGCACACACAACATCTCTGCTCCCTCTCTAAGGACCCACGGAGAAATGTTGTCCGGTCCCACCGCTTTTGAGGTATCGAGTTCACATAGCAGCTTCTTCACCTCCTCCTCGGTTGTGTGTATTTCATGTGTGTGTGTGTGTGTGTGTGTGTGTGTGTGTGTGTGTGTGTGTGTGTGTGTGTGTGTGTGTGTGTGTGTGTGTGTAAAGAATGAAAAGTCACAAAACCGAGGATGGAACAATTCACCAAAAACTTGTACTTAGGAGAGAAACTGTTAATGCATCAGAAAAAAATAATAATAAATTCTTGCCTGTTCAATGAATGGATGCGGAAGGCAGGCACAGAGTTGCATTGTCAGAGTTGTGCTCAGCCACAGAACTGTATACAGAGCTATGCTATACCAAAGAGCTGTACCTAAAGCTGCAATCATCCACAGAGATATCCCAAGAAAAGTACTCAGTCACAGAGCCATACACAGATTGTACTCAGCCATGGATCTATAAGTTACCACTGTACACTTTTACATTTTGACTGTAAAACAAGTCCAGCATCATTTCTTCAAGAGACGCAAACACGTGACAGTAGTTAGGTGAAATGATGTTACTTCGTCAACAATAGTGTCAGTACAGTGTAGGGAACAATACCTTCAGTATATAGTGTGGGAACAATAGCTTCAGTATATATAATTTCTTTGTAACGTGCGTAAACATCAATGTCATTAAAGTGTGCTTTAACAAGAGCTCCACTATAGTGTATGTGAACAATAGCTCAGGTATAGTGTGAGGTAAGAATATTATCAGCATAGTGTCCGTGAATAGGTACAGTACAATGCTAGTAAGCAATAGCTTCAGTATAGTGGGCTGGAGCAATAGCGTCGGTATAGGAGAAGTGAGCTTTGTGTATAATCACAAGGTTCACACAGTGTCTGGGTGCAGCATGAACATAAGTCTCAATGTGCAGTGTAAGCATAGCTGTAGTGTTTGCAGTATAAAAATGAGCTTCCTTGTGTGTGTGTGTGCAGTATAAAAGATCAGTTTGTGACTTGATAAAGCCCACTGCGTGGGCGAAACGTCAATACAGGGTCACATTATACTGCTTATGTGTTTATTTTTCCAGTGTGCAGTATAAACATTAGCTTCAAACATCTTGTGCTTCAGTAATCTGAAGGCGAATAGCTTATCACGTTACATCAATATAATGAAGATAAGACGACTTCAGGAATTATAAATATTGTAATGAAATTATAGATGCTGTAATGAAAATATTGATGCTGCAGTATGAGTATAGACGATGTATCGAAAGTATAGATAATGAAATGAAAGTATAGATGCTGTAAAGAAAATATAAATTATGTTATGGAAATAACACATAGATGACTTTACATTAGTTATTATAACCAAAATAACGATAATAGTAATATATTTTCTTATTAAATTGAAATTATCTTAATCATCTTTTCAAAATAAAGTCATAAAAAGTTAATAAAACAATTTATTAATAGGAATAAATACTAAATTAAATCCGTAATAAAAGAAAATATTGGTATTCTCGCTGATCTGATTTTTGCGCCAGTTGTTTTACAGAGCAAGTCAAAAGTGGAGTTAAATAAGCCAGTAGTGAGAGGCCAGGTGAAGCTCATAGAGCTGAAGTCCAACTGAAAACTCAAGTAGAGAAGGGGAAACGAGGGAGGAAGTGAGAGGGAATAGAAGGGAGGGAGATGAAAGAGATGAGACAGAAGGGAAGTGGAAGGAGGGGGATGAAAGGGATGTGAGAGAGAAGGGCAGGGAAGAGAGGGAGAAGAAAAAGATGAGGCAGAAGGGAAGGGAAGTGAAGGGGGGGGAGATGAAATAGATGAGAGAGATGGGGAAAGGAGGGAGAGAAAAGAGGAAGAGAAACAAAAGGGAAAGATATAAGACTGGAGGGAACGCGGACCCTTGGATACACAGCTTTGTAAACACTAGTGCCAGGAAAAATAAGTCACAATATGTGTAAGGTGCTAGTCCTTGGTAATGAAAATAACCCTCGAAGTTATAAACTAGATGAAGTAGAGCTTGATCATACAGAATGTAAAAAAGACTTGGGAGTCATGGTGAGCAGAAATCTAAAGCCAAGACAACAGTGCCTAAGTGTGCGCAATAAGGCTAACAGATTACTACGATTTATTTCAAGAAGTATAAGTAACAGAAGTCCAAAAGTTATTTTACAGCTCTATACATCACTAGTGAGACCTCATTTGGATTATGCCGCTCAGTTTTAGTCTCCTTACTACAGAATGGATATAGATTCATTGGAGAACATACAGAGAAGAATGACTAAAATGATTTACTGTATAAGGAATCTCCCGTATGAAGATAGACTTAGAGCCTTGAACCTTCACTCTCTGGAGAGATGTAGAATGAGGGAAGATATCGAAGTGTATAAGTGGATGATGAGCATAAACAAAGATGATATTAATAAAGTACTGAGGATGTCGAACAGGTAAGAACCAGAAATAACGAATTTAAGTTGGATAAATTTAGATTTAGAAAGGACATAAGTAAGTACTGGTTTTCGAACAGAGTTGTAGATGCGTGGAACAATCTTCCGAGTAAGGTGATAGAGGCTAGGACCTTGGGTGGCTTTAAAAAGAGATTGGACAAATATATGAGTGGGAGGGCTGGGTTTGATTAAGTGTCGTGAGTACGGGAGTAAATTCTTGGGCGACATTGGGTAGCGATGGTTTTGATAAGGACCTGCCTTATATGGGCCAGTAGGCCTATTGCAGTGTTCCTCTATTCTTATGTTCTTATACCGTGACTGTAACTATAGTTTTCACATTTGACCAGAAATTTGGAGAAGAAACTATAGAGGACATTTCAGTGCATCCTCTACCATAATCAAGCCTAGAGAGACTTGATTATTGTCCACGATGAACCATAACTTCGTCTGAAAATTCTCTAAATTTTGGGTTGCAAGGCGCACTAACGGCAGCCGTGGGTGCATGGTGTGTATTATAGATCGTTTTCAATGCGACGTGCTAAAAGTGACTGCAAAATCATTATGAATAACGTGCAAAATTAACCCAAAAAATTGAAGCTGGGCAATATTTCGGTCTGCGGTGATGTAAAAGTGATCCAAATTTAATATTCGAGTTGAGGTTTTGTTGTGATTTATGGTATTGCGGTTTTTGATTCCTCAAGAACAACGTTAATGAGTGAAAATATAATAATATGTTTTAATTCATATTCTGTGGGAGGAAATAGCATGAATTTTGACTGACATGTCTAATTAAAGTACGGACTCGTTAAAAGAAAAAATATTTGAATTTTCTTGCTTGCAAATGAACCTCTCATTATACAGAGTGCCGAAAATTTATTTAAATAAAAGAGGGATATTTTTTTTTTTAGCCACTCCGGCCATTTCTCACAAAGGTGAGGTGACCCAAATACGGAAATGCATTCGCTTTCGTTCATTCAATAGATGTCTTGCCAGAAGTGTGCCGATATCACAGTTCAATTGATCCACCGAAATTAAACATCCTCACCCTTAATTTATAGTTCAGGCAGTGTGATTCTCACCTCCAGAACTCAAGTTCGGCAAACCATTCCTGGAATCCTTACATAAATGATACCTTATTCACATTCCAGCAGAACGACAAATTTCCTTTGGTAACGTTTTGTGTTATTCCAAATAACAAAAGTAACAATAACGAAGAAAATAACAGGCTATTAATGAGAAAATTAAAAAAAAAATAGTTAATGAATAGCTAAACCTTTGAAATACCTTTTAAGAGTTTCGATGAAGCTATTTGCTCTTGTTCTTTTCAAAGGAATTTATGTTGTATTTCTAATAGAAATATATTTCCCTCTTTCAGGCAGTCACCATCATCTCCTTAACTCTGGATGTAACTCAACCCAGACAAGAACGACAACAACAAAAAGTCTTGCTGGCGTGCTTATTATAAGCCTTACCAACCAGCTGTCATGCGATACTGCTAACATTAAATTTAAAAAGCCGCTTTCTTCGGTATCAAGTCGCAGCTGGCCGCCGTGCGAGCAGAGATTATTACACTAATAGTAACCTTTCTCACGCAGTCACTGGTGCTTGTCCTGTCTGGGAGAATCAAGCAGACAACACACAATATTGGTGCTGCAGACACCAATATTAGAAGCTACTGTCATAGGGAAATGTGATGCCGGGGTACAATCTAATTAAATGTGACTGAATTAACACACAAGTAGGAGGTCTGCAGACAGCAGCCATTCAAGGAGGTGCTACCGTCTTGTCACGTGAGTGTGAAACGGAAGCCTGTTAAATGTTTTGAACTCTGGCAAGATCTTTGCTCATTTCTTTCTGTCTCATGAACATGTAAGACGGTTGATAAATCTTACAAACTTAACTTTATTTTCCTGTCTGTTTCTTAACAGTTCTTATACTTGCAATATTTCCTCTCCATTTTATTAGGCCTTGTGTAAGACCGGGTTGCGGGGCGATGATCCCCGGAAATATTAACAGAAGCAGAGGCAGGATTGTGCGTAGAGAACTCATATGCACTGAGCTGCTTGACACCACAAGCGATGTCATCGAAGTCCTGGCAGTGAAAATGTAAAAAAAAAAAAAAAAAAGACAGAATTTACAAACTGTTTTTTTTTGTGTAAAAACCACCGGATGCAAATTCGAAGCAATTTAACAATCAGTTGGTAAAAATTGAACACTCGAGCAAACTTCATTTTGAACTAATACTTTGTGAAGGGCTTTATCAAGTCTTAATGCAAAAGATAATACAGCAAGTTAAAATAGGAAAGACAGGTGAAATTGTGACAAAGCCAGAAGTCAGGTAATGTTTGTGTGAGAAAGAGGAAGAGAGAGAAGGGGGGGGGGAGGAATTTCCGTGTAGAGGATTACTGATTACAGTTTAAGACATCGAGAATGAATTAAACACCATGATAGATCCATTCAAGCAAACTATTATAACTTGCTTCCAGCCAGCAAGAAACAGAACAGCCCAATACAAGAAATATCTTCAAATATAACAATAATGAAAATTTCTTGCAGCGCAGATCAATTCAAAGCGATCAACTGCTCCAACAATAAGTGTATTAAATATAATTAAATAACTCATAACTTTAACGAAATATGCTGGGAAGATAAGTAACAAAAATCGAATCCTAAGACACCAGGATAAATTCACAGTCATAGAACCTCAGCGGTCCTTGACTCTCAAAATACAAAAAAAAAAAAATTAGAGAACTAGAAAGCTGAAGTAATTATAAATGCTCTGGGGAGACAAAGATAAAAAAAACCATCTGTAAAATAGAAAAACATTCCAGTGAACTCTTTCATCTATGCAGAGGCTAAGATATTTCTCCTGGGAGCTAAACTATACTGCAACACTGATAACCACCTGATTCAATATGAGTCTTCAAGGGGGTACATTGATGCTAGCAAAAAACGCTTGAAATAAGGATTTGGAACAAGGAGAAATAGACTGTAGTATCTACCCCCACGTGTGTTCCTGTCTACCGGGATCTTGGTGTCTTCAGCTGGTGGGCAACATGAGGATAGGACGTTAACTAATTTATATTCTGCTTAATAATTACAGTTGCTGCCATATCTGAATGTCATGTTATTACCGCCGTCACTCAATAATTTAAACATACAAGAGTCCACATTGAAGTGTGGATACCGATTTAAGTCCAAGAAGCCCCTCTTAAGTGTCTAGTATCTACTAAGAGACCCTTCTCCCCCACTCATCTAGGAAGGTATAACAGTTAGGGCTATTATGCTATCTCTAGAATATTCTAACATAGGGGGATTAAAAATTCTCATTCGCCAATTACATGAGTGTGATAATAATCCAACAGAAGGAGGATCAATACCACGTCTCCAGAGGTAAGACATTGCTGGTTACACAGTTAATGGTGCACAAGTCGTCATAGCACTTAAAAACAAACAACACATTACTGCTGGGTGAGCACCTTGAGTTCAACCGGTAACTCGAGAGTATTCTTTAAGACTTTACTGTAAATAATGCATATAAGATGATACCATGTGAGGTTGTGACAAGGTTTATGTAGGTGAAGCCTCCAGAGACTTATGTACACTAGTCATAGAATATATTAATACATTCCGAAGCGACGAGACTAGATAAGCATGCACTCTACACGGACACTCCGAGAACCATTTAATGATTTTCCCAGAGGCAAGACTTATCAAAGAAAGCGACCACGGCAGCAGATAATTTACAGTCCGTATTAATAACCGCAACGAATAGCATTAATCAAAACTCTACATCATTCACAATCTCCGAAGTTTTAACGAGGATTATTCTCCAAAAACTTAACACTACGATCACATAACCTCATTTTCTCGGCTGGCTACTCACAGGTGACTTCATGATCTTTCACCTCAGAACCTCTCTTCTCCCTCCCCTATAAATTCTCATGGCTTGTTCTCTGTAAGAATTGATAAAATCCCTGATGGACGAAACGTCTTGACAATAAAGTACAAAAACTCGTAGTATGTCTTAATTACATACTGTCGGAGTACTCTGGCACTGTATTACCAAGTTTTAATTGATATTAATAATACTATGGTCCTATGTTCACCGTCATGTAAAGACGCCTCATACCGTACCAGAAGCCCCTTTAGCACCACTCACTAAAACAGAGTGGCAATCTGTGCGGATTTTATAAGCCTTTTTCTTGAGATATTCCATATTGTTTCTCCTTTAATATTATCTTAGTGAGAGAGAGAAAGAGAAAGTGAGTGAGTGAGTTGTAGTTGTTACCCTTTAAGTCTAACAAATTTGCAGTAGTTATCCTTCGCTGAAGGAGCCTTGTTGCTGGTAAAGGGCTCTTGATTCAGGTAATTAGCTATCTACAACTTTCTCAGATGTAACATGATTGCCCCCTATCCCTTCCATTCCCCACTGCAACACCCGTACAGATTTAGCGCTTAATTAAGAATTAAATAATTATAGTAATTAGGTTTTATTGATCCTGGTAATGAAGTGGGTGTAAACACAGCGAGTTCTTCATTGTAAGGCCTCCCCTGCAAGACCTGCGCTGCGAGACCTGCGCTGCGAGACCTGCGCTGCGAGACCTGCGGCTTCAAAGTGTTCAGGGAAAAGAGAAAGACACTTGTACAACATTTATGAACATTTATTAATGTTGCGCAAGCGTCTCTTTCTTCAACTTATCGTTTTTTTAAATCATTTACATCAAAAATTTCTTACTAAAAAATGAGAAACATTATAAGTCTATAAGTTAGATACACTACCAGATTTAAGTAAAAGGACACAAATGCAACTAATGTGACATTTTATTGTGGCAACGTTTCGCTCTCCAGGAGCTTTGTCAAGCCGTTACAAACAATGCATGGACACACAGGGTATATATAGGTTCAGGGTGAGGTGTAATATTAGTGGTGGTAGAAGTAGTAGTGATATAAGTCGTAGTGGTAGTAGTGATACAATAAGGTAGAACAATCAACTTGCACATGAGTAAAAGGTGATAAAAGCAATTACTTGAGTAGTATAAAAATAGGTTAGACAAATATTTCTGTTGGAGGTTGGAAAAGAGAAGACCTGTAGCAGTGTTCCACATCCGCGAAGTGCTTGTGTAGTAGGAGAGATTATGTGATGGTAGGGTTTACTGTTTTCAGGAGGATTCTTGCTAAGACTTCAGAGATGGTAAAGCTGCCTTTGTTTTGTTTAATTGTGTTAGAAACAGCGATAAGTGCTGATTCAAGGCACTTGCGTCTGCGGAAATCAGTTTCTTTGATTACTAATCGGGCGTCTTTGGATTTCATGAGATGATTGGTAGAATTTCGGTGTTGTACGCAGGCGTTGTTCAGGTTATCGTTCCTACATGCATTAATATGTTCATTGAGGCGTGTTTCGAGGTTTCTTGCTGTTTCTCCTACATAAATCCTGTCGCAGCCTCCACTATAGTGTAAACCCCTGCGTTGACTGGTTCATAGTGCTTGGATTTTGTCCTGGTTAGATCCTTTATAGAAGTGCTGGAAGCGATGGCGACTCTGGTGTTAGATTTAGCAAGTACTTTAGAAATATTCGATGCAACCTGGCTGTTGGGAAGAATTATAACTTTGTTTGGAGTGGTGTTGGTGCGTGGAGAATTAATAATCTGAAGAGCTCTTCTCTTGCAATCGTTGATGAAAAAGGAAGGAAAATGTAAATCAGTGAAGGTTTGGTGAATGTATGTACATTCCTCGTCAAGAAACTCAGGACTACAAATTCGGTAAGCTCTTAGGAAAAATCCGATGATGATGCCTCTCTTGGTCTTAGTATCTTGACTGGAATAGAAGTGTGTGAGATCATTTTTATTTGTAGGTTTCCGGTAAACTTGAAATCTTAGTTTGTTATCAACTTTGTGGATGAGGACGTCTAGAAAGGGTAGCTTGTCATTGGACTCTTCTTCTAGTGTAAACTGGATCGCCGGTTCAACTGCGTTGAGCCTTGTCTGAAGATTCCGTACATCAAAACGTTTGGGAGTTATTACGAGGACGTCGTCCACGTAAAGTAACCAAGTGACGCTTGAGGGGATGATGTTTGCGAAGTGTTCAGCCTCAAGGTATTCCATGTACAAGTTAGCTAAGACGGCACTGATGACAATGACAAGCTACCCTTTCTAGCTTGTGGGATTAGCGCTTGGTTTTGATTATAAAAATAATAAACAAAGCCATATAGTCTATTGATGAGGATAACAAAAAGATTAGGTGACGAAAGATTGGATATCAGATTGGAGGGAGAGAGTATGGAGGAGGTGAATGTATTCAGATATTTGGGAGTGACCATGTCAGCAGATGGGTCTATGAAGGATGAGGTGAATCATAGAATTGATGAGGGGAAAAGGGTGAGTGGAGCACTTCGGAGTCTGTGGAGACAAAGAACTTTGTCCATGGAAGTAAAGAGGGAAATGTATGAGAGTATAGTTATACCAACACTCTTATATGGGTGTGAAGCATGGGTGATGAATGTGGCAACGAGGAGAAGGCTGGAGGCAGTGGAGATGTCATGTCTGAGGTCAATGTGTGGTGTGAATATAATGCAGAGAATTTGGAGTTTGGAAATTAGGAGGAGGTCCGTATTACCAAAACTATTATCCAGAGAGCTGAGGAGGGGTTGTTGAGGTGGTTCGGACATGTAGAGAGAATGGAACGAGACACAATGACTTCGAGAGTGTATAAATCTGTAGTGGAGGGAAGGCGGGGAAGGGGTCGGCCTAGGAAAGGTTGGAGGGAGGGGGTAAAGAAGGTTTTGTGTGCAAGGGGCTTAGACTTCCAGCAAGCATGTGTGAGCGTATTTGATAGGAGTTAAGCATTTGAGCTACTATGAATGCTTGAAGTTCCTTCAACTGTATTCCTCAGAATGTAGGCGAGAAAGGTACAGCATAATTTACACCTGAAAAATTCTAGATAGACTGGCCCTTAATTTAAGCACTGAGTTTATTCCATATGACAAGAGACTTGGCACACACAACAAAATACCTCTGACAGACGATGAGCTCAGAAGCTTCACTGTCCTTCCTCCGTGAATAAAGAGAACTACCAGTAAACCACAGGTTGTCTTCAAAAGAATTTGACTTGTTCCTCAAATAAGTTTCTCAAAAGCCGGGCTGTGGTGCGTGCATTGGACTGCGTGCGGCCAGCAGTAACAGCCTGACTGATCATGCCTTGACCCACAAGGGGGTCTGGACTTGGGACAAAACCGTGGCTTCATTGAGCTCCAGAATCATTTGTCAGGTATCCTTCCGGACTTCAATCCTGGCTGTGGGTAGTACTGTGTTTGCACTCTGTAGGAGGGGTGGGAATATTGAGATTCCAAGTGTCATTTGAATTGTGATGTCTATGCAGTTCTGACAATACGGATATGGAAAGAAACATGAGCGAGCCCGCGAACGCACACACACACACACACACACACACACACACACACACACACACACACACACACACACACAGAGGCTGCAAGCCTGGTCCAGCAATTGGCTCCTGGAGTTCAACCCCACCAAGTGCAAAGTCATGAAGATTGGGGAAGGGCAAAGAAGACCGCAGACGGAGTACAGTCTAGGGGGCCAGAGACTACAAACCTCAATCAAGGAAAAATATCTTGGGGTGAGTATAACACCAGGCACATCTCCTGAGGCGCACATCAACCAAATAACTGCTGCAGCATATGGGCGCCTAGCAAACCTAAGAACAGCATTCCGACATCTTAATAAAGAATCGTTCAGGACCCTGTATACTGTGTACGTTAGGCCCATACTGAAGTATGCAGCACCAGTTTGGAACCCACATATAGCCAAGCACGTAAATAAGCTAGAAAAAGTGCAAAGGTTTGCAACAAGACTAGTCCCGGAGCTAAGGGGTATGTCCTACGAGGAGAGGTTAAGGGAAATCGACCTGACGACATTGGAGGACAGGAGAGATAGGGGAGACATGATACCGACATATAAAATACTGAGAGGAATTGACAAGGTGTACAGAGACAGAATGTTCCAGAGATGGGACACAGCAACAAGGGGACACAGTTGGAAGTTGAAGACTCAGATGAATCACAGGGCTGTTAGGAAGTATTTCTTCAGTCACAGAGTAGTCGGGAAGTGGAATAGTTTGGGAAGTGATGTAGTGGAGGCAGGTCCCATTCATAGCTTTAAGAAGAGGTATGATAAAGCACATGGCGCAGGAAGTGACCCAATAGCGGCCAGTGAAGAGGCGGGGCCAGGAGCTATGAATCGACCCCTGCAACCACAACTAGGTGAGTACAACTAGGTGAGTAGACACACACACTCACTCACACACACACACAAACTAGCCAGTACAAAGGGATTGTTACTCAGTCTGATGTATACTCGCTCTAGACTCTCTGACTTAGTTTGCACTTTCCAGAGAGAAGCTTCTGTTGGAAATCCAAAATGTCATTTTGTTTTATTATGGAAGCGCGCGAGTATGTATGTATGTGTGTGTTTATGTGTGTGTGTGTGTGTGTGTGTGTGTGTGTGTGTACTCACCTAGTTGTGGTTGCAGGGGTCGATTCACAGCTCCTGGCCCCGCCTCTTCACTGGTTGCTACTAGGTCACTCTTCCTGCTCCATGAGCTTTATCATACCTCTTCTTAAAGCTATGTATGGATCCTGCCTCCACTACATCACTTCCCAGACTATTCCACTTCCTGATAACTCTGTGACTGAAGAAATACTTCCTAACATCCCTGTGATTCATCTGAGTCTTCAGCTTCCAACTGCGAGCCCTTGTTGCTGTGTCCCATCTCTGGAACATCCTGTCTCTATCCACCTTGTCGATTCCTCTCAATATTTTATATGTCGTTTTCATATCATCCCTATCTCTCCTGTCCTTAGCTCTGGGACTAGTCTTGTTGCAAACCTTTGCACTTTCTCCAGTTTCCTTACATGCTTGGCTATGTGTGGGTTCTAAACTGGTGCTGCATACTCCAATATAGGTCTAACGTACACGGTGTACAGGGTCCTGAACGATTCCTTATTAATTAAGATGTCGGAATGCTGTTCTTAGGTTTGCTAGACGCCCGTATGCTGCAGCAGTTATTTGGTTGATGTGTGCCTCAGGAGATGTGCCTGGTGTTATACTCACCCCAAGATCTTTTTCCTTGAGTGAGGTTTGTAGGCTCTGGTCCCCTAGGCTGTACTCCACCTGCGATTTTCTTTGCCCTTCCCTAATTTTTATGACTTTGCACTTGGTGGGATTGAACTCCAGGAGCCAGTTGCCGGACCAGGCATACAGCCTGTCCAGATCCCTTTTTGTTCTGCCTGGTTCTCGTCCGATTGAATGTTTCTCATCAACGTCTCATCATTTGCAAACAGGGACACTTCTGAGTCTGTTCCTTCCATAATGTTCACAAATACCAGAAACAGTACTGGTCCTAGGACTGACCCCTGTGGAACCCCGCTCGTTACAAGCACCCACTCTGACACCTCGCCAAGTACGATGACTCGCTGTTGTCTTCCTGACAGGTATTCTGTGATCCATTGGAGTGCCTTCCCTGTGATCCCTGCCTGGTCCTCCAGTTTTTGCACTAATCTCTTGTGTGGAACTGTGTCAAACGCCTTCTTACAGTCCACGAAAATGCAATCTACCCCCTCTCTCTCGTGTCTTACTGCTGTCACCCTGTCATAGAACTCCAGTAGGTTTGTGACACAGGATTTCCCGTCCCTGAAACCGTGTTGGCTGTCGTTGATAAGCTCATTCCTTTCTAGGGGTGTGTGTGTGTGTGTGTGTATTGTTATGATATATATTTTTTCTACATTTAGAATAGTGTGTATTTTTTTAAGAGTTCCAGCTGTCTGGCACTCAGTTGGTAATTAACTCTTTCATATCACCTTTCCGGAAATACATCAGACACAGTTTACAATAGCTGCCAGTTGTCTCCCTCTTGATGATGTAAAGAATTCGTGTACTCTCTCAGATCATTCAATCATCTCCGTCTATCAAATTATTGTATTTTTTTTTTAATTTCTAAATATGGCGAATGATTTTGTAATATATTTTGGAACAGTTCTCAATTATTCCATTTTTTCTTTTCAGTAGAGACACCACATTACCACTATTATTTTTTTTAATAAACGAATGTGTAGACGAGTTGCTCAACATTTTCCGCTTTACATATCTGAAGGCAGAGTTGAAGCATGACAGAATAGCATGCAAGATTTTTCCTGCTACGGGTGTTTAACCTTTTAGCAGGTATTTATCTTCTATGACTACTCCCACGTCACTTTCTCTGTCTGTGGGTTTTCAGAACTGTCTTACAATTTATATTCTTCGTGACTATTTTTTATTTTGATTTTGCTGTCTCTCTGATCTAATAAGAGGTACTCGTCTATATTAATCCCACCATCAATTTTTTCACTTTACATTCTGTCAGTTTTATCATATTGGAACTTACAGTCATTTTGAGTCATTATTTTGCAAAGGATTATTTTTTTACATTAAGTAAACAAATTCAATTCGTAATTATTTACGTTTTGTAAATCACTTGTGTAGACCAAAATAATTATCTGGGTCTGAAATGTTCCATGTGGACTACTACTAGTAACTTCCCAGGCTTGTATTAAGTTTTGTGGAACCCTAGTGGTGATATTGCAAACAGTACCGATCCTTGAGGGACCCCACTGATAACATTATCGAAGCCAGTAATGATCATTGTGGGATCCCACTGATGACATTATCGAGGCCAGTAATGATCATTATGAGACCCCACTAGTAACATTATCGAGGCCAGTAATCATCATTATGTGATCCCATCACTAGCAAGACAGTGATGGAGTGAATGATGATGAAAGTGTTTCTTCTCTTTTCGGGTCACCCTGCCTTAGTGGAAAACGGCCAAAGTGTTAACAAAAATAAATAACTAATAATATTATCGAGGCCAGTAATGGTCATTATGGGACCCCAATGGTAACATTATCGAGGCCATTAATGGTTATCACTGGACTCCACTGGTAACATCATCGCTGTCAGTACAGTTTCTTAAGAAACTTCACTTGTGACATTTTCTCATATTACTGTGTGTTTCTTAGCATTATTTGCAGTTTTATTTTATAAAAAAAAATCTTTCATCCATTTTAGCAGCTACCCTTTCATTCCAGTGACACCTTTAAGAATCTTGCTAACACTGTTAAGAGAAAATCTATGAAAAGCTTTTACGAAAGCCAAGTAAATAAAATCTTCAGTCGTTTCATCCCAGGGTGATTCCTGTGACTTTATATTAGTAGCTAAAAAGATTTGATGTGAGAGAATTTACTAATCTGAAACCGAACAGTTTTTCACTCGGTACTTCATCGTTCTTCATGGGTATTTTCTTACCTCCAGTGTTATTTTTATTCAGTTCTGGTAGCTAAGTTACTTAGCACAGTTGCTTTTAGACCCAGTTAGATCATTTTCATTTGCCACATTTCAAATGCCTGTTTGGGGATATATGATTTGCTGTAATTAGGATTTTCTCTTCATTCTTTATTTCAAAACTATGACACAAATTGGAATCAATTGTTTAGACGATGAATCTGCACATCCGGTGTCATTATCAGGTTGGGATATGATAGGAGCTACTGAAGGACAGCCGCTGCTTAAAGATTTATCGACAATTTGTCAGAAAATTGTGAATTGCTCCATTCCGGCTATTGTGACTTTTTCTTTTCTTTTTTATTATCTAACAGTTTTTTACTCATCTGTCCTCTGACTGAGCAATCAAGTCTTCTGCTTTACTACTTTATCTCTTGTCTCTCACAATTTAGTTAATTTTTACATGATTAAAAGGATTTAATACTGATTTAGTGTTATCTGCTATGCACTTTTCGGTTTTCATTTCTTCTTCTTTCCTCATACCGTTATATTCATCTCTGGTTTGACTGCATTTATAATTTATTTCTGGATTTAAACCTCATTTATTGTTTTCAAGAATTTTTTTCCAGATTGTCCAGCACCTGGTCTTGAATTTTTTTAAATATATATATATATATATATATATATATATATATATATATATATATATATATATATATATATATATATATATATATAGAAGGATGGTAAGCAGATTGCTTGGGACTACACCTGTGCTGCCACATTGGCAGACACCTACCTGCCACACTCCTTAGCCGAAGGGGGTGGAGCTGCCAGCCACAGGGAGACCCAGAAGACCCGCAAATATGAAGACCTTCCCTCTTGCTATAACTTCATCCCAATAGGGTCGGAGACCCATGGAGCATGGGGCAAGTGTGCTCTAAAGTTTCTCAAGGAGCTGGGTGGAAAACTCATCATAGAAACCAAGGACCACAGGGCGACCAGCTTCCTGTTTCAGAGACTCAGTGTTGCGATCCAGAGGGAAATGCCTGCAGTATTCTGGGCACGCGGCCCACTGCCGGGGAGTTGGACGAAGTATTTGACATGTAGCTCTGAGTTGTTATCTATGTTGTTTTACTCCCCATTGTATTTTGTATTTTGTCTTGAAATAAAGTTTGTATAAAAAAAAAAGATGGGGTAGTAGGGGAAGTGGAATATTCAAATGGCTTCAGAAAGAAATCTAAATATTCTTCCTTGAAGTCTTTTTATCCACTTCTCCGAGGCAATGGGTCCCACAATTGACACTAGAGGTGGACCCCATCCTATATATATATATATATATATATATATTTATATATATAGTGGGACCCATAGCCTCGGAGAAGTGGATAAAAATGTTTCAAGGAAGAAAATTTGGATTTCTTCCTGATGCCATTTGAATATTCCACTTGCCTACACCCATCTTTTTTTTTTTACCAATAGGTATATTTTATTACATAATATGATACAAAAGATTTAAGAGATACATTGTTGATATAAAGATGACATATACAGTACACGAGGTGTGAGAGATACATGTCTAGTACATATTGTTACATGTTTGTCACTGATTATAATGCGAAAATCTCATCCAGCTCTTCCGAGCTGGGGCGCGTGCCCAGAATACAGCATGCATTACCCCTCTGAACAGCAGCGCTGAGTCGCTGGAACAGAAAACTAGCTGCCCTGGGATCCCTAGTTACCCTGTTGAGTCTTTTGCCCAGCTCCTTGAGGAACTTAGATGCACTCTTTCCCCATGAGCCAAGGGTCTCTGAGCCTATGGGAACAAACATATAATGATGGGCAAGTTCTCCATATTTTCTCGACTTCTGGGACTCCCTGAAGGTGGCAGCTACCCCTCCTTCCTCCCTGGTGTATTGGAGATAGGTATCAGCCAAGGTAGATGCACATGTGTAGTCCCACACCACCTGCTTGCCGTCTGTCCAGGCTTGAAGGGTGATACCATCTGGATGCTTTTGGCTGCCATCAGATCTGCATAGTTGGGGTGGTTCCCTTACTGCTGGGCATCCGGCTGTTGTGAGGCTCCTCTTGATAATGTTATTAACCTCTTCATGTCTTGCAATCTTTCCCTCGGATTTACGACACACAAGACCATGGTACCCGAATCGGTCTGCTGCTTCACTGCCACAAATACACCTGTGTTCGGCGAGAATAGGGGCGGCAAGTCGAAGGGCAACACCAATGCGGATGGTCTGTGGGTCGAGGCGTGTGCCAAGGCTGGAGTTGGGAACAGCCAAAAGAAAGTCCCCTGCATGAGGAGCTCTCACTGCAAGAAGGCGGGCTCTATCCTTCCCTGACACACTCTGAAGCATTGCTGAGGCTATATTCTCTACTATTGGGCCATCCCAGTGCGACTGTTTGTAGTTGTTGGGGGAGCAGGCCGGGTTTCAGAGCCTGTTAGATTATCCCAGATCCTGGCTCCATCAACGAACTTTTGGTCATGGATTCCAATCGTGTCCCTAAGATGTTCAGGGAGAATTGCTGCTACAAGCCCTCTGGATGCAATGCATGAAGACAGGAAAGCAGGTAGAGCAATCTGAGATGACTTGCGGACACCAATGCCTCCTAGTCTGACTGGGAGTGTAGCTTGGCAACACTGCCCATCTTCTAGAGTAAGGTTAAGTACTTTAGTAAAGATCTGCCTCAGGATACTGTCATATTCGTGCAGTATAAGGTTATCATATGAAGGAGCACATCTTAGGAAATATGTCAACCTGGGCAGACTCAAGCATTTTGTGAGAAGGTATAAGGCATCATGGGTGTCAAGATTGCCTATTCGTTGTTCCATTCTCCTCAATTCTTCCATTTTCTTCCTGAGAATTGTGTCAATGGCATCGCTTCCCAGAGGTGCTCCAAGCAAGACACTATTAGTAGGGGCAATGACTGTTGCTCCTGGTAGTTTTGATATCACTGCATCTATCACTTGTTGATTGACTGAGATGATTTCACATTTGGATGGATTCAGGATGAGACCCATTTCCTGTCCCTGTGTCATCACCTGTGTAAGATCATCTAGAAGTGACTCCTTTGTACCTGCTAGTGTGCCATCATCCAGGAACCAGATGTTTAGCTCACTGGTCAGTCTTACTGTGAATTCCCTAACTGCTATACAGAAGAGAAATGGTGCGAGAGGGTCCCCTTGCTGGACACCCTCTGATGATGTGATTTCATGCTCTCCAAACAGGAGCATTGATTCCTTGCTATATCCAGCTGAAACAAAAGGGAAGAGACCTGGGAAATGTTCTTGTAAAGCTGCTAATACTACGTCTCTTTTCAGGAGATTAAATGCATTCTTGAAATCTAATTTAACCACTGCATTGTCCTCAGGCAGGTTGTCGATATTTGCCCTTGTTGCATGAACCGCTGCTTCACTTCCTTGAGAGACCCCAAAGTCAAGCTGGTTTGGTTGAAGCATGATGGCTGCCTCTGCGCAAATACTTCTGACAGCAGCTTTAGAAACGAGGCGGCGAAACGTGTTGCCCACTGCGATTGGCCTAATTCCTCCATCCTTCTTTTTAAGGGCACAAAGTGATGCTCCAAAAAAGAAAGGTTTAATCTCGTCAGGAATCAGACCAGCTAAGGAATTGTTGACGAACCCTGTGATCTCTGAAAGCAGTGTCTCTGCAATCTCCCCGATAACTGGATTAACCATTTCCTTTAAATGCCGTGGCCTTATTCCAGTGTAACCCCCAGCAGAGCCGGACGGGAATGACATTATTGCTTTGTAAATGTCCGAGTCTTGCACAATCAGTGGTTCCACAGTGGGGACAGAGGTGTTGGAACTGTTGGTACCCCTGGTTTCCCTGCAGGGTGCTTTCCTCTAAGTGCTTCAGCAGTGTCAGCATCCCTGGGGGCAACTGTATCTTCACTGGTGATAATTCTGATATATATATATATATATATATATATATATATATATATGTGTGTGTGTGTGTGTGTGTGTGTGTGTGTGTGTGTGTGTGTGTGTGTGTGTGTGTGTGTGTGTGTGTGTGTGTGTGTGTGTGTGTGTGTGTGTGTGTGTGTGTGTGTGTGTGTGTGTAAATTGTGGGACCCATAGCCTCCGAGAAGTGGATAAAAAGGTTTCAAGGAAGAATATTTGGATTTCTTCCTGAATCCATTTGAATGTTCCACTTCCCTACCACCCATCTTTTCATTTTTTTTTACCAATAGTTATATTTTATTACTTTATATATATATATATATATATATATATATATATATATATATATATATATATATATATATATATATATATATATATATATATATATATATACGTATATTATGCTTATCATTTACTAAATTTTACATGAATTCCTCGTGGCCTCGGCTTGTTTGCTTATAGTATTTGTAATGCACTTTACGAAAAGGTGTAATTACCTATTTGTAGTTACGGGAACAGAGATTTGTTATTCAACAAGTATTCCTCACCTCTGTTCTTGTCCAGTCTTTTAGAAGTGTTTATCAAATCTATTTTCACTCTAATCTCCTTTGAAAATCTTATCTAATGTGTATATTATAGCTTTCCTGTTTCTCTATGTCGTTAACCTTCTTTTCTATACTTAATCTGTGTAAAGGTTAATTTTAGTTGTCTGCTTTTCTTTCTCATATTTTCAAATTCGCATGTACCCCACAAAGAATTAATGAATATTAAAATCTAGTACGTATTTTGTCATCTCATTTACGTGTAGCTCTTCTTTTATTATTTTTTATTCTTTATTTTATAATCGTTTATTCTATCTACAGTTTCCCTCAATAACTTGGAACTATTTGCAGTCTCCTTTTTAGTTTTGAGAATAATATTAGCTCCAACAGTAAATTCCTTTGCTAATACCACAATTCTTTCTCTTTTACTCTCTGCTAATGTCCCCCCTTTCCTCCGAGAATACCTCCTGAATTCTTTTGTTCAGTTTCCCGCAGACTTTCTGGACATTTCTTGTGAGTTCTCCTCCTCTCTTTTCTCTTATTACATCGACCTTAATTGTTCTCTTCCTTCTGTAGAGGTTGTAAAATAACTTCGGTTGAACTTTGGCTTTCGATGCTGTCTAATTTATGAAATGTCGCTGAGTCTCTCATTTTGCCTGTGCACTTTCGTTTCCAGCTCTTTTGCTCTCTTCCCTCTTTGTCTCGGTTATTTGCTTTCCATATTTTTTCTTTGCATTATCTGCTTTTGTAATTTTTTCGTTTCCTCTGAGCACCTTATAACTATGAACTACATTTCTTTCGTCTTTCCTTCTGGTTCACTTTCCATACTGCACTTCATTTAGAATTTTTCTCATGCCTATGTAGTGTCTTTTAAGGTATGGTATATTCCTTCCTTCCCATGCTACGTTTCTCTTCAAGTTTTCTTCCACAAGGTATTTGAAACTCAGTAGTGTGTGGTCGCTAGCACCAATGGACTTAGATATCGTCCCCTCCATCAGGATAGCTTACGGTGAATACAAAGTAAAGCCTTGCTAGTTTATTCCCTCTTTCTCCTCCTCTGTGTGTTTGTATGTGTGTGTGTGTGTGTGTGTGTGTGGGGTGTGTGTGTGCATGTTTCCCCAACAATTTGTACTGAACTGGTTCTGGTAGCAGGAGTCGAATCTCAGTTCCTGGTTGCCCCTTCAGCCTGGTCCTGACAGCAATCAATAATTCCTGATCTCTTGGGCTTTTTCATACATATTCTTAAAGTTGTATTGATTGAATTCTGCCTCCACCGCTCCCACATCCGGGCTATCTCATATAACCACCTCGGGGCTGAATATTTTTTTTTTCCTGCTGTTCCTCTCGCTCACTATTTAACTATTAACTGTAAATACCTGTTCTCACTTCCCACCTTTCCAACAGTCTTTCACTGTCCACCATACCAAATTTTTCAAGCATTTTTTTGTATCATGCCCATGTCTAGTTTGATCATTCATATAATGTCATCAGGTTCAGTTCCATTAGTTTTTTTCGTTTGGCATTCTCTTTAGCCCCGGGACTTTCTCTAGTCTCTGGACATGATGATCGATACTGGTGTTGCATTCTCTATAACGTGGTTGATATATGTTGAATATAAGGTTATAAATTATTCTTTATTGAGATTCCTGACTGCTAATCTTTGGTCGCCAATCATGCATTAGCTGCAGAAATTATTCGGCTGGTGTTTTCTTTCGACACTATAAGGAAAAACGTCAACGTGATGGGCATTCTTGTATATAAATTAGGGTAGTGTCGTTGTAATGGTAGTTTACCGGAGTGAGGGGAAGTTTTCCACCTGCAACGCCACCTGGATAACTTGGCAAGTTGAGGGTCAGGGGGGATTCATTTCGATACGGATTCCCACCTGCTTTGGTAAAACTACATTTGTGGGTTGTTGAACGGTGATTGCAATGACCATAAATACTAGTGACATAATATTTTACTCTTGTTGAGGCCTTCACCCGTTGTCACCTCTTCTGTTTTGTATTTCACAGGCCTGCCATAATTCCCTGGTCAGCAGTTACAGCGCCTGAGCCACATGTGCGGATAATTAACTGATAATTTACTAGAGGTGTCTCAGTACCTCCAACACTCTCCCTCAGACAGTCGCTGCTGTGTTCGGAGCATTTAATACTTCCTCAGTGTGGAGGGTATCGTCCAACGTGCCGATATTTCCTCTGTATGAAGGGTATTTGCCAACCTGCTGACAGAGTTGTGATTACCTGGGCTCCTACATCAGCCATTTACCATCATCTAGTGACACTAACAAGTCATCGTCAGCACGCGGCTACTGAAATTCCTAGAAACGAATAAAGTCTCAGCCATACGTGGCTCTGTCACACTACAACGCTACTCTACAACTTGCCTTTACTAGCCCGTCAAGCTTTAAAATAAGTACTATCGTGATTATAACAGTCTTTTTTAATGTATTTAAATTATTAAAAGGGTGTCTTATATATATAGCATAGTGTACAGCCGAGTTTCTCAATGAGGAAATTAGGAAAATCTTTGATATTGTTATGAAACTACGATGCCCTAAGGAGTTTGCAGAAATGGCTTTGCTGACAGGTAGGGAAAACTTATGATAGGACTGAACCTAGGAAAATAACTCAGATTAAGAATGTGCTGGTTCTCCCATACAATGAGTATTAATCATTGTGAGTCATATTAAAAGCATTTTGATGAAGAATATCCCTCAACACAGTGTTGGTGGTGTTTTCAGGATTGGTCGTAATGGCTGCAACTTATCTTATGTGGGACAGAGTGGCAAACCTCTGGATGTTAGGTTATAACAACACTGATAACCTAACAGCTCAGGAATCAAATGCGATATTCAACCACACCAAATTGGTCAGAAGTGAGAGTCCTGGTTCTTTGCTCCTCTTGGCTGTAAAGATATGTTTTAGAATTGGCAGTCATAAAACATGATAAATGTTCATTATATAATAATAGTTTTGGTTTGTTCAAACTTGACTCCTTTATAATTGACGCTATTGTACATAATCTGAACCCAGATTTCTATATGAACTCGTTGGACTGTCGTAAATATAGCTCCACACTGATAAACTGAGGGGTACTTAGGGGTCTATTTTTTCTGCCCACTTTTGTGGTTTGAACAGTGTCTATGTAAAAGTTGGGTGGGGTTAGTGTCTTTAAAATAAAATCATCTCCCGCTTGTTTAAGAGTTGCTCTAGACACATTTTCTTTAATACGACAATAGGAAATTTCCTAAAATCATGTGTTTCCTTATGCGGATCGTGCTCATAAATTATGACCGGCCACTGGAGCTTTAAGTCATCTGATAGAGGCCTTCTGCTGGCTTACTGATCTACCCCTTTAAAAATTAAGGTAACAATCATATCATTATATTAAAAAGTACTCCACACACGTTATTGGTTGCAAGTGACTCTAGGCATTGTTAGCAGAGCGTTATCAGGTGAAAAGTCTTCATTATGTATGACTAGGTAGGGTCCATTATATTTTTTAAGCAAAGATGACTACATTCACATTGTGCTGCCGCTCTTGTAAATATGACAGTTACAGTGTGGGATCAAACGTAAAGTGTGGTTTCAACATGATAGGTGTATTGTGGGAATACTCGCAGTGAGCAAATACTTTGTTCTATATAACAGTTTCATTAATGGAACACCCGCATTTGCCGAAACACTATTCTATATGATAATTACATTGTGAGAACGCCCGCAGTGCTCTCTCTCTCTCTCCTCTCTCTCTCTCCTCTCTCTCTCTCTCTCTCTCTCTCTCTCTCTCTACTCACGCAACACACACAACACACACACAACTCACACACAAAAACACACACAGAACTCCCTCTCATCTTGGCCTCTTTTCCCACTTCTTTCCACTCCTCACCTGTTCCATCCACCCACACCTTTATATACAATCCTCACCCATTTCGGTGCAACAACCATCTCCTCAACCACCCTTCACATTACTTCCCAGTCCCTACCGTGTCATCCCCTCCTACTCCCTTCATGACCCATGACAAAGGAACAAGAAACCAGACAACTAAGAAGTGGAACACAGTAACAGAAAGAAAAAGTACGGCATCATAGTAAGATATCATAACACTCAGATGCAAAACTCAGATGCAATTTACCATCTTTTTTATCAGTTTATCAGGAAGGACAGAAGGCGTAGCATTGGTATTGAGAAATCAATGGAGATTTGAGAAGAGAGGAATAAACAGGGAGGCTACAAAAGCACACTCAGAACTAGAGAAGTAAAGTTGATGGTAACAGTGATGTGCAATAACCACTAGTGCTTCTTAAATAAGACCATTTTTAGTTGCATTTCGTTGCTAGGTAGTGTGCAGAATATAGGGGTAGAATAATGACATATAGAGCAGAGAAAGCCCTTATTAAGAGCACGTTTTACTCAATGAAAATTTATGACTCGTTAAGGCTTTCCTTGAACGAAACTTTGTGTTAATGAAGTTATTTTCTATTCCGCCTTTATATTATGCAGTGTTTGTAGCGGCAAGGTCAGTCTCAACCTTTGGTAATACAAAGACAGACTGGAGCAAAACTTTGTTATTAAGACAAAGTTCCGCTCAAAGGAAAGCTTTATCGAGTTGCGATAAATTTCTCCTTGAGCACATTGTGATCTTATTGAAGTGTTTTTCAGCTCTAAATGTGTTTTACTCGACCCATATATGACTGTCAGAACTCTCCCTTGCAACCATTTCATCCCAGCAATTACATAATTAACTATATGACGAAATGAATTTAATAGGGTTTTATTTAATTGGTATGAGTCGTTTTTTTTAAAGCAATTAGCATGATTCAGTATTTTGTGTATGTATTGTTATCCATGGAGTTATCCATGGAGGCAAAGAAGGGAATGTACGAAAGTATAGTGGTACCAACACTCTTATATGGATGTGAAGCATGGGTTGTAAATGCTGCAGCGAGGAGGAGGCTGGAGGCAGTGGAGATGTCCTGTCTAAGGGCAATGTGTGGTGTAAATATTATGCAAAAAATTCGGAATGGGGAAATTAGGGGAAGGTGTGGAGTTACTAAAAGTATTTGTCAGAGGGCTGAAGAGGGGTTGTTGAGGTGGTTTGGTCATTTAGAGAGAATGGATCAAAATAGAATGACTTGGAGAGCATATAAATCTGTAGGGGAAGGAAGGCGGGGTAGGGGTCGTCCTAGAAAAGGTTGGAGGGAGGGGGTAAAGGAGGTTTTGTGGGCGAGGGGCTTGGACTTCCAGCAAGCATGTGTGAGCGTGTTAGATAGGAGTGAATGGAGACGAATGGTTTTTGGGACATGACGATCTGTTGGAGTGTGAGCAGGGTAACATTTTGTGAAGGGATTCAGGGAAACCAGTTAATTGATTTAGTTGGACTTGAGTCCTGGAAATGGGAAGTACAATGCCTGCACTTTAAAGGAGGGGTCTGGGATAGTGACAGCTGGGAGGGACTATTCTCAGCTGTCGTATCTGAGCTCCTCTGCAAAGACAGTGATTATGTATGAATGTGGTGAAAGTGTTGAATGATGATGAAAGTATTTTCTTTTTGGGGATTTTCTTTTTTTTTTGGGTCACCCTGCCTCGGTGGGAGACGGCCGACTTGTTGAAAAAAAAAAATTGTTACCAAGTACTATTTACCCTGTTAGAGCCTCAGCTGCTGGCTCCGCTTATTAAAGTAATACTAAAGAATTAGTTTCTGATATCTTTTAACCTATCATATCTTTCACAAGACATAATGAATGAAGTTTGTCTC
Source organism: Cherax destructor (assembly GCA_009830355.1). Taxonomy (NCBI): domain Eukaryota; kingdom Metazoa; phylum Arthropoda; class Malacostraca; order Decapoda; family Parastacidae; genus Cherax; species Cherax destructor. Next base: position 192,543 of record WNWK01000911.1, read on the forward strand.
AAACATTTCCTTCTCCACTTCATTCCATATGGTAACCCTTGAAGCTGAGGATTTTTTTCATAGCACCAAGTGTCAGTGTGATTCATCTGTAGTTGTACAGTATCTTCAGTCTGCTGTATATCCCTCTTCCCTATACCTTTCATGGCAGATCATTTAAGTATTTTGTACGTAAGAATCTTATCTCCCCTGATCTTTACTGTGGATACGTTTCGCCAGTCAATAGCTTCATCAATCCCATACGCAGACATACAGTGGAATATATAAAGATGGAGTCTGAGGAAATTAGGTCACCAGCTTGAAATAAGTGCATCATATGCTTTGGAAAGGGACTTTTATATCGGCTTACATAAGCTCCTTTCCCATGCGTTTGTTGTACTTTATTATGCAGATGCACTTATTATGCAGATCATTTCGGGCAAATTAGGTCAGTTTTGTCCCAGGATGCGACCCACACCAGTCGACTAACACCCAGGTACCCATTTTACTGATGGGTGAACATGGACAACCGGTGTATGGAAACACGCGCCCAATGTTTCAACCCTCGCCGGGAATTGAACCCGGATTCTCAACGTGTAAAGCGAGAACTTTAGCCACCAGGCCACGGGGCACCGTTTAACCCTGCATTGGAGTGATGACGCCACTAGCTGGAGAAACATTTCCACAATAAAGATACCCAACTGTTGCACAAATGTCTCATTCATTTACTACTTGGTTTTGTAAACAAATTAAATAATGCTCATTCGAGTGCATGATGCGGTGATTAGTGTGTAATCGTAGGTACAATGTGTAATCGTACGTACAATGTGTAATCGTAGGTACAACGTGTAATCGTACTAGCATTGCTGTTACTGGTGCTGTGTAAAGGTAGCACCTCGGGTATTTCTATAATAATAAAATCATCTATTAGGCGTCTAATGTTTAATACGTTATAATAATTATGTGTGTTTTTTTAAATAAATTTATGTGGAAGAACGAATCACGTGGCAGGATGATGCCTATAGTGGCTACCAGAGAACACTACTTCTTTTGGACAAGTGGGCGGGTGGGAATGGTTGATTCTGAGATAGACTTGCCTAGCGTGGGCCAGTAGCCCTGCTGCATTGTTCCTCCATTCTTATGTTAGGTTTCATTTTCTAGTGGTAACATAAGGATGCCTCTTAGGGTCACTTTCAACGCTTCTATGTACTTATAAAACGGAATCGTAATGACACGATTACAAACAAACCACGGTACGGGTGGGGAGTGAACTCATGTCAAGCGATTCGTAAAACTCCAGTGTTTTACACGCTGGCTGGCTAGTTCAATCCCCACCCGTACCGTGGTTTGTAAAATGGAGGGTGATGTAGTTTTTTATTATCTTCCTATTTTCTCCCCACGTGAGATACATCAGTGGAATTGAGCGTTTTCTGAGGCGAAAGGCTTCGCAGCCTTTATATACTTTTTAATTTATATATATTTTAATTTACATATCTTTTAATTTATATACCTTTTAATTTACATACCTTAATTTCTGAGTGTTCCCTACAGGAAATACTCAGAAATTAAGGTTGGGATTCGCGGAAAAAAACATTTTTCATTGTAAAATGGCAATTCGTTGTGACAGGACTTGGAAGAATCTAAAAACTAAATCTTGAATAACTGTGCTTCTCCACCCTGGCGAATCCATGATTATATTTATTTCTCTGGCATTGTACTTGTACGCCATCCTTGTCTATTTGGTGAATAAGTCTTCTCTGGGGGTACAGTGTCAAAGGCCTACAACACAGGAAAATACAAGTTCACACGCCCTTCCCTGTCCTGTCTAACTCTCACCATTCAAGAATTAAATTTGATTAAAATATGTAAGGCACAATTTGTTATCTTTAAATCCGTGCTAGTGTGTCGCGCCTGTACTCACCAATATGTGGTTGCAGGTGTCGATTCATAGCTCCTGGCCCTGCCTCTTCACTGGTCGATACTAATTCACTCTCTCCATGCCCCATGAGCTTTATCATGCCTATTCTTAAAGCTGTGTATGGAACTTGCTTCCACTAATTCACTCTCCAGATTATTCCACTTCCTGACAACTCTAAGGCTAAAGAAATACTTCCTAACATCCCTATGACTCATCTGGGTTTTCAGCTTCCAATTGTGGCCCCTTGATCCTGTATCCCATCTCTGAAACATTCGAGCCCTGTCCACCTTGTCAATTCCTCTCAGTATTTCATACGTTGTTATCATGTCCCCTCTGTCTCTCCTATCCTCTAGTGTCATCAGGTTGAGTTTTCTTAACCTCTCCTCATAAGACATACCTCTCAGTTCTGGGACTAAACGTGTTGCAATTTTTTGCACTTTCTCCAATTTCGTGACGTGTTTGACTAGGTGAGGGTTCAATACTAGTGCTGCATACTCCAGTATAGGCCTGACGTACACAGTGTACAATGTCGTGAATGACTCCTTACTCAGATGTCTAAACGCTTATCTCAGGTTTGCCAATCGCCCATATGCTGCAGCAGTTATTTGATTGATGTGTGCCTTAGGAGACATGTTCGTTATAATGCTTACCCCAAGATTCTTTTTTTTTTAAGTGACGTTTGCAGCCTTTGATTCCCTAACCTATATGCCGTCTGCGGTCTTCTGTGTCCTTCCCCAATCTTCATGACCTTAAACTTACTGGGGTTAAACTCCAGGAGCCATTTGTTGGACCAGACTTGTAGTCTGTCTAGATGCCCTTGTAATCTTAACTGATCCTCGTCCGCTTGTATTCTCCTCATCAGTTTCACATCATCAGCAAACAGTGACACTTCTGAATCTATTCCTTCCATCATGTCATTCACATATATAAGAAAGAGCAACGGACCTAGGACTGACCCTTGTGGAACCCCACTCGACATATGCGCTCACTCTGACAGTTCATCACGTACCAACACTCGTTTCCTTCCTGTCAGGTATTCCCTGATCCATTGCAGTACTTTCCCTATTATTCCTGCCTGCTCCTCTAATTTTTGCACCAGTCTCTTGTGTGGTACTGTGTCAAAAGCCTTCTTACAGTCCAAAAAGATGCAATCTACCCATCCATCTCTCTCATGTCTTACTTCTGTTACCTTATCGTAGAACTCAAGTAGATTTGTGACACAGGGTTTAAAATCTCTGAAACTGTGCTGATTGTCATGTATGAGCCCAATCTTTTCAATGTGTTACACCACTCTTCTCCTGATGATCTTTTCCATGACTTTGCATACTATACAAGTCAGTGACACTGGTCTGTAGTTTAACGCTGCCTGTCTGTCTCCTTTCTTAAAAATTGGAACTACATTTGCTGTCTTCCACGCCTCATGCAATTGTCCAGTTTCGATAGATTTACTGAAGATTGTTGCTAGTGGCACACACAGTTCCTCTGCTCCTTCTCTCAGTATCCAAGGAAATATGTTATCTGGGCCCACCGCCTTTGAGGTATCTAGTTCACCTAGCAGTTTCTTCACCTCTACTTTAGTTATGTGTATTGTGTCCAGCACCTGCTGGTGCACCCTACCTCCACGGTTTGCTTGAAGATTTCCTGTCTCTATTGTAAATACTTCTCTAAATCTTGTGTTTAGTTCATCACATACTTTCTGGTCACTCTTTGTGAGCTCCCCTTCTTTCCTCAGCCTGATTACCTGGTCCTTGACTGTTGTTTTTCTCCTAATGTGACTGTATAACAACTTTGGTTCAGATTTGGCTTTTGATGTTATGTCGTTCTCGTATTGCCTCTGGGCCTCTCTCCTTATCCCAGCATATTCGTTTCTGGTTCTTCTGCTCAACTCCTTATTTCTTCTATACCTTTTCCATGCTCTAGCACAGTTGGGTTTGGCCTCTTTACACCTCCAGTTAAACCATGGGTTCACTATGGTCTTACCATTTTTTCTGTTACCCTTTGGTATGAGGTTCTCCTCTGCCTCCCTGCACTTAGTGGTCACTAGTTCCATCATTTCATTTACTGTCTTTCCCTCTAGTTCTCTTTCCCACTGCACTTCATGCAGGAAATTTCTTATTCCTATGTATTCCCCTTTTTTGAAGTTCGGCTTCTCTCGTTGTTCTCGCGCTGCTGCATTCTCCATTTGTAACTCTACAAGGTATTCAAAACTCACGACATCATGATCACTAGCGCCAAGGGGTCTTTCGTGTGTAATATCCCCTATGTCTGAACTATTCAAGGTGAATATGAGATCCAGCCTTGGTGCAACATCTCCTCTCTCTCTGGTTGTATCCCTAACATGTTGGTGCATGAAGTTCTCCAATACAGTCTCCAACATCTTAGCCCTCCATGTTTCTGGTCCCCCATGTGACTCTAGGTTTTCCCAGTCAATCTCTTTATAATTGAAATTCCCGATTATGAGTAATTTTGTCCTACCCATATGAGCTCTCCTGGCCACTTCAGCTAGTGTATCCACCATTGCCCTATTGTGCACATCATACTCTTGTCTTGTCCTCCTGCTGTTCAGTGGTGGGTTATACATCACTGCTATCATCACCTTTGGACCCCAGTCTGAAGTGTTCCAACAATGAAGTCTTCTGTTTCCCTTCTCTCCATTCCTCCCATTTCCTCAAAACTCCACTGATTTTTGATGAGCAGTGCTACTCCTCCCCCTCCTCTGTTTTCTGTCTTTCCTCAGGATCTGATATCCAGGTGGAAAGATTGCATCTGTTATCATCCCTTTAAGTTTTGTCTCTGTTAGTGCTATGATGTCAGGTGATGCATCAATGATTCGTTCTTGCCACTCTTCACTCTTATTTGTTATTCCATTTGCATTGGTGTACCATACCTTTAGCTTCCTTTCCATTACTATATTTTGGGAGATGGAAGAGGAAGGTGCAGGCTGGGAGGATGGGAGGCAGGGCAGAATATTATGGGAGGCTGCTGTGATTGTGAAATTAGTGCTTAGGGGATAGGGGCTATGATGTGTGGTTTGTTTGTGGTTATTGTGTTTGGTTGATATGTGGGGACAGGGGTTGAGGGGTTTCTATAAGCATTTGTGTTTGATGTTTCCCTAGAGGCTGATCTTCCCTGTCTGTTATTGCCTGTCCTGTCTCTCTTTCCTTCCACTGGTTTCGTCTTGCTCTCACTTTCAGTTGTTCCCTTTCTTTTCGTGTTCTGTCTCGATTGAGGTACACTTGTTGATATTCCTGAGAGTCTTTTAACAGTGGCTTCTGTTGTAGTATCCTGTTCTGTACCACTTCCGTCTTGAATGTCAATTTGATTGGTCATTTTTTCCCTCGAATACCCCCCAAGTCTGTGAAAATTTTCTACCTGAGACATGTCCTTCTCTTCTGTTATTGCATTGATGCTCTTAATCTCTGTTTCCTCCCAATGCTTTCTTTCATCATAGGTCTTTCCTTCAGCTTCCTGAATCCCATGAATAATTATTGACCTCTCCCTCTCTTCTTCCCATTTCTTTTCTCTCAATATCTCTGGATCTGATTTAAGCATCTCCTTTGTTGTTTCCCTTATCATCTCCTGGACACTGATGGCCTGATAGTACTTCTGCTAAAGACTTCTTAGCTCCATCCCCTCCTACAATCCCCTAGCTCCCTACTAATGTTCCCATTTTCAGTCACCTTGCTCCTTTCGAACCTCATCTTTATATCCTGCTTCAACACATCCATTTCTTCCTCCTGTCTTTGTATTTTTGCCTCAGCTACTACAGCTCGCGATTCCCACTTCTTGCTCTCTGCAGATATCTTCTCTAACATGTTATTGTAAAGCTCATTTAACCTTTTTTCCCATTCTTGATCCATTTTATTCTTGAGTCGTTCTACTCATTCTTCCTTTTCAGACCAACCATCCTCAGTTCCCTTGCCTTTACATCCTCCCTTTTGAGATCCCATTTTTTTATCCTGTTAGGATGCTCTAGCTCCTTCAGCTTTGTGTAAAAATGTGTGGTGGGGGGGGGATTTATGATCTAATGTGTTATGTTAGGTTTGTCTGAGTATATGTGTGTGTGTGTGTGTGTACTCACCTAATTGTACTCACCTAATTGTGGTTGCAGGGGTCGAGACTCAGCTCCTGGCCCCGCCTTTTCACTGTCTGCTACTGGGTCTCTGCTCTCCCTGCTCCATGAGCTTTATCATACCTTGTCTTAAAACTATGTATGGTTCCCGCCTCCACTATATCGTTCGCTAGACTATTCCACTTCCTGACTACTCTATGGCTGAAGAAATGCTTCCTAACATCCCTTTGACTCATCTGAGTCTTCAGCTTCCAGTTGTGCCCCCTTGTTTCTGTGTTCCCTCTCTGGAACATGTGTGTGCGCACGCGCGTGTCTCAGTCTTTGGAAAAAAGGTAGGGGTCACTTTAACACGCTCTTCTATTCTATTCTATGTGATTTGCCGGTATGGTAACACTCTAGATCACGCTACTCTTTTGAAGATTATAGAAATATTTCACACCCTATTCCATATTAATATATACTAATATTTAATACTATAATACTTACTGGTGTACACGTGTATATGTGTGTGCGTTCACGTTTACTAGCTTGTTGTTCTTTGAGAAAAGAGGGAGGGGGTTCACTAGGATACACAACTCTTCTGAAGATTTTTAGATCTCTTACTAAATATTGTCAGGGTCATCCCTAGCTATCTCGGGGCACTAAAGGTTAGGGAGAGAGTGATGGTATAGCATACAACCAGCAGGGCGAGACACGATGAGACTCTAGACACCAACCAAAATTGCTGCCACATATAGGCAAGTGACGTCGTCTGCACAGCAATGGGGGCTCCTGGTGGTGGCTTCTATCAACTTCAGTTTGTAACTCCCTCCGTAGATTTTATCATGCATAAAAAACTTGGTATTCATTCTTTTTCCTTTAGTATTATTGTCATAACAAATCTGATGATGCTAACTGTAGTCACAACACCAACTGCTGGGGATTGAATATTTTTTTTTCTTTCATTATTTACTTTATCACTCGTTTATGACCTTATCACTACACTGCTGCTATAACCGACCAGATATTTCCATTTATTTTTATTTAAGGTCCCAACCTTGACTCATTAAATATGATTGTTTTAATTATTTGGGTCAATACTGCCGCCAGCACTGACCAGCTGATTGCTACCCTCCCTCACACACCTTCCAGTAAAATCACCCGCATTCAAATTTAAATTGTAAAATTCTTGATCTTATCACAATATTCACACTCTAGAAAGCTGTTACACTCTTGTAGGTATGTTCACTGATTCAATCACGTACGATGACCGCTAATAATAACTTATGCCAGCTGCTAGAACGCTAAATTCCGGTAGCACTATTAACGATACTGATCATACCACGGGTGGGGTTCGAACCCGCGGTCAGAGAGTCTCAAAACTCCAGACCGTCGAACCCCACCCGTGGTATGGTTTGTTTGCAATCGTGTCATTACGATTTCGTGATAACCGATACTGCTTCACGTGTGTGTGTGTGTGTGTGTGTGTGTGTGTGTGTGTGTACTCACCTATTTGTACTCACCTATTTGTGGTTGCAGGGGTCGATTCATAGCTCCTGGCCCCGCCTCTTCACTGGTTGCTACTAGGTCCTCTCTCTCCCTGCTCCATGAGATTTATAAAACCTCGTCTTAAAACTATGTATGGTTCCTGCCTCCACTATGTCGCTTTCTAAGCTATTCCACTTCCTGACAACTCTATGACTGAAGAAATACTTCCTAACATCCCTTTGACTCATAGGAGTCTTCAACTTCCAATTGTGACCCCTTGTTTCTGTGTCCCCTCTCTGGAACATCTTGTCTCTGTCCACCTTATCTATTCCTCGCACTATTTTATATGTCGTTATCATGTCTCCCTAACCCTCCTGTCCCCTAGTGTCGTCCGGCCGATTTCCCTTAACCTTTCTTCGTAGGACAATCCCCTTAGCTCTGGGACTAGTCTTGTTGCAAACCTTTGCACTTTCTCTAATTTCTTGACGTGCTTGACCAGTTGTGGGTTCCAAACTGGTGCTGCATGTGTGTGTGTGTGTGTATGTGTGTGTGTTTGTGTGTATGTCTGTGCGTGTGGTAATTATCTGTGTGTGTTTGTTTCTGTGACGCCTCACCACCAAAAAAGTGTCACTGATAAAAGTGGTCCAACCTTTCAAGCGTTTAAACTTATGGTACAGAAACAGTGTTCCATTCTTTTCAACAAAGAGCGCTCCAAATAATAAAAAAAACGGGAACCCATATTTTGAGAAATTTCCAGAGTAAAGTTATGGTGGGGTACGACACTAGTTCAAAAACACAGGGCGAGCGTTGCCGACATTTCATGACACTTTGTCCTGACGAAAACTCACAGAACAGGTGGGGTTGTCTGCAGTAAAAGAAAACTAATATATATATATATATATATATATATATATATATATATATATATATATATATATATATATAGTTCGTGCCGATTAGGTAAAACTGGTCAATTAGCAAGAACTCATCTAAAATTAAGTCCTTTCTAAAATTTTCTCTTATACGTTTAAAGATATATTTTTTTCATTTATGTTAATGTAACAATTTATAATTTTATACCAAGAGAAACTTTGAAAACCTACCTAACCTTATTACAACAATAGTAATTTAATTTAGCCTAACCCAACTAAATATATTTTAGATACGTTAACATTAATTTAATAATACACAAACACAATGAAATATATTTTTTTCGTTATGGTCAGAATAATTTTGGCGAAATTATTGCATACACAAATTTTCACTTGTCTTATATGGCAAGGTGAGCGTTGCTATTTAAGCCAAAATCGTAAGTTTTACCTAATCGGCACGCATATTATACGCTATATAGTTATATATACATGTCTGCGAGTAGTAAAACTGGTCAATTAGCAAGAATCATCTAAAATTAAGACATTTCTAAAATTTCTCTTATACGTTTAAAGATATATTTTTCATTTATGTTAATGTAAAATTTATAATTTTGTACCAAGAGAAACTTTGAAAACCTACCTAACCTTATTACAACAACCGCAATTTAATTTAGCCTATCCCAACTAAATATATTTTAGATACGTTAACATTAATTTAATAATAAACAAACACAATGAAATATATTTTTTTCGTTATGTTCAGAATGATTTTGGCGAAACTATTGCATACACAAATTTTCACTTGTCTTATATGGCAAGGTGAGCGTTGCTATTTAAGCCAAAATCGCAAGTTTTACCTAATCGGGTTACTAGCCCCTTGCTCCCGGTATTTCAGTCGCCTCTTACGGAGGAAGAATTCTGTTCCACTTTCCCATGGAGATATATATATATATATATATATATATATATATATATATATATATATATATATATATATATATATATATATATATATATATAATATATATATATATATATATATATATATATATATATATATATATATATATATATATATATATATATGTATATATATATATGTCGTGCCGATTAGGTAAAACTTGCAATTTTGGCTTAAATAGCAACGCTCTTCTTGCCATATAAGACAAGTGAAAATTTGTGTATGCAATAATTTCGCCAAAATCATTCTGAACATAACGAAAAAAATATATTTCATTGTGTTTGTTTATTATTAAATTAATGTTAACGTATCTAAAATATATTTAGTTGGGTTAGGCTAAATTAAATTGCGCTTGTTATAATAAGGTTAGGTAGGTTTTCAAAGTTTCTCTTGGTACAAAATTAAAAATTCTTACATTAACATAAATTAAAAAAAATATATCTTTAAACGTATAAGAGAAAATTTTAGAAAGGACTTAATTTTAGATGAGTTCTTGCTAATTGACCAGTTTTACCTAATCAGCACGACATATATATATATATATATATATATATATATATATATATATATATATATATATATATATATATATATTGTGTGTGTGTGTGTGTGTGTGTATAGATAGATAGATTCAAACAGCTCCGGAGAGAACCTCGAGTTTTCCCTGAGGTACGTTTATTGTCTTATCTGAGGATGAGGGTCCCCAGTAAAGTTCTAAAGGTGGTACCTCCCTATATATAAATATATATATATATATATATATATATATATATATATATATATATATATATATATATATATATACATACATACTATATATAATACATTTAGTCCTTAGTCACATGAAGCTTGCTAAGTTTCCTTTGTTACCTGCATATGCCAAAGCAAGATGCAACCCTACTTAACTATTGTTAACACAGAGAACTGATTTAATTAATTTGCGTGAGCAGACAGAAGACTTAATAGACGGGTCAGCTGCCATGATGGAAGAACGTGAACGATGCCCTGACTCAGAGCTAATCTGAAGGAGAGAGAGAGAGAGAGAGAGAGAGAGAGAGAGAGAGAGAGAGAGAGAGAGAGAGAGAGAGAGAGAGAGAGAGAGAGAGAGAGAGAGAGAAAGGGAAATAGAGAGAGACTAAATGGCAAAGGCAGACAGACAAACGGACAGAAAGAGTGCGGCGAAAGAGATAAACATACCATGGCATAATAATTGACAATTAAAATCTAAAATTCCTGCATGATTCTCACCAATAAAAAGTGGAATATGGTAACGATGATGGTCCACGTCCTGGTGATGTCATCTCTACGATCTACCTAGTTTGTTTTAAATCTGTATATAGCTGGTTTTGGTGGGGCATATCACAACTCTACTTACAACCCTGAAAATATTTTCATTTCAATACTATATATATATATATATATATATATATATATATATATATATATCATTGTCTCCGCTATAAGTAATGCTTTGCACACCTACGGGAAATAATGCTGGAATACATTATCGAAATAACGCTGCTCAGTTTTAGCGTGTTTCTAGATATCGTGGGGTGTTGGTGGTCATGTATTTTTCAACAATTGTTGCACCTCAGTTTGCATATCAGCATATTCTTTGATTCTGCTACTTTCCTATCCCTAACTCTGTCCTCTAAGGATTTACGATTTAGTAATCATATCTCTTCTAGTGTATCTCTCCTCTAGTGTGTTTGATATCTGTTTCTCGTGTTGCTAGTTTTTTTCCCCCTGTGATTCAGTTTGATAACTATTTCTCCTGTGATACAGAATGTGTTTACTTTACTGAGTGCTCACTTAAGTGCAATTGCGTTTATATTGAGTGTGTTTGCTCTCATTCTGATGATATTTACTGTAATTCTGAATGTTTATTCTTTTTCTAAGGGTATATCTTCTTCTTAGTGTGTGTTCACTCCAGATTCTGAATGCTTATAATTTTCTGCAACTTAAGTTTGTTGTGGTGCAGTTAATTTCATTTTCAGATAAATCAGATGACGTGGGTCGTGCTCATATGAATGGGTCATAAAGACCACGTTAATAACTTTTGTGTGTCAACGCTTAAACAGTTGTGTTCTTGACTCTGGATTATAGATATAGTGTGTGTGTGTGGAAGAGCACTTGTGTGACTACTGGGATAATGTAGTAGAGCACTTGACGCTTCATCCCTGATATGTGACTTCTGGGACGAAGTAGTAGAGCACTTGACTCTTCACCACTGGGATGGTGTGGTGAAACACTTGGCGCTTCACCACTGGAGTGTGACTGCTGGGACGGTGTTACAGAATACCTGACTCTCTTCATCACTGGTGTAGGAATATCGGAACAAGATGTATATATCAATTCAATATCACTATTTAACCCATATTAAAAAAATGTGGAGGACGTTATTGAGTTGGTGGATATACCGTTGAGTTAGGCAGTGGTTTCGGGAGCAGCAAGTGACTGTTTTAGTGGGTGTGTTACCTGGAAGTACAATATGTACTGTAAAAATGATTGGTGGCAGTGTTCACAGTGTGCTTTCGCTGTATTTTCAATTATTTTCTTTTCGATTTAGTGGTAAAGTCTCACCCGATAAATATATGTGCTCTCATTTCTGATAATGTCCTGTTGGAGGGTGGTTCTTGGCATTCTGGAGCCGTTCTATACTACATTACATGACTAAGGGTCTCTCGTGTTCATTGTCCAGCCTTTTGGGCCTTTTTTATGACTTGGACTGAGTGGTAAAACGAAAGTGCCTTGTTCATCCCTAATTCCGTTCCTTTGGATTACAACTTAGTTTGAGATCCAGTTGTTTTTATTCTCTATATATTTACGACTGTAAGATGCTCAAGATAGATGTGATAAGTCTTACTCTGTCATTTGGATAAGAGTGCGATCATAGAATCTGTGTGAAGAACAATGTGGAGCTTTACCTTTGTGTTTGATGGGTTTCCACTAACTTGGCTTGTAGGTAGTCTCAGTCCGTTTATTTGTCCGTCGTGATTGACTCCAGCTGCTCCACGCTTGTTGTTTGGTTCCTCTGAGTCATTAGTAAAGTACACTGTATTGTTGTCAGTACAGCGTAGGTGTTTGCTCACTGGAGGACGAAATAGGGTGCGCTTCTGTTGGTTCCTGTTGTTATTGTGGTGGGGGAGAGAGTAGTCCTCTCCAGCCAGGTCAGTACCTTTTCCAGCAGTTGTCCTGTAGGTAGTAACATATTTTCTTACTTCATCGACCATGGTTTTCATCCAAGAGCTCCCGTTTTATGTATCTCATCACTTTTGTTACTAGAATATATTTCATCCATATCATTAACTGTGCTCATTGTTAAGGCTCCTTCTTCTACTCTGGATTTGTTGGAAAATTTTCTTTTCCAGGAGAATTTTTATCAATATGTTGTTTACATTTGTAAGTGTCTGTTTATAACCATTACAATAAAGACTGGACCTAGACGCAGACAATAAGTGCTCTTTAGTAGAAATTATCTGCATTAAACGGTGCCATCTCTGGAAAACAGTAGAAGAGGTTTTTGAAGATCAGGAAGAAAACGAGGCTAATGGAACACAGAAAACAGGGAGATATAGAGGACACGGAGACTGAGAACATGAACACTGAGGACACTGAGATGTAAGGACACGGAGATAGACTACGTGTAAAGTAAACATTATAGAGAATACGGATATACAGGACACGGAGAATACAAATAGACATAACAGAGATATAGAGAACACGGATATTGTAACACAGGTATAGAGAACAGGGACTGAAAACACGGGTAAAGAAGACACCAACATAGAGGACATGGGGAAAGAAGATACAGGGAAATGTGAGGGTGCGATGACAGGAAACCAAAGCAAATATAAGGGGAGATTCACTTTATCTTTCTCAGTGATATATAATATGTGGAAGATTGTTATGATTCGCTAGTTGCTAATAGATTTGTAGTTACATTTGGATAGAAGTTACGGGGAGTTATATTTCATGATGAGTCTTGGTGTGCAGGTACATTTACAAAGTGTGACCAAACTAGGTTAAGAAGGAGTAACGTCAAACTCTTTTTACATTTAAAATTTAGTTGTAAATAACATGACAAAGGATACGTAGGATACACTCATAGGAAGCAGGATGCATTTAGAAGATGCAAGATGCACTCACAGGATGCAGGAGGCACTCAAAGGATGCAGGATGCACTCATTTGGTGAAGGATGCACTCACAGGGTGCTGGATGCACTCACAGGATGCAGGATGCACTCACAGGATGCAGGATGCATTTAGGGAATGTAGGCTGTAATCAGGAAAGGAAATGAGAGAGGGGGGAATATTACAAGGACTGAATTAGGGAAACGGGATTAATCACCAAGATTGGAGGCTCAGTGGTTCAAGCCTCGTTCTCGGGGGTCCAAGTGTCGTGTTCGGTGGTCCAAGTGTCGTGTCCGATGACCCACGTGTCGTGTTCGGCAGTCTGAGTGTGGGGTCTCGGGATGATATATGGATATCACTTGCTGGCTAATACTTAGGTCAGCGTAAATCAACATGAGAAAAGCAAGGGAACCACATTCTCTCGTCATCAATACCTCGGTCTTGCATTGGCGAAGAAAATACGCAAGTAATGGACCGAAATTTTCACTGGAGCAAGTATCCTTAGATCAAATGTGAATAATAACGACAAATTGATTAATAATGCACATGTGTAAAAACCTGAGTGTCTTTACTGAAGAGATAACTCGCTTGCGATGCAGGTTTTTCATTCAACTTAGAGACATGTGGACGGAAACTTTTAGACTGAAGCCAGAGAGATATCGTCTCAGGTGGGCGAGACCCACTAGTGGAAGTAGGAAATGTCTAAAAGGTGGGCCAGAAGTCAGCAATGGAGTTTGTACTAAGATTCGATGGTTTTGTGTCAGACATGTTTCCTTAGATCACAATTATACATTATCCACAAGTTAATAAATAAATAACTAGTGTAAGAACTGTGTATCGTCCTCATATCTCTAATATAGAGGTATAAGGAGGGAGACTTTATATTAGAGCCAGTGGAAGAAATATAAAAGTTTCTGTCTTCAAGCCTCTGTATGAAGTTAACCATGGAATCGTAGTATAAGATGGAAGTGCATTCGTAAATTCTCGTTAATAAAGATTCCCAGCTGCTACAGGAGCTTCTTAGAGCAGGATTCGTTCTGTGTAGTTTTATCAAGTAAGATGAACACAAACATGAAACTCTATACAGAATGAAACGTTTTCCCAATAAATACTTGCGCTACAATGTGTCATTACTAGCTATTGTAGGCAGCAGTTCATTTACGTGGAATATACCTGGAGGGTGTTACGGGGATCAACGCCCCCGCGGCACGGTCTATAACCAGGCCTCGTGGATCCAAATGAAAGTGATTAATTTTTCTTCCCCTACCTTTTGTTTCTCCTGTTTCTTTGGAATACTATAATTTCCCCATCTCGCGTGTGATGAATGTCTTTAATTTCACCAAGGCCTAAAATGCAATCTTGTTTTACCGAGAGATTGCTGGCATACGCCGCCCTTTCCACCCTAATCCCAGTTTAACTGCAACGGGATTTACACTGCTTTAAGAATTCCGAATCTCATGACGTTTTAACATGTTAAAAATTTGAATTTTTTTTGGTCTCAATTGTAAATCTCTCACAAATCCGACACTTTGAAAACACACCAGAAACAAAATTGTTGGAGAGAAGCACATTCAGATCTCTACGCTCAGAGATGTAAAGAATGAAGGAGGCTCGACCCTCCGTCTGGTAATCATGAGACACACGATGCTAGACTGTTCTCACGTGAGGCTTACAACAACACTGAAAACTTCGATCCCTACTCTGGCCTCCTTCCCTCCCAGCATCAGAGGTTCCTACTATGGCCTCCTCCCCTCCCAGCATCAGAGATTCCTATTCTGGCCTCCTCCCCTCCCAGCATCAGAGATTCTTACTCTGGGCTCCTTCCCTCCCAGCATCAGATATCCCTACTCTGGGCTCCTTCCCTCCCAGCATCACAGATCCCTACTCTGGGCTTCTCCTCTTACAGCATCAGAGATTCATACTTTGGGCTCCTCCCCTCCCAGCATCACAGATCCCATCTCTGGCCTCCTCCCCTCTCAGCAACACAGATCCCTACTCTGGGCTCCTTCCCTCACAGCATCACAGATCCCTACACTGGCCTCTTCCCCTCCCAGCATTACAGATCCCTACTCTGGGCTCCTTCCCTCCCAGAATCACAGATACCTACTCTGGGCTCCTCCCCCTCCCAACATCATAGATCCTACTCTGGGCTCCTCAGCACAACTCCCAGTTTAGGGATAAAAATATTCAGATTGGTATCTTTGTATTTCAGAAATGTGAGTTTTTCCGAGTGATTTACAAGTGCGAAAAAACAATTTTTTACATTCATTATTTTTAGTGTTTGAGAAAGGTTATGGGATTCAGGCTCCTTAAATCAACATAAATCCCAATACTTTTAAACTGGGATTATGCTGGTGAAGGCAGCAAGTACAGGTAAGCTCTGGACATCACCCAGATTCCATTTTAGACAACGGTGAAATTAAAACCATTCATCACAGCTGAGAAGTGGAAATTGCATTCCAAAGTAACAGGAAAAATGAAGTATAATTTAATGTATTACTTTTAGACACGGCAGAACGAGCACCGTTGCACTTCAAGGAGAACGTGAGAGTAAATGGTGAAGAGAGAATGGCAGTGAATGCAGAAAGTAAACTGGTGGGAATTATTAAGAAAAAAATTGAAGGCAGTGTACTGTCTGGTTAGTGGAAATCGACCACTGCTCGGTGTGTCGTCATTAGTTAAGTTAGGAGAGGGTAATACACAATAATCCACATATGGGCAAAAGAAACTTATGACTACGTTTCGGTCTGAAGATGGGGAGCCAGTATATATATATATATATATATATATATATATATATATATATATATACAAACACTGATCTCTGGCCGACGGAGACTCGAACCTACGAACCTTGTGACAAGGTACGCAGTGCTTTACCGACCATACCACACTGGACCAACACCTTGGCGTCCAGCTCACGCTAAACTTTGATCCAAGGCAGCCAGCTTTCAGGCAGGTGGCTTACAGCTTTTCATCTCATCCCCTGCGTGCATCGACACGACTAGAAATTTTTACAATGCTAGGAATTCGCAAGAGCAGGTGAAATATTCACAAACACTGATCTCTGGCCGACGGAGACTCGAACAGTGTTTGTGAATATTTCGCCTGTTCTTGCGAATTCCTAGCATTGTAAATATATCTAGTTGTGTCGATGCATGCAGGATGAAGAAAAGCTGTAAGCCACCTGCCTGAAGCTGCTCTGATCAACGTCTAGCGTGAGCTGGACGCAATATGATCCAGTGTGGTACGGTCGGAAAGCACTGCGTACCTTGTCACAAGGATCTAGGTTCGAGTCTCATCGGCCAGAGATCAGTGTTTGTGAATATTTCGCCTGTCTTGAATTCTAGCATTATATATATATATATATATATATATATATATATATATATATATATATATACAAAAATATATAGGAGGTACAACCTCTAGAACTTTATTGGGGACCCTCATCCTCAGAGAAGACAATAAACGTACCTCAGGGAAAACTCGAGGTTCTTCCCGAGCTGTTTGAATATTTTCTTCTCCTACCACTCCTATATATATTATATGAGTGTTTTATTAATAGACAGAATACATTGAAAGAAAACACAAACATGAACATGAATACATTGGTTCTATATATATATATATATATATATATATATATATATATATATATATATATATATATATATATATATATATATGTTTTCTTACTGCTATTGTGTTTACCTTGGTGCTCGTGCGTGGTTAGTTAATGTTACAAGTCGGACCGAAACGTCGTCATTTGTTTCTTACTCCTATATGCGGGTTATTTGTGTATTGTTCCAGTTACGGTATTGTGCCTTTTTATTCTTTTAGGAGAGGTTACAGTACATGTAATACACCTGCGACCAGTTTCCAGGGCTTTTCTAGCCGATGTAGTCCGGCTTGAGGCCAGACAACCAGGCTGTTGGTCCTTGCGGCTCGCAGGCCTACATAGCTATCACAACATGGATGATTTGGAACGTTTTTCAGGTAGATGTCTAGTTTCCCTTTGATAACTTCTACCTTCTCACATTATCAAGTACCTGTAAAAACAAGCAGAATACTTGTAAGGCTGAGATATCATCTCACATAGCAGTAACAGCCTGGTTGATCAGGCTCTGCTCCACCATGAGGCCTGGTCACAGACCGGGCCGCGGGGACGTTGACCCCCTGAACTCTCTCCAGGTAAACGCCAGGTAAACATCCATCTCATTAAGATGCTGGTGGGATGGTCGAGGACTTGTCAAACATAGCTTAAATTCTTCCCAAATTATATTAATTATAAATGAATCTAATTTGTATAACCCTAAACCAATATTCATACAGTTGAAGCCACTGTGTGGCGAAACGTTTCCTTAATAAAGATTCCCTTATGTTGCATAAGTGTCTCAATCTTCAACTTGTCGGTTTTTCAAAAACCATTTATCAAAATTACCTTTTAGTGTTGACGTGTATTTTCCTAGATGGAAGATTCTCATTGATTTTAGGTTGAGTAAATTTTAATGTAAAATTACTGAAGATTGTCTCTTATGAGCAGAAATAAGTCACAGCTTTTTATGTTAGGTAAAAGGACACAAGTGCAATTAATGTGACATTTTGTTGTGGCAACGTTTCGCTCTCTAGGCTTTACAAATCTCCAGGAGAGCGAAACGTTGCCACAATAAAATGTCACATTAGTTGCACTTGTGTCCTTTTACCTAACATATTGTCGGTAATTCTACTGACATTAACACAGCTTCTTAATTTGTAGAATTATTCTATGCTAAATGTACATAATGTTCCTTGATGTAACTACACCATCTACGTGCCCTAGAAACCATTGTAAAAAATTATGTAAAGTTTAAATTTAACTTAATTACTTTCATAATTATTAATTTTTTACTAAATTACTTAAATGCTGGGATTATTTTGGTCTTTGTAGGTCTAAATTTGATTTTTCCCATGGTAAAAAAAAGAATGTAACACCGAAATGCTGTTTTTAATGCAATAATATGTGAGTGTTGCATGCTTAAACACTTTTACTCTGATAACTTAATAATGCAGCTTCTGAGCGGTTTCAAACTTATCGTGCTTGTGTAAATTAGGATATTGGTCTCCTTGAGATAACAAGAGAATGCCTCTTCAGTTTAGTTCCAAAGCTGGTGTTTCTTAGCGGAAGGTTTGAATTAGTTTGAAGCTGTTGATATCCTAAATTATCATTGTCATTGAAGAAAAATGGATATTTGTTCTCATTTGATAATTTGTGAATGTCTCTTCAGATTCCTTTCCAATTTCCCCCCCCCAAAAAAAAAAAAAAAAATATGTAACTGTATTATCAACATATGCCAAACTTTGCACTATTCCAGTTGCATGCATTAAGATACAGGGGACTAGGGTTATGCAATACGGTGTTGCCTTTCTCAAATCGCGCAGCGACCGAAGTGCATCTATTTTCACTATTATTATTTTCATTATTATTATTATTATTGTTATTATTATTTTATTATTATTATTATTATTATTATTATTATTATTATTATTATTATTATTATTATTATTATTATTATCGAAGCTCATAGCTGCAATCTCATGCCCTAGAAATACCAAGCACAAAGAATGTTTGGTTGTAAATTATTATCAATTTCTAAGGTGTTTCTCAAACAAGAACTTCAACAGACAGACATGTGTGCCTCCGCTGAGTAATTACTGTGAATGAAAGTTGCAGTTTCTGTCGCCGGAGTAAATGTGAGGAGTGTGGCTGTTGTCGGAGTGTGGCTGTTGTCGGAGTGTGCGGAGTGTGGCTGTCGCCGGAGCAAGTGATTGTTGGGGTTTGGAGGTGAGAGTGGCGGAGTCTTGCCCAGGGCAGGAGGGATGACTGAGGTTAGTGGTGGGACTTAGTTCTTATCCTAGGCAGGAAGGGGGAAGGGGGTTTGTGGTCTTGTTCTGGGTATGAGGAAGGGAATGAGATTGAGCCTTGAGGCATGACAGAGGCTAGTACTGTAGCCTTGAAAAATGGGCTGAAGGGGAGGGGGGGGGGAAGAATGAGTCTAATCCCTGTGCAGCAGGGGGAATGAGATTATGTCTTGGGCAGTTGGAAAGTAGAGTCTGTGCCCCCTGGGTATAAGGGCTTAAATTGTGCCCTGGATATAAGAGCTTACATTGTGCCTTGGGAATAAGGGCTTAGATGGTACCCTAGGGAGGAGGAGGGGTGAAAGTTAGTGATTGTTTAAAGTTAAATTATCAGAAGACAAGAAAACGAGTCTGTATCTGTGTATTTGAACAGATGAAATGGTAGACATGAGAGAGAGAGAGAAGAGAGAGAGAGAGAGAGAGAGAGAGAGAGAGAGAGAGAGAGAGAGAGAGAGAGAGAGAGAGAGACGAGGCACTTACAAAGAGTGGACAACAAAGTAAACACACCCAGACAACACGGGGCAGCTGTATGAAGTGCATGTCAATGAAGAGTGACTCTCCTCTCCCCGAGGATATGAATGAGGTACTCACAGGATCTAAGAGATAATGGCGAGCACACACAGTCAAAATAGTACATGTATCCTTTATAATTACTTGCATAAATCACACAAGTGTACTTTATCATATAGCAATCATATATTATCAGCTAAGGTAGCAGGTGTCAGGTATAAGGTGGCAATATTCGCGCAGCGCTAGCATGCAGTATGAGGGATAAGCTTCCTGCACAAATACTTTGGTATTGTTAGTGGTTACTTACTGAGTGCAGGTGTGAAGGAGTGTGTCATTGAGCATGTTTAACACCTATGAGCATCTGTGGGAACCATAACTCAGTACCCTTCACACCTGTAGTTAGATAGTAATCAGGAACATAGAATTGTATTTGCACAGTGTGTGTGTGTGTGTGTGTGTGTGTGTGTGTGTGTGTGTGTGTGTGTGTGTTGTTTGCTCATCTTTATGAACTCATCTATATGTGAGTCTGAGCTCTTGATAAGTACATCCCCTCGTAGCCTCATGAGCCCTGTCATGTCAACTCTCAGAAAATGTATGTGGGGTCTGTCCCCACTACTTCGTTGAGGTCATTCCACTTCCTGACTACCGTAAAGTTGGCGAAATACTTCCTGACATCCTGTGACCCATCTCAGTCTATCCATGTCCACCCAAAACATTCTTGAGCATTTTTCTTATTATAATTTTTCCTCTGTTTTTTCTGTTCTCTGTTTTCATCACATGCAGTTACATTATCCCCTCCACATAACTCCTTCCCATTAAATATGGAACTATTCTCAAATGTGAATGTGTGTGTGTGTGTGTGTGTGTGAGCGTAAATGCGTGTGCGTGCCCCGCTTATGTGTGTGTACGTGCGTGAGTGCATGTGTGTGCTGGCAGCTGTCGCCCGTACCTTGAGAGACGCAGAAGCTGGACACTCCACACTTAAAGCAGGACGAGCAGTGGTGTGCAGTGTTGCTGAAAGACTCGCTTGGACTTACCATTGCCAACATGGAACTCTGCAGCTATGGGCGTGCAATGTAAAAACAGAAAGGTTAATAAACACGCTAAGGTAGACATGTATATATGTATGTGTTCAAGGCGTTCTACATAGATTAATTGCAAGCTCACACAGTCAGGTGGTGTGGGTGAGTCTCTGTCCAAAACCAGGCTAGGCATAAACTATAAGACTTTTAACAGGCTAATTGACACTAATTATGTTACTTCATAGCTATATCTTCAAATGTAGCGAATATTCAATGCCGAAATAGTTATTTATAAAGACTGATGGACTGGTAATCTTATCACGTCAGAACTCTCTTGTGTTTTGTATACACTTACGACACACGAAGCGTTTCACTTATTAAGATCACTGAACATTTGCTACATTTAAAAGTAGTTTCCCTTAATCTAGTTGTTTTATAAGTAGAGGCACTTAATATGAATTTGGCAAGTATCTATAACCTAATTTTTACTTAATAAAACAAGCTTCACATATGCAAATAAATATATCAGCAACATGTTTAGATGTTTTTTGAGTCATTTACTGCTGCAGCTGCTGCTGTTGTTGTTACTGGTGCTGCTGCAGCTCCTGCTAATGCTGCTTCTGCTTCTTACGCTTCTGCTACTTTTGTTGTTGGTGTTACTGTTGCTGCTGCTGCTGTTGCTGTCACTGCTTCCTGGTAACAAAGCTAACCTAATCTCTTCACCTAAACGCAGAACAATCATGAAAGGAATATTTTAATTATTAGGTGTTAGAAAATCGATGAGCAAATCCGGAATCTCTTAGTCATCAGCTTAGTTCCTGCAAGTCCAGAATAAAACAGTATTATTACACACACACACACACACACACACACACACACACACACACACACACACACACACACACATACACACACATACACACATTGTTTGTAGTGAAGTGGACAGAATGATGCATGTAAATAACTTTTCAGAATATGGAAAGGTAACTAATGGAAGGGAAAAGTTTTATGTGGGAAGGCACCGGATTCAGACTTAACTTTATGCCTGGAGAAATGAAAATGGATTAACAAAATTATAAAAATGACAAAATCAGGTAAGGCGTAAAGACAGATATAAAAGCTAAATAAACAAAATGAAACTATGAAGAATGAAACAGTGGTAACGAAAGACTCATTACGAAAAACATGAAGTCAACGCTGAAAGAGAAAGATAAAACTTTTGAAAAAAAAAAAAAACATAGGAAATACTCGTATGTCTGAAAATATTAAAATAAAAATATGGATGAAATAAAGGGGGCAATATAAGGCTTGGAAAACTATAAAACAATAGAATATTGTTAGCACGAGTAATAAAGCGAAATAAACTAGAACAAGTGCCTGCTAGATCTAGCTGTGTTACCAAGACCTTGGAAACAGAGCTGAGAAGGCTAAAAAAATATGAAGCTTAAATGGAAGATAATCATACGAAAATACCTAAAGAAAAGACAATAACAGAATAGCAGATGACAGTGGCCAAGATAATGAGAAGGCTAACTGATGTTTTGAAATAAAAGTTTTCTACAGCTGAGCTACTGAGAGAGATGAAGTGGTTATGTCTCAGCTCAACTGAGGAAGAAATCAGTGAAGTTGCCAGTTTACCAAAAATAGTTTCCTTGATTCTGGTGATGGGCTCATGGTCCAAGGAAATGAAGCTATCTTCTCCTATCTTGAATTTGAATGTCTCCCATTCCCCAGACTCTGTATAGGTCTGGCACCACCCCGTATGAAAATAATAATAATAATAATAATAATAATAATAATAATAATAATAATAATAATAATAATAATAATAATAATAATTAGTTACAAAATTAATTGTTTGATTCAGAGCAATAACTGAAGAATGCCTCATCAAATCGGCTTCATACTTTCAACGATGGTGGGTTTTGCTTAACGGAAAGTGTGCCTTAATTTAAGATTTTATCATATAAATATCACCACGCTAATGAGAAAAACAAGTGGGCAAAATTTAGGTATGTTTTCTGCTAAAGTGTTCTCCTTCTCAGCAGGCTTCAGTGTCATAATTGCCTGTATTCGACTGAAGAAACTTCCTGAGCAGATATACAGATACCTATGTGTTGCACAGGTGTCTTATCATTTTAGGATGTTTTAGTTTCAATTTGCCGATTTTGTTCAACGAAGTGGATTCTAATTTTTAATTGAGGATCATCTCTGACTTCAAGCCTTGAACACCAGTGAATTTTATTTAGAGAAAGATTTGGATTATTTTTGAACTGGGTATGTACCAATTTGCCAATTTTGTTGAAAAAATTATGAAAATTCGAACATTTACTTCTGTGCAATAACTACTGAATGCCTTATCCATTTTGCTTCAAACCTTCAATGCTGATATATCTTTCTTAAGGGAAGCTCTGGATAGTTATTTACTCTATAGGCTCCGGTTTCCAAAATTTAACTCAATTCCTCAACTGTCCATGTCTGGTAGTTCATAAGACGTATGCAAATTCAAGTTTCTGACAAAACAGAAATTGAAGTAGAATATAAATGAGAAGAGAAACAAAAATATTGAAATCTTGTTTTAAGGAATTTTTATATTTTTCAAGAGCTTAGTAAACCCTTAATTATTATATTTTTGTTCTGCTGTATTGTTGAGCCGATGATATACTTAGTTTCAGTTTTTATCTTCCAAGGTTTTTGTTTTACACTTGAGAACGCCTCATACAAAATTCTTAAAATTTTCAACACTAGTGAATAATAACTAGGGGAAGATTAATACAAGTTTTATGAATTATTGGTGTCCTTTTGTTAATTTTGAAGAAGACATTGCTGATTTTGGCTTATATATATATAATGTGCGTGTGTGTGTGTGTTTGTATCAGCTCTAAGCTTGTAGCTGGCTGCAAATGACAAACCAAAAACCTTGCTTATCGGGCCGTCATTCTTTAGCAGGTTACTTATAAACCCGTCTATTACTTTTAACTTTGGAAACTTCTAAAGGCTAGACAGCATCCCACACTGGTACAGCCCGAACTATGTGATAGGTCTAAAGGAATCCTATTTAGGTCGGGTGGCCCTATCGGCAAGTCGTTTGCCTATCACGTGATTTGTCAGCAGTGTGAATCTCTGCAGATATTTTCCATCTGCTAGAGTCCCCTCATCAGAAGATACAATACCAGTTGGAAGGAAGCCCTAATGTATGCAAACAAGTCAGGGACCCAAAAAATAAACACTGCAGAGGCTCACTAGCTATTGGTTTCCTCATCTAGCAGTTATGGAGGCCTTAGACCTTTTCTCTGTCGGTCAGTTATATTTCTGAATGGCTGGTTCTCGTATTTCCGTCTGCTGTATACTCTTGTACCTTATCAAAACTGAACAAATTAATACAGTTCTCTTTGTTCGCATGAGTCAAATTGCTGAATTAGCATTTAAATTGATACAGTCGACGTTTACAGTAATTTATTTTCATAGTGTAATATTTGTCACGATCGGCGCACTGAGTCTTGTAGATGACAGTATTAGTCTAGGGGTCTTCCGAAACCCTTCTTTTAAATGACATGATGGTATTAGAACTGCTGATGGATGTTCACATACTTTGGGAGAGAATTTTGTAGCAGATTTCAATTAGTTCATTTAAGAAAGAATTGTTATAATTCTAGTTTCAATACTTTTCTTCCTTTACCTACAAAAAAGTTACCTCAAGCTAAAACTAAATGTAATGTAGTGTAAAACAACTTAGAAAATGTATTATCAATATAACCAATCGACCCTCATAAGAACCGCGAGTCACATACTTGGGAAGCCATAAAAAAAATGCTCGATATGACACCTATTTTTAATTGGGAAAGTGAGATGAAAAGGTGAGATGATAAACAATAAAATAACCACACTTAGATCACTACTGCTCACTAGGATGTCCAGAAACCGGAGGATGGTCACGCTTTTCATATGAAGCTTTAAAAATGCATATTTCTACTGAGAAAACTTTGGTAATTGCTGCCTGCACATTAACAGATTTAGGAATAACTGCAAACACATCGTCAACGTATCAATGTTAAGTGAGATAAAAGACAGTAGGGATTAATTCTTCATGTATTCACTAAATGAATTAGCTCCACAACAAGTAACACTGATCTTCAACACAGTTGAAAATGTGTCAAATAATAACCCTCTAAATAATGTTACAAGTGGGTCCACTTCCAATCCGGTTCACGTACAGCTGCAAAAAATGTGTATAATGCACATATATACAGTATAATCTTACCTGAATTTACAACATTATTTACTTTTATATATATATATATATATATATATATATATATATATATATATTATGGATAGATAGATAGATATTCACACAGAATTTTAGATACTTCCCAAATTAAAGGTGAATTTCTTTCATATCTCCTCTATAATATCCTAGTGGGAGGATTAAGCTTGTTTGATGAGTGAATAAGCCTAATTCCAATATTTTTCCTCATTTCCGGTGAGTATTTTTTTTCTTTATTTATCATTAGATTCGAGAAATTTATACATGTACTTATATATATTTATACATATTTATTTATTTATTTATATATAAATACTTTATTATACATAATAATACACTCAGATTTTAAATTGATGTAAAATAATAAATATATATATATATATATATATATATATATATATATATATATATATATATATATATATATATATATATATATATATATATATATAAAAAAACACTTCAAAATACAACATATACAAATATCTACACACATATAACATGTATATAGTTTAACTACTGCAGTTGGGACGCAACACAGTATGCACATATATTACAACATTCAGGAAATAATACTTAAAATTACACATAGTAAGAAAATGCCAAGCTGAGGCAGAGTGTTACAGGGGAAGTAAAGCTGACCATCCGTGTGCGTGGCGGTGAGCCCGTGTGCAACACACATACACACATACACACTCACACATATACACACACATATACACATACACACACATATACACACACATATACACATACACACACATATACACATACACACACACATACACACACACATGCACATACACATACACACACACACTCACATATAAACACATAAAAACACACACACAAACACACACATACACACACATTTACACGCACGAATATATATATATACACACACATACATGCAGTCACCCTTATCACTCACATAGTACACATACATAAACACACTCACCCTAATCACTCACATAGTACACTTACATAAACGCACTCACACAAATACCCACTTTGATAAAGACACACACACTAGGTGAGTAACACACACACACACACACACACACACACACACACAGAAACATTCATACATACAATCCTAAACACAAACGCAAAAATACAAGCTTACATAAATACACACATACACTCGCACTTAAATGCACACACAAACAAACAAACATACCTATATACTCTCATAAACACACACACAAATATACACACTTACAATAATACACTCAGACACTCGCTCCTACTTACGCACACTTACATTACATACACATAGACACACACATTAGAGCTACTACAGCTGTCATGCAACCATGTACATTGCAGTGGGAATCCTCCCACAGCTTTATCAGATGCAACAAAGGTATCACTGTAGACATACTCAAACCCCATAATACCAAACTTACATACCAGACACAAAGACCAAGGTGCAATATTAATATGAAAAAATATCAACAGTCACGTAAGACCAAACTACAATACACGTTTCTGTATTAAGACCAAATGACCTAACATATAGACAAAACCAAAAGACCATCCTCCTTGCAAACATACATCATGATTCGTAAAAATGACCTACGCTAGATTCAATTTGCTTACGAACACAAACCCACAAGATAGTCAGTTTAACTTACGAACACAAACCCACAAGACAGCCAATTTGATTTACGAACACAAACAAATGGTAATCAACATAATTTTAGGAACACAAACCAAAAACAAAATTACTTTAAGAACTCAAACCCACACAGTAAGCAGAAACAACTAAGAAGACAAATCCACACAACAGCCACTTACACTTTCGAACACAAAGCACACAGCTGAGAGCTATACTTAAGAACACAAGCTCGCAAGACAGTGTTTACTGACGAATACAAACCCTCGGGACAGTCACTTTGACTGTATCAACATCTGGGGTCCCAGACTATTCAACAATTTACCGGAAGATATCCGAAACACGGCTGGAAAAAGTGTAGAAGCCTTCAAGAGGAAACTGGACAAGTATCTTCACCAGGTGCCAGATCAACCAGGCTGAGGGATATGTGGGGCAGCGGGCCTCCAGCAGCAACAGCCTGATTGACCAGGCAAGCACCAGACGAGCCTGGCCCATGGCCTGGCTCAGAGAGTAGAGAAACTCTCGAAACTCTTCAAAGGTATATCAAAGGTATAACCAACACAATCTAAACAACTTGACACACGAACACAAATTCACAAGACTATTGACTCAATTTCCTGTGGTTCACAGTGAAAAGGTCACATCAGTCAGACCTGGTGATGGTCACATCATTCAGATCCGGTGAAGGTCACATCAGTCACAATTGGTGAAGATAACATCAGTCACAGTTGTTGAAAATAACATCAGTCAGATCTTGATAAGGTCACTTCATTCAGATCCTTTGAAGGTCACATCAGTCACACTTGTTGAATATCACATCAGTCAGATCTAGTGAAGGTCACATCAGTTAGGTCTAGTGAAGGTCACATCTGTCAGACTTAGAAAAGGTCACATCAGTCAGACATGGTAAAGGTCAAATCTGTCAGACCTGGTAAATGTCACATCAGTCGGACCTGGAAGGTCACATCAGTCAGACCTGTTGAAGGTCACCTATGTCAGACCTAATGAAGGTCACATCAGTCAGACCTGGTGAAGGTCACATCAGTCACACCTGGTGAAGGTCACATCAGTCAGAAAGTTACATCAAAATGTTTTTCACACTGTGAGAATCGGGCCTCGTATGACTCATTCGGATTTAGAGCTTCTTTATGATTGCAACACTAATATTATTGCAGGTAGTAGAGCAGTTGCATCGGATGCAAGTGCTAGAGAAGCTTTCTGAGCAACCTAACTATGCATCAGGTCACCTAGACAGCAGATCACCAAACAACAGGTCATCCAGACGTAAGATCACACAGACAACAGGTCACTCAGACATCAGGTCAAACAGGTAGAAAATAACCTACAATACCATGGTAACCAAATTTCTTATCACAGTCAACACCAACCCACCAGTACGTTATTGACTTCTGGCGAAAGGAATCTAGACAATGAGACGGCACTTGCTTGTTTGCAGGAGCAAGGCGTGTCTAGCTCTACTGGTCCCCACTGACAAAGCACTGAGCGTTGAAATCTGTCAGCCTGATCTGGGAGCTTTCAGTAGGGCAATGAGGATCATAGACGAGCAGGAAAGGAGGTGGGAGAATTTGAACTGTCGTGGCACTTAGTGTAGGCTGTCATTTGGTTCATTCTTTTTCACGTGCTCCGGTAGCATTCCTGATATTTGCTGGTAGAAGGTTGAAGAAAGAATATGAAACCGGGTATATTTCCACAATATTCTTTAATTGTGCCTATGGCGCCCCTGGTTTTCACTGGGTCTATTTTACAGGACCTATATCTCTCACTCCTGTAAGGTGTTGTGCTACTGAATACATTTGGGCTCAGGCCCTTCAGTATTTTCCATGTTTATAATATCAAGCGTCTCTCTCATCTCCACTCTAGAGAGTACATTCCAAGTGCTCTGAGGTATTCCCAGTAGTTTTAGTTATTTATAACAGAACTTAGATCACCGAGTCCTGCCCGGGTAAGCCAGTGGTCGCTGCTGGCGTGGCCCACCATAGTGCCGGCACCACTGAATGGGTCATCTTATAATAATGAGTCGCTTCAGAATTTTATCCTGACGAATAACTATCAACATTTGGGGAGATGTCACACGTTCAAAAGCAATTTTGAACAGGGATATATAATGAAAGAGGTGGAATGATAATAGAGGCAGGGAGAAATGGTTAAGAATGCTTGACCTCAAAATGCTGGTAGAGGAGAAGAGAAATAGAAAAGGGGGAGCGACAGAGAGAAAAACGCAAAACAAATGAGAGTGAAAGAGAAAAAAGAGAGAAAAAATAGGAAGAAAAAGCGAGTGAGAGCAAATAGAGACAGGCGTAAAATTCTAATCCAGGCCTGGAACAAGAAAGGTTGTGTGTGAGGAAGGACACAACAACTGGGGCGCCTGCCAATATTACTTGCTCGCATGTGATGCCAACCACACAGGCACTGTCAAAGGCACTTTTCCACGACCACGCTGACAAAGGTGCGAGTAGCGGTCACACGCATATATATGTATATATACATATATACATGTGCGCTTTCTGAATGATCGTAACTACCTTGGTTAATCAACCTCTGACTTATACGAACTAGTTTTCCAATGAATATAACTCACAAAAAGAACAAGCTTTTCTGTCCAAGTATGCCCTCTGCGACACGAGTCGCTAGTAGTCCTGACTATATCTTTCCTTCCAGTGGTTGTAGCTCAGTGGTTTACTTTCCCGCAAGAGATAATTTCTTTATAGTTCGCAAGATTTTATGTTATGTCTCTCCAGTGTACTCCCATTTATGTGGTGCGGCTGGCAGAACCTGACAATGCGAATTATATATTTATTAAACGAAATTGTGTACATCAGCAGTGTGCTGTTACCCAACACATTATGATAGTTACACAGTGGGGACAAGGGCTGTCGATGTTTACAGTCCATCATACTGGTTGGGTTTCGTTCTTAAGTAATGCAGTCTGTCAGCCTGAGTTGGGATGAGGATATCGTCAAGCATTCCACAGTAAGTAGCTACGGGGGCATCGTAGACACTGGTCCAGCAGAGCTGCTGTTATTTGGAAATTCTCGTCTCCCAGGAGGATGTTGTGATCATAATTCTGCATCACAATAACTGGACCACGGTTCTGCTGTTTGAGATAATTAATTTTCTAGGGAATTAAAAAAAAATGTGTTGCATTGTTGGTCTAGTATTTTTGTATATGGCGATGCGATCCTGGATATTGGCAAAACGACTCGAAACTCTAAGGTACATAACTTGTATCAATGTCGTGCTTTTTGTGCAGAATTTGTGATCTTAGCTTAAATGGTATCGATCGCTTTACCAAATAAACATCATACCTGCCCCTGGTTGAAATACCTCATTCACTTTTCATAATGTTGCAATAATTTGTACGATTTTTTTTTTACTCATTGACAGCAGTTTGGACAAGCGCTAGACTCCGACCATAGTCTTGTTGGCTGGAGGTATTCGCTGTTAAATTTAGTAGAGCCGAAGTTCGTGGCCGCTGCTAATATTGCCAGTCTTCTGTGTGGTGGCTTTGAGATCTCATTTCTATTAAAGTGAGAGAATTTGAATATATTTCGACTTTAATATCGACAACTCAAGTTTTAACAACGACCTTTATCCTCAAACGCTTTTATTTCTGATGCACAATTGTCATTTCCGCTTTTACTGTTTCAGTCTCTGATGACGGCGAAAGTTGTACTGAATTGTAAGCCTTGACTGTGAATCACAATCACCTCCTTTTTCCGGACACTGATTGTTTCAGCATCATTATGTCATTACGTAGTCAATACAACAGAGATAATCTCAATGTTTCAACTAATGAGTCCTTGACGGAGCCTCGACCACAGTGCGATGCTGTCCGGATCCACCAACAGATATATAAAACAATATTACTGCCAACAACACTTAGCAAAGAGGAAGCGTTTTAATATTATAATGCATCTCCCGGGAGCCCAACCTACGCCATCCTCTCCATTAAATAATCGAATTTTTTAGATGAAAGTTATTTATAAAACTATGGTAAATTAAATAACAATTACTTTGTAAGCTTGGGGGAAACAACTCTCTTTATAATTAACTGAATTATTCACTAAATTAAATGTCGGAGTTATTATTAGTTGTATTGACTAAAGAGAAGCATGAACTCTCAGAACTGGTTCTACCTATATCAAAAAAAAAAAAAAAAGAATACAGTACCTCTTCTCTCTCCTCTCTCTCTCTCTCTCTCTCTCTCTCTCTCTCTCTCTCTCTCTCTCTCTCTCATTGCCACAGTCACCTTATATATGTGTGTGATCCCTACTGTTCCTCCATTTTCTCTTCTTTCTCTTCCTTACGTTCTCCTCTCTTTCTCCTATATCTTCCCTATTATTTTCAGTTATCTCAACTCTTCCCTACCTAACTACCCTTTTATATCAAGTTTGCATCCCCCCGTTTCTCTCTCTCTCTTTCTCTCTCTCTCTCTCTCTCTCTCTCTCTCTCTCTCTCTCTCTCTCTCTCCCCTCTCTCTCTCCTCTCTCTCTCTCCTTCCTCTCTCTCTCCCTTCTTCCTTCTACTTCCATCACTCCACTCTTCCTGCTCCACTCTGTCTGACTTCAACTCAGATCTGTACGTCTCACATTTATTAAAGACGTTTCGGTCCTTGAACTTTGATCACTTCAAAACGCATATGATTAAAAAAAACACGGAGTTGAAGTGATCAAGGTCCAAGGATCAAAACCTTGTCAATGAAGGTGTCCTAAGTGAACGTACTGTATTCGTCTTCATTTCCCTCATCTGTCTGTCTGTCTCTGTCTCTGTCTCTGTTTCTGTCTCTGTCTGTCTGTCTGTCTGCTCTCTTCTGTCTGTCTCTCTCTGTCTCTGTCTCTGTCTCTGTCTCTTCTCTCTCTCTCTCTCTCTCTCTCTCTCTCTCTCTCTCTCTCTCTCTCTCTCTCCACACAGTCCCCAGAGACAAAATCTATAGTTATCGACACTGGGTGTTGACCGAGTAAACTCCAACCTCACTGATGGCTCTGGACCAGAGAGGCGGAGAGCTACTCTTCTCTTCTCGTAGCTAGAGAGCTACTGCTCTCTTTACGAAGCAGGAGTACTACACCTTTATTCACTTAGAGAGCTTCTGTTTCCCACACTGGAAAGCTTGAAAGCTGTTCTTCTTCTCGGGGAGCAAAAGAGCTGTTATTTTACTCTATGGAAGAGAGCTGTTATTTTACTCTATGGAAAGAAATAGAACTGCACTCCTTAGAGCGCTAGGCAGCCTATTTTTTTTCTTTCAAGGCACTAAAATTTACTCTAAAGATTCTTGCGCATTTTTTCCTCTTCAAGGCAGTGGAGATATAGTCTGTTTTTCACTAGCTAAAGAGTTTCTCGTCTTCTTACCTCCAGGAACTTCATAGGCTGAAAGAGAGCTGCTCGTCTTGTCTTTATTGAAAGGCGATCAAACCTTTTTCAACAACACTAATCATGATGCAGTTAACGCCCTCTATTTACGAAGTCTGCATGTTAAATTTGCCTGTGGATGGTTTCTGGAGTCACAACCCCTGTGAGCCGATCTCAGAATAAAGAACCTCCTGATCGCTCAAGCTGTGATGCTTCGAGCGAATTTCAATTTCTCTATCGAAAACGGTTAGAGGTCTGTTAATAAATCCCCTTTTTATATATGAAAGTAAGGTTTTGAAACCCCTTGAACCCTTTACACTGACAGTATTGAGGTGTCTCTTAGTGTTCTCGTTGCACCCTCTGTTTTTTGTACTGTTCAGATTTGGATGTTAGTGTACAACAATATTCCAGTCTAGAGAACACAAGTGTATTAAAGATTATCATGACTAACTTGGCATCTTTTGATTTAAAAGTTCTTGCTAACTAGCTGAACCTTATAATTAAAGTTTTTTTCCGGTACGCTGCTGTGATCCTTAAATATGTCCTCTCTGAAAGCTGCTAATACTGATTATAAAATCTTGCACAAAAGATGTGTTTTTCAAAGTCAGGTATCCGAAATAGGGAAAAGTTCGAGGCGACGCTGTGCCTCTAGGAACAGAGATTTCACCATGGCGGCATCTCATTGTATTATAAAAACTATTGCTCTTTGGGTTCGATTTAATAGTAAATTGATAGATTTATATGCCTAAGTTTTCAGTTACTCCATTTTGCAGAAAATTTTATGCTGTTAAAACGGTAACCACACATGTCGATGACTTTTGCAATGTCAGTCAGTGCATATTATACCGGCATTTTGTATGTCCTCCAGAGCATCTTAAACTATGCTACAGTGGTTCAGCAACTAAACCCACCTTGTTTTGGGTTGTTAAAATGTTGGGATTCCATTATTATCAAATTCTAGTTTCTTTTTTTCACATAATTTCCTCCTTCCTCCTCGAACACAGGAAATTGATGGCTGCCATTGATGTCTGCTCAGATGTTCCGTCAGATGACACTAGATGATGACTCCCAGATGCTGGATCACCAGCACTGAAATGACTCCTGGAACTGGATCTCTAACACTCGGAGGATCTCAGATGCTGGATCCACATTCAGATGGTCTCTGATGCTGGATCAAAACTTACTTGACCTCAGATGCTAGATCAACACTTTGATGAGCTCAAAAGTTGGATCGATACTCAGATAACCCCGTGGATACGGGATCATCAACACTCAGAAGACACCACATAAAGAATCACCACCACTCATATGACCACAGATGCTGAATCGCCAACACTCAAATGATCAGAGATATTGAATCACCAACATTCATTACCTTCACAAACTCCTTACATGACGGACATCTATGTACGAACAACAAAAATTATAACTGTGATGTAATATAAATATTGCCACGAATGTACAAGATCAAGAAATTAAAATTCACACATTATGACTAACAGATAGCATCAATACATCACAATCAAAACCGCATTAAAAATATACGAAATTTTGCAAGTAACACACCTTTAATACGACCAAAGCGTCATAATGTAAGATGCAAATACAATCACCACCTAAACTCGACCAATTTACAATGTAATAACCATCCCAAAACAAGAACGTCTTAGCACACATCATACCAAAGCAAGTAACACACACCCAAGCACCCAAATCATCACTATTAGTGTTTATATCACAGAAGAAATATACCTGAGTCAGCATATCACAATCACAAGTATAAAATGGCCAGAGTATAACAAACACCAGGTTATGATACGATTATACACTTATGAAGAACAACACCAAACAACACATCATATTATACTTCTAAACACCCACCCTGTACCAAAGACTCATAGTTGAAACCATAACATGCAATATTTTCAACCAACATCTCCACACTTAAAAATCTAACCAAAACTGCACAACATGCAACCTGACCTTTAAACCAAGAGGATCCTATTACTGCAACTACATTATTGTCCTCTAAGCAACTATGTTATTATGAATCTTACACACAAAAAATAATCCCAGACAGCTAAACATCCTTAGCAACTCAGCGCTTTGACTATCAACGCTGAAGTAAGTATACAAATATCATTTTTAAAGGTGAAGGACGGTAAGACAGCAGAGGGCCTCCAGTGGTGGGTCATCATATTACTAAGATCCGCATCAGGAAACAATTTTCCTGTTACCTGACGAATCTTACATAACCTAACGTATCAACGCTGCTTTCAAGAGGAACCCAATGCAAGATCGGGACACCATTCAACATCATAGTTAATATCAAAGAGTTCAACACAGAGATCATAACAAACACTACAAATAATACACCAAACTGTGACTCTCAACACTACAACGATGCTTGAATCATTTCACCATTAATGTCATCGTATTTAACACTAATGTATCCAAAAAGAAAGATTCAACGCCATAACCGATGCTATCACTTCACAACCAACACCACAAACAACGCCACAAAAAACCACAACCAACACCACAACCAACACAACAACCAACACCACAAACAACGCAACAAAAAAACACAACCAACACCACAACCAACACAACAACCAACACCACAACCAACACCACAACCAACGCCACAAAAACACCACAACCAACACCACAACCAACACTACAAACAACGCCACAAAAACACCACAACCAACATCACAACCAACACCACACCCATCACCACAAACAACATAAACAACGCCACAACCAACACCACAACCAACACCACAACCAAACCACAAACAACACCACACCCAACACCATAACCAACACCCCAACCAACACCACAACCAACACAAACAACGACACAAAAACACCACAACCAACACCACAACCAACACCACAACCAACACCACAACCAATACCACAACCAACACCATAACCAACACAACCAACACTACAACCAACTCCACAACCAACACCACAAAAAACATCACAACCAACAAAACAAACAACGTCACAACACAACCAACACCACAAAAACCACAACCAACATAAACAACGCCACAAAAACACACAACCAACACACAACCACCAACACCACAACCAACATAAACCAAACCACAACTAACACCACAACCAACACCACAATCACCACAACCAACACCACAACCAAACCACAAACAACACACCAACCAAACCAACACACAACCAACACCACAACCAACACCACAACCAACACCACAACCAACACCACAACCAACACCACAACCAACACCACAACCAACACCACAACCAACCAAACAACACCACAACCAACACCACAACCAAACCATAAACAACACCACAACAACACATAACACACCACAACCAACACATAACCAACACCACAACCAACACCACAAACAACCAACAACACCCAAACAACACACCAACCAATAACCGACACCACAACCAACACCACAACTCAAGACACCACAACCACACACCACAATACCACACCACAACCAACACCACAACCAACACAAACCAACACCACAACCAACACACAACCAACCAACAACACCAAACCAACACCACAACCAACACAACCAACACTACAACCACCACTACAACCAACACCACAAACAACACCACAACCAACACCACAATCAGCACCACAACCAACACCACAACCAACACCACAAACAACACCTGAACCAACACCACAACCAACACCACAACCAACACCACAACCAACACCACAACCAACACCACAACCAACAACATAACGAACACCATAACCAACACCACAACCAACACCACAACCAACACCACAACCAATACCATAACGAACACCACAACCAACACCACAACCAATACCATAACGAACACCACAACCAACACTATAACCAGCACCACAACCAACACTATAACCAGCACCACAACCAACACCACAAACAACGCCACAACACCACAAACAACACCGCAACCAACACAATAACCGACACCACAACCAACACCACAACCAATACCACAACCGACACCACAACCGACACCACAACCAACACAATAACCGACACCACAACCAACACCACAACCAACACCACAACCAACACCACAACCAACACCACAACCAACATTATAACCAACACCACAACCAACACCACAAACAGCGCCACAACACCACAACCAACACCATAACCAACACCACAACTAACACCATAACCAACACCACAACCAACACCATAAACAACGCCACAACACCACAACCAACACCATAACCAACACAACAACCAACACCACAAACAACACCGCAACCAACACAATAACCGACACCACAACCAACACCACAACCAATACCACAACCGACACCACAACCGACACCACAACCAACACAATAACCGACACCACAACAAACACCACAACCAACACCACAACCAACAACACAACCAACACTATAACCAACACCACAACCAACACCACAAACAACGCCACAACACCACAACCAACACCATAACCATCACTACAACAAACACCATAACCAACACCACAACCAACACCACAAACAACACCGCAACCAACACAATAACCGACACCACAACAAACACCACAACCAACACCACAACCAACACAATAACCGACACAACAACAAACACCACAACCAACACCTCAACCAACACCATAACCGTCATCACAACCAACACCACAACCAACACCACACCCAACACCACAACTAACACCCAGCTCACAACACAAACACATAACAACATACAACCAACGCACAACAAACAACACAGCAAACACCACAACCATCAACACAAACACACAGCCAACAACCCGCTACAGAATGAACTTCAACACACAAGACACGATTAGAACCCCATACACAACACAAACAACACTACAAGGCAGCAACCACCACAACTCCTCAATACCACTTCCAACAACATCAGATCAAAATATACCGCAATAATAAAAATATCAACCTATCGTATCAGCCAACATTACAACCAAAACATCGGCATGATTAACATACGAACACAAAACGTCACAACACACCAACACATCAAAACAAAAAGTCACCAAAAACACAATAAAAGAATAAACCATCACCAAAACACATCAAAACAGTAAAACCAAATCGTCGGCCATTGTCACGCCTGATCATCACAAACAAAACATAAACACAACAAGACAATCATCGCATTCATCATACGCAATACAACACAAAACTATCATCATCGCCAAAACAATACCAAAAAAAAAATTACATTAACACATGAAAACAAAAACAATACCGTCACACTCATCACCACGTCACCATAATAAACACAGAAAAACAAATGCATTCATCATTATCATCATCACAACACCACAGCCAACATCATCACTATCACCATCACCGCCTCCATCAACCCAAGCACACACTTACCTGTCAGCGGGTTCTACAGAGGTGTCTCCTGGGAAATAGAGCATTTTAGAGCACAGCAGAGACAGTAGGTACTACTTGGAGGCTCAGAAATATTATAAATATATATTTAGCAGGAATAACATACATAAAAAGGCTAAAAAGATATACTGGTGAGATTATTTTCTATTATTTAGATATGTACATATTGGGTGGTATGTATCTACAGGGTGGTGGTGGTGGTGGTGGTGGTGGTGGTGGTGGAAGTGGTGGTAGTGGTGGTAGTGGGAAGTGCAACGACTAGTGGTTAGATAATTTGTCTCCTCGAGTAAAAGACACTTGCTCGAAGGTTAGTCGCACACTTACGCACAAACTTTCTCTGCGTTTCGCACTCACTCTCTTCTGCTCGCACTCTGTGTCACATACGTTCTCCTTCCCTCACACACACACTCTGTGTTTTAACACACTCTCAGTGTGGACACACTTCTGTAGTTCTACACTCACTCAATCCATCATTCATTTCCTCAATCTCTCCTCGCACTCTCTCCCTCTCTCACACTCATTCCTTCACTATCTCACACTCCCTCCTTCACTATCACACACTCACAATATTACAGTCCCTCGCACTTAACCCATGACACCAGACAGTTAATCAGACAACTTACCCTCTCTCTCACATATTCACACACACTCACACTTACTCACACACTCACTCTTACACATTCACACTCACACACACACACACACACACACACACACACACACACACACATACACACACACGCACACACTCACCCACCCACTCCCAAAAGCTCTAGCCAGGCACCACCCACTTGGGCACTTCCCTCTTGTTCGTATACTCCTCACACGCCTCCGCCAGCCACATCAAAACGCGTGTGTAAGTGTATATACACAGAGTGAAGAGAACACAGTGGAGGCTTCCAACTGAACTCACACGCTTGTGTTAGCAAGTGTTTTCACTCGAGTCTGTCTAGCGCTGCTGTTGCAAGCTTGCGCTCCTGTTGCAATCAAGGACTGCTGTTTCTGCAGTTAAGCACTGCTGTTGCTGCAATCAAGCACTGATGTGGTTGCAATCAAGCGCTGATGTGATTGCAATCAAGCACTGCTGTGGCTGCAATCAAGCACTGCTGTGGTTACAATCAGGCACATCTTTTCTTGCAATCAAATACAGTTATTGCAATCAAGCATTGC
Source organism: Cherax destructor (assembly GCA_009830355.1). Lineage (NCBI taxonomy): Eukaryota > Metazoa > Arthropoda > Malacostraca > Decapoda > Parastacidae > Cherax > Cherax destructor. Next base: position 231,226 of record WNWK01000911.1, read on the forward strand.
TGTTGTTGCTGTCAAGCACTGATGCTGTAAGCTTATAGTGTTGTTGCAATAAAGCACCGATGCTGCAAATAAAGCTATATTTTTTTGCAAGCTAGCAATGCTTCTGCAATCAAACACTGTTGCTGCAAGCAGGCAATGCTTCTGCAAACAAACCGTTGCTCTTGCAATAAAATGTTATTGCAAGCTTGCAATGGTTCTGCAAGCTGCAGCTGCTGTTGCAATCAAGAGTTGCTGTTACTGTCGTGCGAGAAGAGTTTCTACTGTGCGGCTTAAGGCGTCAGGGGAGGTAAGTGAGGGTGATCCAACCATCAAAGTTTCCATACATGTGTGTACTAGCTGAAGGCTGAGTGTTGTGTGCTAGGTAGCAGCACCAGCTAGTACTAGCTGGTGTTAGCTTCCATGAAAATGTAACTGAGTTAGAGTTAGCTTTCCTGGCAAAGTAACTGAGCTAGTGTTAGCTTTCTTAGTAATGTGGCTAAGCTAGTGTTAGTTTTTCTGGTAATGTAACTGAAGCTAGTGTTAGCTTCCACTCTAATGTAACTGAGCTAGTATTACTGTTCCGGGTAATGTAACTGAACTAATGTTAGCTTTCATGGTAATTTAGCTGAGCTAGTCTTAGCTTCCATGGTAATGCAACTGAGCTAGTCTTAACTTCCAGGTTATGTAACTGAGCTAGTGCTAGCTTCCATGGTGATATAACTGAGCTAGTCTTAGCTTTCATGGTACTGTAACTGAGCTAGTCTTAGCTTTCATGGTACTGTAACTGAGCTAGTCTTAGCTTCCATGGTAATGTAACTGAGCTAGTGCTAGCTTCCATGGTGATGTAACTGAGCTAGTCTTAGCTTCCATGGTAATGTAACTGAGCTAGTGCTAGCTTCCATGGTGATGTAACTGAGCTAGTGCTAGCTTCCATGGGGATGTAACTGAGCTAGTGCTAGCTTCCATGGGGATGTAACTGAGCTAGTGCTAGCTTCCATGGGGATGTAACTGAGCTAGTCTTAGCTTCCATGGTAATGTAACTGAGCTAGTGCTAGCTTCCATGGTGATGTAACTGAGCTAGTGCTAGGTTCCATGGTAATGTAACTGAGCTAGTTTTAGCTTCCATGGTGATATAACTGAGCTCTAGTAGTAACTCCAAAAGAAAGCACTCAGGGACCATGTAACTATGTCTTTGGGATTATTTCCCTCTATTATTAATAATAATAATATTATTATTATTATTATTAATATTATTATTATCGTTATTATATTTAATATTAATATTGCTCTTGTATTATTATTTTATATTATTATAGTTATTATTAATATTGCTATTTTTTTCTCGCTTGATATACAGACAGCTAACACTAAGGGGAATTTTTAAAAAAATTAAGAGTCACTCTAACACTTGTTTGAAGTCAGCTATTGGGTCTTATATACGTTAATCCTATGCTTTATTGATTCCTAAGTGTAATAAAAATCATGAGTGTTATGCAAAATATATGTAGATTTAAAGTGCAGGACGTCTGTATAGCTTGTGTGTGTGTGTGTGTGTGTGTGTGTGTGCTTTGATGATTAGTTAGTTGGTTATACACAACTGGTTACAGAAGAGTTCAAGAAGGTCTACATTGCCCATGGTAAAGAGTGCAGAGAGTATAAATATATACACATGGTGAGTGCCAGGACAAAAGTAATGAATTCTTACTTTTGAAAACCTTTGCATATCTCAACTGTTTGGGCTGCGGCTTCGCTGAAACACAGAAAGTAGGAAACACATTAGTCATTTGGAACTTACATATGGGAGTCCCCTAAGTTTGCTCTCTACTTACCCACATAGTGACTGAGTAATTCATAAATTACCTCTCTCTCTCTCTCTCTCCCACTCACTTCTCCCCCTTTTCCGAACACATTTTTTATCTCCTTTATATTTCTCTAATTGTATTTCACATTTTTTTCCTGACGTCTTTACTTTCCCCTTTACGGAAACTACAATATCCCTGCACAAGGTTTGGGGAAGCCACATTGGTTTTTCTAATTTTGTGTTCCATCAACTACAGCCGCCATTCCTTCCTTCCTCCTTTATCAAAAATATGCCATCAGCAAAATTTATATATATATATATATATATATATATATATATATATATATATATATATATATATATATATATATATAGAGATGAGGTCCACCTCTGGTACAAATTGTGGGACCCATAGCCTCGGAGAAGTGGATAAAAAGGCTTCAAGGAAGAATATTTATATATGTATATATATATATGCAAAAAGATCACAGTAAACAGGTGATATCAAAATATGCAAGAAAACCACTATGAAAAAATAGAAGAATTCCAAGCGCTTTCGTGACTACTCACATTATCAAGGAACTATAACAGGAAACATGACAAGAAGGGCTTATATAAGGGGCAAGACTACACCTCACAGTCACATCACACTAACAAAGACTACACCTCACAGTAGCGTAACATCGCACGACTCTGTGAAGAGGAACATAAGAAAGGACCTGAAACTCTTCCCAAGAATTAAGATTAGTCCAATTTATATATATATATATATATATATATATATATAATATATTGAAAGTGAATATAGATAAGAGTAAGGTGATAAGGGTATCAAACGATTTAGATAAAGAAAAACTGGATATCGAATTGGAGGGAGGGAGTATGGAAGAAGTGAAAGTTTTCAGATATTTGGGAGTTGACTTGTCAGCGGATGGGTTTACGAAGGATGAGGTTAACCATAGAATTGATGAAGGAAAAAAGGTGAGTGGTGCGTTGAGGTATCTGTGGAGACAAAAAACGTTATCCATGGAGACAAAGAAGGGAATGTACGAGAATATAGTGGTACCAACACTCTTATATAGGTGTGAAGCTTGGGTTGTAAATGCTGCAGCGAGGAGGCGGCTGAAGGCAGTGGAGATGTCGTGTCTAAGGGCAATGTGTGGTGTAAATATTATGCACAGAGAATTCGTAGTGTGGAAATTAGGAGGTGTGGAGTTACTAAAAGTATTAGTCAGAGGGCTGAAGAGGGGTTGTTGAGGTGGTTTGGTCATCTAGAGAGAATGGAACAAAGCAGAATGACTTGGAGAGCGTATAAATCTATTGAGGAGGGAAGGCGGGGTAGGGGTCGTCCCCTAAAAGGTTGGAGGGAGAGGGTAAAGGAAGTTTTGTGGGCGAGGGGTTTGGACTTCCAGCAAGCGTGCGTGAGCGTGTTAGGAGTGAATGGAGACGAATGTTTTTTGGGGCCTGACGAGGGATTCAGGAAAACCGGTTAGCCGGACTTGAAACAAGGAAATGGGAAGTACAATGCCTGCACTTTAAAGGAGGGGTTTGGGATATTGGCAGTTTGGAGGGACTTCTAAACTGTCGTATCCGAGCGCCTCTGCATAGACAGTGATTATGAATGAGTGATGGTGAAAGTGTTGAATGATGATGAAAGGTTTTTTTCTTTCATTTTTTGGGTTTTTCTTTGTATTTGGGTCACCCTGCCTCGGTGGAAAACGGCCGACGTAATAACACACACACACACACACACACACACACACACACACACACACACACACACACACGAGGAGAGGTTAAGGGAAATCAACCTGACGACACTGGAGGACAGGAGAGATAGTGAGGACATGATAACGACATATAAAATACTGAGAGGAATTGACAAGGTGGACAGGGACAGAATGTTCCAGAGATGGGACACAGCAACAAGGGGACACAGTTGGAAGTTGAAGACTCAGATGAATCACAGGGATGTTAGGAAGTATTTCTTCAGTCACAGAATGGTCGGGAAGTGGAATAGTTTGGGAAGCGATGTAGTAGAGGCAGGTTCCATACATAGCTTTAAGAAGAGGTATGATAAAGCTCATGGCGCAGGGAGAGTGACCCAGTAGCGGCCAGTGAAGAGGCGGGGCCAGGAGCTATGACTCGACCCCTGCAACAACAACTAGGTGAGTACACACACACACACACACACACACACACACACATCATATAACTGTTGTAAAACTAGTGATGTGGGTGACTGTTTACGGCGCCTTGAATAGTTGGAATATGACCTTTTTTTTTTATCGCAACCGTTTTTAGTGGGTGCCCATTTTCTGATTGTCTTTTTTCTTAATTAATAGTTATTCTAATCTAACCTAACCTAATGTAACCTAGAAATGTGCTGTAAACCATAAATTAAGAATATAGGATATAGGAGGATAGGGTGAGGTGTAATACCTTCATATTCGACATGACATATATAATCTTATATAAATGTTATAAAATACCGACAAGTTGATGAGTCAAACACATGTGTAACACCTGTGTATCTATGAAGGGAACAGACTGATCTGCTGTCTCTATTGTTGTATTTGTCTGTATTCGACTGAAAAAGCCTGCTGTGCAGAGGAAAGGTTTCGACAGTTGTGTTACCCATATGTTGCACATGTTTCTTATTCATGAAAGATACCTAAGTGTTGCAGATGTATTACTCTGCATATATAGCCTCAACCGATCTGTCTGTTGCACTGTATATATGTCACTCATAACACAGCTGGCATCAGTGTTAACAAACTCACTCTCATTAAAACTTGGGTGTGAGGCCAGCTGAAACTCGTAGCTCTGATTGGCAAAATTATCCATCCGCCGCAAATAGTCTCAGCTCCCTGACTCGGCTCAAAGTCACTTCGCAGTTTCTGTTCACAGTGGGACTCTGCAGTTTGCTTTCGCGAGTCAAGTCACTCATTCGCTTACGGTCTGCACTAGCAAATCAAGTCACTCGTACACAGTCCTCTCACGAATCAAGTCACTCACTCGTTTACACAGTCCTCTCACGAATCAAGTCACTCACTCGTTTACACAGTCCTCTCACGAATCAAGTCACTCACTGGCTTACTCAAAAACTGAACAGTTTTTATTATATTCATGTACAAGCGCTAAGCCAGTCAAGGTCACACAGCGCGCTTCTGGAATTTAATAAAATGAGGTTTAATACCAGGAAGGGTAGGGTAGCTCCAATTCCCAGGACCAAGAGCCCATCAATAGCATCTACGGGACCCCCTTGACTGAAGAAGTGAATTAGTTATTAAATTAATTATCAGGTTAGTGTTTGTTACTAACAGTAACTAAGAATGTGTAGTGACGAGGAAACTAAAACATATGAAGGAAAATAAAGTGTGAGGAAGACAGAGGATAAGCAGAAAAGTAGAGAGTAATGAAGAAATTAAGGAATAAGGAAGAAAGTAGAGGGTAAGGAAGAAAATACACGGTAAGAAAGGCAGTAGAAAGTAAGGAGGAAATTAGAGAAAAGAAAAAGAGCAGAGGTTAAAGAAGAAAACTCGGGAAAATATATAGGAATGATTGAGTGAACGTTGTGGTTGAGTGAACGTTGTGGTTGAGTGAACGTTGTGGTTGAGTGGATGTTGTAGTTGAATGGATGTTTTGGTTGAGTAGATGTTGTGGTTGAGTGGATGTTGTGGTTGAGTGGATGATTTGGTTGAGTGGATGTTGTGGTTGAGTGGATGTTGTGGTTGAGTGGATGTTGTTGTTGAGTGGTTGTTATGATTAAGGGAAGAGTGTGGTTGTGTGGATGAATGGATGCTGTGGTTGGGTGGTTGAGTGGATACTGTTATGAGGATGTTGTGGTTGGGTAAATGCTGTGGTAGATGGAATGATGTGGTTGTGTGAATATTGTGGTTGTGTTAATGCTGTGGTTGAGGGAATGCTGTGGTAGAGGGAATGCTGTGGTTGTGTGAATGCTGTGGTTGTGTTAATGCTGTGGTTGAGGGAATGCTGCGGTTGTAGAAATGCTGTTATAGAAAGAATGGGGTATCATCTCCCTTCCATCATTTAAACCATCTCAGTGAGAGCATCGAATAGGGAGGTGGATATGGGAAAGGAGGAAGACAGGGAAATAGAGGATGGAGGGTAAAATAGAACGGTAGAGGTGGAAGTGAGAAGATAAATACTGGGGCTGGCAGTGGAAAAGAAGGAAAGGGCAAAGTTGATAATGAAGGTTAATAGGGTAATGTAGATAATGATGAGCGGGTGGTAATGTGGATGATTAAGGGAGAGATGAGATGGAAGGAGTGGCGTATGTAGAGGCTGGATGGGTGGATTAGTTAATTGGTGACATCAAGTGTAATTAGTAATTAAATTGTGGCAGCAGGTGTAATTAGTTAGTCATTAATTGGTGGCATCAAGTGTAATTAGTAAATCATTAATTGGTGGCAGAAATTGTAATTAGTAAGTCATTAATTTGTGGCAGCAAGTGTAATTAGTAAGTCATTAATTGGAGGCAGCAAGTGTAATTAGTAAGTCATTAATTGGTGGCATCAAGTGTAATTAGTCATTAATTTGTGGCAGCAAGTGTAATTATTAAGTCATTAATTGGTGGCAGCAAGTGTAATTGGGGACGATGCTCTGATGTGAATTGTTATTTTAAATTATATTTATTGTTGTTGTTTTGCCTTACTTTTCACAGTTGTTGTTCTCCTTTCCTATCTATACTTCATATTTTGAGGAATTATTCATACATAAAGGTAAGTGTTCTTCCTGCAGATAATCTTCCGATAAATAAGAGGATTCTTGTTATCTGTTTTCCTCTCCTCTTTACCTTTTCATCTTTCTCTTCTTTACTTCTTCCTTCATTTATCCTTCAACACTCGCCATGTCCAATTAATGTATCGTTGTTTTTACCACAAAACTTTGGAGGTGCGTCTGATTTTTGGCTTTGTCCTTCGTGAATTTATTCATGTTTTTTTCCCCTCACTTCTTGGAGGGTTGTCTTGAAGCTGCTGAAGGTCTCTTTTTCCGAGGCAGTGGAGCTGAACTTTCCCTACTTGCATTAAGCCTTATTGCCCCTTATTTCCAACGCGCTGTATGACTCTTATGGGTTTACTGCTTCACCGTGAATATAATGCCAGTAAATGAAGTAGATTCAGCAAGATAAATAACATGGCTTTCACACACACACACACACACACACACACACACACACACACACACACATAAATAGGTGATTACACAAAGGAGCTGTAACTCGACCCCTTCCAACAAAAAGTAGGTGAGTACACACACTTAAAACGCAACAGTCACACATATATGTGTTTTATCCCATTATAGTTTCCTAATTCTTTTGCAAGGTGTTTTAACCGAATATATACTCCATCCTACTCATATATATATATATATATATATATATATATATATATATATATATATATATATATATATATATATATATATATATATATATCTACTTCATTCATATATATGTCGTGCCGATTAGGTAAATCTTGCTATTTTGGCTTAAATAGCAACGCTCACCTTGCCATATAAGACAAGTGAAAATTTGTGTATGCAATAATTTCGCCAAAATCATTCTGAACATAACGAAAAAAATATATTTCATTGTGTTTGTTTATTATTTAATTAATGTTAACGTATCTAAAATATATTTAGGTGGGTTAGGCTAAATTAAATTGCTCTTGTTGTAATAAGGTTAGGTAGGTTTTCAAAGTTTCTCTTGGTACAAAATTATAAATTCTTACATTAACATAAATGAAAAATATATATCTTTAAACGTATAAGAGAAAATTTTAGAAAGGACTTAATTTTAGATGAGTTCTTGCTAATTGACCAGTTTTACCTAATCGGCACGACATATATATTAATTTATCTACATTAATTTCCAGCTTTTCATGTCCTGCTGTGTAAATAAAGATGTTTTAATATGCTCAGAGACCAGTCTCATGCCACTCATTTCCGATCCTATCGCTGGTCACTCAGGAGTATTAGCGCTGGTTATGTGAAAGTCTATGATATATTTTATAATAATAATAATAATAATACTGATAATGCTTGTTTTTATGAATGCAAGTTATGAGATATTAAAAAAAGGAAATTGGACAAGCGGCAGAAGCTGCCTACAAAGACGTTGACAAATAAATGTTTGTCGCTAATTGGATTTTTTATAGGTTGCCTAGTGAATGTTAGCAGTGATGGTGGTGGTTGTAGTGGTGGTGGTAGTAGTGGTAGTGGTGGTGGTTTATGTGGATGTGGTGGTGGTGGTGGTAGTGGTAGTGATGGTGGTGGTGGTGGCGGCAGTGGTGGTATCAGTGGTGGTGATAGTGATGGTGGCAGTGTTGGTGACAGTGGTGGAGGCAGTGATGGTTGCAGTGATGGTGAAAGTGGTGGTGACAGTGGTGGTGACAGTGTTGTGGCAGTGGTGGAGGCAGTGATGGTGGCAGTGGTGGTGACACAGGTAGTGACAGTGAAGGAGGCAGTGGTGGAGGCAGTGGTGAAAATGGTGGTGGTGGTGGTATCAGTGGTGGTGACATTGGTGGATGCAGTGATGGTGACAGTGGTGGTGGCAGTGTGGTGGCAGTGGTGGAGGCAGTGATGGTAGCAGTGGTGGTGGTAGTGGTAGTGACAGTGGTGGTGAAAGTGGTGGAGGCAGTGGTGGTGACAGTGGTGGTGACAGCGTGGTGGCAGTGGTGGAGGCAGTGATGGTGGCATTGTTGGTGGTAGTGGTAGTGACAGTTGTGGAGGCAGTGATGGTGACAGAGGTGGTGACAGAGGGGTGGCAGTGGAGGCAGTAATGGTGGCATTGTTGGTGGTAGTGACAGTGGTGGTGACAGTGGTGGAGGCAGTGGTGGTGACAGTGGTGGTGACAGCGTGGTGGCAGTGGTGGAGGCAGTGATGGGGGCAGTGATGGTGATAGTGGTAGTGACAGTGGTGGTGACAGCGGTGGTGAGTCACTGGGTGGAGGGGCTGGGGCTGTGACGTTACTTGGCGCAGGACCCAGAGCTACAATATACGACTACGATACAATCATTAACTTCACCAGAAAAAAAAGTTTGCCTTTATTCTTTAAAAAAAAAAGTCGGGTAACATTTCACATTACTGCACATTTATTATTGTTACATAAAATTATTACATTAGAAATAAACACCGATGTAATATATATATATATATATATATATATATATATATATATATATATATATATATATATATATATATATATGTAATTATAATATATAGTATTTATTATATATATATATATATATATATATATATATATATATATATATTATATATATATATATATATATATATATACGTATATTATTATTATATATATAATATATATATTATAATATATATATATATATATATATATATAGTATATATATATATATATATATATATATATATATATATATATATATATATATATATATATATATTATATATATATATATATATATATATATATATATATATATATATATATATATATATATATATATATATATATATATATATATATATATATATATATATATATACATACATATACGTATATATATATATATATATATATATATATATATATATATATATATATATATATATATATATATATATATATATATATATATATATATAAAATCTCGATTTCAATCGTTGTGGCTTACAGTAAAATACTAAATATAATTATTTTCTATTAGACCAAATGCTAGGGGTGTGTAAATGCATTAGACTCACAACTCCTCTTAGCTGTTAGGGGCTTTCCTTAATATATAATCACTATGCAATTATCATCATTTGAAAACAAACATAAAATTACAATAAATTTTTTCTGAAAGTCAATTATGAATTAACATCATTAACAACATAAACACACTAGCACTACAATAAAATAGCACAGAGATATCAGTAGAGGCTTTTGCTTGAGGTATATCAGTCTTCTCCTTGAGATGGACACTTGAAAATTTTAGAAAGACCTCGCTGTCTCCTCGCGTGTGTGCTTAAAGGAGAGCCCCTGGAGCAGCGAGAGAGTGGGAGACCTCAGCATCATCACGGCTTATCACTACAAGACTTGCGTTGCCTACCAGCGCAAGACTGCAGGTTGAGGCGCATGCGGAGACGGAGGGAGATGGGTTACCTTTTCGCCTGCATGAACGTAGAGTAACTTGACCTGCAGAACAAGGACGGGTTACTTCACAGTGCTACACCCACACCTTTACTACTACAACTCTGTGTTGAGCGACAAGCGCTACTATGTTATCTGTTGGTGAGAGCGCCTCGTGCCTTGTTGGCTCAAGTACTTTTGTCAGTCTCGCTGGGGCTGTAGCTGGTGTCTGTAAGATTGGTTGGTTTGCTTGCCACCTGTTTGTACTCCTACATGTTGGCTACCAGTTATATGGCTTTTTGTTATATTTACATTGGTAATAATAATACAGTAATACTGGTTAGTAATGTTACATAGAGTGTAGTTTTTCTCAGTGGCACAATTATAAATGCCTTTGGTTTTTACTCATGGTGTTAAACATTTTTGTTTTCAGCTGTGGGGTCATACTTGAATTGTGTGTATGAGAACCACCTATGTCATCTCTCATCCATTTGTGTAAACTGATGTTATGCCCTTGTTTACTAACTAAAGTTATGTCCAAATGTCTTTTAAATTGATCCTGTTGTTTACCTCATAATCATAAAAATTCTCGCGAAGAGACTTTGCAGATGTTTATTCTTACTCGGGCCGACAATACTAGCATGCCAGTGTTGATCTAATGTCAAGGTCTAGTGTGGTCTTGAAGACCAAGCCTGACGATAAACTAAGCCTTGGTCTTGACGACCAGGCCTGGTGTTTTCTTGAAAAAAAAAAAAAACCATGTCTGGTTTGGCTCTAATGCAGTCTTTATTACTAGATATTTAGTATTTCTGGGATGTAATGTCTTTCATTCACTCCTCCTCCTGCATTCTTGAACAATAGTCCTCAATTTGTTATCAGTAATGACTGCTCTGTTGTTAAGCTTTGCTGATGTTGGTGGTTGGAATAAGATGTCATGGCCAATAGGAAATTATTAGGCCGTATTTAGCACAGTATTTGGTAAACATGATTCTGATAAGTAACTGTAAGCCTGCTTTTATTTAGAGATTGGTAATTTTATCTAAATAGTTGCTTAAAATTGCTGTGTTCTTAGCAAACAGAACGAAATTTATGTATCTATAGAACCAAATGTTAGTTGTAATTATTCATCCATACAAATTATCTTAGCACATTTATGTGTTTTGTTGTGTGGCATAAAAGCATTTGCTTGAAGGCTTAATGCTACTGGATGCATAGCATATTTATTATTAGCTGCATGTATCCATAGTTACAACATATTTGAGGTATAAAGTTATACTCTGGCTTGTCAAAGTCCACTACAGTCCTAAACAACAAGCTGCAGATTTCTGCAGCATAAATGTTCAAATAATATAAATACAGCATAAATTGTCTTAATGAAAGCCAGGAATCTAAAGTAAAATATAATAGTTCACGATGCAGACACTTCACGCAATACACACAGTAGTATAACTCAAGATGCCTTGAGGGTGAGGACACTCACCCCTACATGCAGAGAACTAGAGCGCGTTACATCAGAACTTTGAAGAAATGAATCACCATGAGGTGTTCATACCCGATAACGACCGGTGAAGGAAAACCTTTAATCCTCTAAGATACTCACATTTATTTCACTATCGGAACACCAGGTTTCGTGATCGACCCACCGTTCTGTTACCACTATGATCAGAGGGTCAGTGAGTGGAGATGATCACTCTTGGTGACCCACAACTCTGGCATTACCTTGATCATGGCAGAGGGTGGAGGTACTCACTTCTGGGATCCGAATATATCCTCTTTCAATTGATTATTCAGATGAGGAAAGTTATCCCAGATTTAGCATAGTCTTACACTCCTATGCATAACTAATCACCATCTAGTGTATACTAGAGAGCTAAGTCCACGAGAGCCAAGCCTTGTGCAAGTGCATAATTTATTGCAAAACTTCACTTATCTAGTTCCAACTACAACTTCCCACAAGGCTGCAGATGGACTCACTTGGTAGAATATAGAATTATCGCATTTAATTCATCACTTTTAACCCTTCTATAATTTGAAGTTACATATCTGAACAATATATATCATAATAGGAATAACTTCACAAAATTTTAGGATGAATACAAATGTTTCGGTACAAGCTTATATTTGGACAACGTTTTACTGTGTCGGTAAATCTCTACATAAGCAAAACGATGTCCTAATAAAAGCTATATCACCAATGGATATTGATATTGTCATTCGTTCAAGTGAACATAGGCTTCTCCCAAAACCAAGTGAGGACTCTGTTGGAGCCTGTGGATACTGTGCAAATGCTGCAAGCTTGACTACATCGGCATAACACCACAAAGGTCACTACATGTACCTCAGGCTTTGCCTCTTAAATATAAAGGCGAAAATTCACACACACATAGCGAACAAGCACAACTAATATTTCTAAAATGTGCAAATATGCAATACAGACTCGGTGCATCAAACGTTCACTAAAACGACATACACACGCATTGTCGCTAATACAGCACAGCTTTTCAGAATGCTGGAAATGTTTCCAAACATAAGAAAAATTCTTGTAAATGCACTTTTAACGAGTGGAAGTGCTGGAGATACTTCTGCAATAATTTTCAAGTGTAAGATACGATAATTTCCTGCTTTTTTTCCATACAAGAAACAAGAACTTCCTTCTTCAATCACACAAGAAACAAGAACTTCCTTCTTCAATCATACAAGAAACAAGAACTTCCTCCTTCAACCATTCAAGAAACATGAACTTCCTTCTTCAACCATATAAGAAACAAGAACTTCCTCCTTCAACCATACAAGAAACAAGAACTTCCTCCTTCAACCATTCAAGAAACATGAACTTCCTTCTTCAACCATATAAGAAACAAGAACTTCCTCCTTCAACCATACAAGAAACAAGAACTTCCTCCTTCAACCATTCAAGAAACATGAACTTCCTTCTTCAACCATACAAGAACTTATAACGCAGACTCGACTTATTAAACAAATATCCTTTTCTAAATTGACGAAAAACGATTTCTCAAAATCGATATTAAAAAAAGAACAGGTTCAAACATAAACGTGTTCGCTCATCCTCTTAATGGTACCCAAACCATAGCTTTTGTAACCTTTCCTTCTCATGTACCAGCTGACTTTTCCACCACATGTATAACTACTACTACTACCTCTACTTGTACTACACCTCACTCAAAGCCTATATATACCCTCTGTGTCCATGTATTGTTTGTACGGCTTGACAAAGCTCCTGGAGAGCGAAACGTTGCCACAATAAAATGTCCCATTAGTTGCATTTGTGTCCTTTTACTTAACATATTGTTGGTAATTCTACCAATATTAATACAAGCTTTCATTACAAAATGTTTCGGGCGAGAAACATCACCGAGAGAGAAGAGTTGTGTAATCAAGACCTGCTCTGCTGTACTGTTTATATTTTGCCCAATTTTTGTTATGTATTTTTTAAAGCTGTACTAAAACACAGGCTTAATATACACAGCTGTATTTTCCACCTGAGAAATACTATAATGGAGATCTCGTTATTTACGAAAGGCAACGGTAGTGTAATACACCACGAGATGCGTCTTTCTTAATACATATACATCGTAAAATGTGTATCTTCCAGTGTGTATTTATACTGTATACCTTAAGTCATACTTTTAGCTATTAAATTATTCTTGTAAATTAGCCTAGGCCTAAACTAGCCATGAACCAGCTAACCCTCGGAATGCAAAGAAATATTTTCTTCCAAGCAGAGTCCTGCGGCTGATTTACTCACCATCATCAATTAAGAATACGAATATAGAACATTGATTTTAATGCACCCACACGCACACCCACACGCACACCCACACGCACACACACACACACACACACACACACACACACGCTCACACACATACACACACCTACACACCATAACATACTAAGTACATATAAACAAGTGCTTTTGCTAACCGGTAACTACCACATTTTAGATTTCCGAAGAAGGAACTTTTAAGGGACGAGAGAAGTCCTGTTACGCTAACACTTGTCACGATGTGACAACATCCACACAAAGTGGTCAGGCCTCTCAACCATTCTCATCTCTCTCTTCCTGTTTACCCACAAACATTATCACTGCTCTATCCTTCCCCCAATCCTTCTCCTCCTCACTCTTGCTATACTTCCTATGGCCTAAGGAATAAGAAAAAAATGAATGAGATTTCTTGAATGCAGTGCAAGGAGAAAGGTAACTGCAAGAATGTAAGATAAACTGCAAATCATCCAGAACAAAATGGTAGCATGTAGGCCAGGATGAATTACAACAATTAGATATGCTGAATATTGAAGACAGAGTAAAACAACTTAAGTTGAATCAAGTTTATAAAATTGCTCACAAACAGTGTCCAGAATATCTTGCTGCCAATTTTGTCAAGGCTGGGAACCAAAGCAGACATAGTACTAGGGGAAGAGAGCACAACTTTGTAGTACCCACAGTCAGTGGCCAGGCTTCAAACACCTTTTATTGTACAGCAATAAAGGAATGGAACAGTCTGCCTGCACATGTCAAAGCCAGTCATAGCATGAGCCAGTTCAAGAAGAGAGCCAAAAGGTACCTAATGAATGTAGCGACAGAAAGGGAGGAGAATGATTTTTTTTTTTTTTTTGCTTACATACATGTAACTGTAAATAACTCTTTTAACTTTTTCCTAGTATATATCCTTTATAGTATAATAACATATATCTCCTACAATGTATAATATTAAGGTATTAAATGGACCCTGATGGAAATAAGTCACTCTGACTTTTTTTGGGTTATCCTAGATTTTCTACACATATGCTGCTATGTATGATAATCTATGTAACTGTATTTGTGTATACCTGAATAAACTTACTTGCTAGCAATTGAGATGGTGGAGTACCTAGCTGGCAAGTGCCGGAAGGAAGAGAATAACTTCTAACTTCTTACCCAGAAGAATAAGAGAAAATGGTAAAACCAAAGAGAACTCGTGGTTCAACAGAAAATGCAGAGAGAAAAAAAATCAAGAGAAAAATATATAAAAACTACAGAGAGCGAAGTACAGAAGAGAAAACAGAGAAGTGAGCAGAAGAGTAGGAAAAGAATATGCAAGAGAGAGACTGGAGAACCTGGGCGATAATTTGAAAATGACAAAAGTCAAGTTTTAACTGAACTTTCTTCATAGTCATATAGGAAGAATGACGACGGTAAAAGAGAACGTAATAAGACTGAAAAAGAAAGGTGGAGAGCACAGGCGAGACAACAAGAAAATTTGTGAGGCGTAGAATAAACTATTGGAAGATATACGAGTATTCTCCGTGGAAACAGAGACAACACCAGAGAGCCAAATGAAAGGTGCTCCAACAAGTACCAGCCAAAACAAACACAAGGGAAGAGGTGACAATACTGTTGACTCAGCTGGATACAACAAAGACAATTGGTTCCGAAAAAAATAATACATAAAAAATATGCAAAAGAGAGAGCAAAAACACTTTTTGAACTATCAGCTAAAATCTACAAGTCAACGGGTACAGATCAGTTGTGAGAAATGTGAAAGCCAATGAATGTAGTCTCAATATATATGAAAGGAGACTATGTTAGGAGTAGGTAATCACATGGAAAATGGTAGAGAATTTGGAGAAAAATACTTTCATAAGTAATAACCAAAACGAGATTAGAGATGGTAAATCTTGTCTCACTAACTTGCAGTTTTGTGAAAATGCAATGAAAGTGAAAAGCATTTGATACTGTATTTTACAATAGATTGGGATAACAACTCGAGGAGTAGTCGGGAATGTGAATTACATTACAGAAGATCAAATAATTCTTAATGAGAATGCGACAAAGAGGAGTGATAGTCCAAAAAGAGATGTAAGCATAGGAAAGTGTAATAAGCGGACTTCTGCAAGGATCAGTTGTAGGACGAGTTCTTCTTTTGGTATATATGAATGAAATAGTTAGATATATCCCTTTTTGAAGATCATGTAAAATTTACGATTAGAATAAATAATGATATGACAAGGAAATGTTGCCAGAGGACCTGGACAAACTACAAGATTGGATTGAAAAGTGGCTACTCGAATTCAACCACAACAAATACAAATTTATGAAAATTGGAGAAAAGGCAAGAAGAACGAAACTAAGCTCAGACTTGGGGAACAGAGGTTGCAAACCTCAATCAAGGAGAAAGACTTATTGTGAGCACACCGCTGAGCATAACACCAGAGGCACACGTCTAAAAAATATCTTTTTTTGTTTTCGGGAATCCTCATTTGGAAAATCGAAGAGCTGCTTTCATTTATCACACCAAAGAGTCATTCACGGCCTTGTACATTACATATGTTAGGTCCATCTTTATGTACGCAGCACCAACATGAAATCCTCACCTGATAGCGCATGTTAAAATTCTGAAGAACATGCAGAGACATACAACAAGACTAGACCAAGAGCTATGGAAAATTAACTATGTGTAGAGGCTAATGGAACAGAACTTGACAATTTTAGAAAATAGAAGAACCAGAAGAAACATGATAATGACATGCAGAATACTCAGAGAAGTCGACAAGACGAACAAGGATAAACTATTCGAGATTCGGTGTATGAGTACACGAGGGCATAGTTGGAACTGAATGATAAATGAGTTACAGTGATGTCATGAAGCATTGCTTCTGTCTCACTGTGGTCAGGAAGTGGAATAACTTTGTCGAGGAAGTAGTAAAGGCAGACCTCATACCTAGGTTTATAAATAGGTATAACATGACCCACGAAGTTAAAAGAGGGAGTAACCGAAGCAAGTGGAAAGTTAAGAGGTAAGGCCAGGAGCTGAAATTCGACTTTCAACCACAAATAGGTAAAGTACAAATATGTGAGTACACACACATATACACACACACACAGAGGAAGAGAGTGAGCACAAGATAGAAAGTGTTTACACAAGCGCCTGACGTCAGCATCACAGAGTGTGTACACAGTCCTATGTGTACATACCCCCAGTGTACACACTACCCCCACATGTACACAGAGTTCTGAGAGTGCTGAGACTCTACCCATCTACCTGGCATCGGAGAGTTGATGGGGAGGGGGACAGGAGAGGGGATGGAATGAAGGAGTGGAAGAGAAGATACGAAGAGAAATGATGAGTCGCAAATGGGAGGGAAGGGGAGGAGGTGAGGAGAGAGGATGAGGAGGAAAAGCGAGAAGAAAAAAGGGGGGTAAAAGAAGAGGAAAGGGGAAAATAAGCTGGGAAGGGTAGTGGATGAAAAAAGTTATTAGAAGGTAAGAAGAGAAAGGATGAGAATGGGAGAGAGTAAATTTGTAAAAGGAGAAGCGAGACGAAGAGGAAGGAGAATGAAGGAGGTGAAGGAAAGGAAAAGCTGGGAAAACTGCTGCTACAATTGCATTTTATGGGAAAAATAAGTAAATGCTGAGAGTTTACATTAATCCCTATTTTAGGGATAATTAATTCCTTGGCTGATGGTTTACATGTTACATGCGGCATGAATATCCTCGTGTAGCTGGTCGAATTTAAACCTAATAAAACAACCAACTAAACTTAACGGTGCGTTACCACAAAAAAAAAGGAAATATTCATATCTTTGCCATCATCACTCTTGGTGTGAAAATGAGGTGTATATAGCGAGGCATTCACGTGCTAGAGCGGTGGCTTTCAAACTTTTCACTGAATTCAGAATGAGCTCATTTATCATAATATTCCTGTGGGCGGTAGTCACCCTATACCCATCCAGTGGATGTTAGTCACCTTATCATTTGGGCGATAGTCTCCCTGTACCCATCCAGTGGGTGCTAGTCACCTCATCATGTGGGCGGTAGTCATCCTATATCATTTTTAAGGTCTACCAGTTTCCATGAAGAACAATGCATGTATATCTCATGTTGTTCTAGGTGCATCAAATACAGTGCACATATAAGGGCCGTGTGTTTTGCAGTGTTCTTCCAGAATCAAGGAAGTTCAGCATCACTTGGTAGTGATCTAATTGGTGAGGGAATAATGACTAACTTAGCTAATTGTTACAACTTAAATATTTTCTTCTCTTAGTTTAAAAAAAAAATATGGTAGTTAATGGTGCTGCTTAAAAATATTTCCAAAATTCCTACGGTGCCCCTGGAAATATATGTTTTGCATTCTAGTGTGCTGCAGCACCCTTGGAATATATACCCTACAGCCTAGTGTGCTGCAACACCCCTGGGATATATCCTCTACAGCCTAGTGTGCTGCAACACCCCTGGGATATATCCCTACAGCCTAGTATGTTGCAACACCCCTGGGATATATCCCTTACAGCCTAATGTGCTGCAACACCCCTGGGATATATTCCGTGACCATCAAAATCATGGAATACATACACTTAATATCCTGAAAAACTTAATATTGGTGGAGATAAATCTGAAAATATCTTCTCCGGTAATGGCCGATCAAAATGGCTGTCAGCCCCACAGGCTATTTTCGCGGTGACTCTATATTCAGATTTGTTCATAATGATAATGGGTGATTATCAACAAACTTTCTTGTTCTTATGAAGAAGTGCTTTTATTGTTTTGTTGCCCTTATCTCCCATATGGGAATTGCTAATAAACCTCTAACTGTTTTTACGAAGCAACTTGATAGATTCCTGAAACATACTCCTGATGAATTTGGTAGTTGTGCTTAAAGCAGGCTGGATGTGGCGAACACCAATAGCATGACTGATCAATCTATGAAGAGAGAGATCTAGTCTTACACCAGGCCTCCTTTATGGTTGACTCGTGAAACCATCTTCAGGCAAAGTTAAGGCAAACTTAGAGAATAAAACCTTATTTCCATCTGCACCCAAATACCACATGTAGAACTTTTCTTTCACCCGGATACCATAATGTCACCAGATCCAACTCAATGGTCGACTCGTAAAACTCATTCTGGTCTTTGACAATAAAATTGGACAGTGTGATCCATGTAATGGAGCTAGTACACACACAAAAATTCTCTTGGCTCAGTTGAAGGCACTTCGCCAGTCTTTCATGCTGACATGACAGTGTACCACCACCTTGATGATGGTGGTGTAGAACTGTGACAATGAAAGTACCACCACCTTGATGATGGTGGTGTAGAACTGTGACAATGGAGGTACCACCACCTTGATGATGGTGGTGTAGCACTGTGACAATGGAGGTACCACCACCTTGATGATGGTGGTGTAGCACTGTGACAATGGAGGTACCACCACCTTGATGGTGGTGGTGTAGCACTGTGACAATGAAAGTACCACCACCTTGATGGTGGTGGTGTAGCACTGTGACAATGAAAGTACCACCACCTTGATGGTGGTGGTGTAGCACTGTGACAATGAGGTACCACCACCTTGATGGTGGTGGTGTAGCACTGTGACAATGAAGGTACCACCACCTTGATGTGGTGGTGCACACTGTGACAATGGAGGTACCACCACCTTGATGGTGGTGGTGTAACACTGTGGCTACAAGTGTTCTCTTCCGAAGTCTCTTGGAAGATGGCCGTCGTCTCATGCTTCAAGCTGCGCTGCTATTTTTCCTGCCATATTCCCTCTACCAATAAGGTGAGGAGCGTTGCTCCCATGCGATATTGTTTCAGGTCCAGGAGGCTAGAGCCTCATAAATCTGAGGCAAGAATATGAGATGTCACTCACTGGGAATTAAATGAGACCCAGGAACAAGAACTCTTGTTTACTCACCTATTAGTTGTAAGGGTCAAGTCTCAGTTCCTAGCCTTCTCTCTTAACTGGCCATGACCGAGTTCAGCCTTGTACGCCCTGTAAATTTTATTCTTTGGGCTGTATATGAAGCCTACCTCCATTATTTCTTTATCCAGGTTAATCATCTCACTAAACATTTTTATTCAGAAGAAATGCTTCCTGACATCCTTGTGATCATCTGTTCCCTTGTTTACTGGTTCTAGCACAATTTATATCTGTCAACACTGTTCATTTCTCTTAGTATTTTGCACGTCGTTAACACCTATCTATTTCCTTTCCTTCTCTAATATCATAGGTTCAATTCCTTTAATCTTTCCTTAGCTCGAGACTAGTCACTTTTCATGCCTCTGCAATTTCATCAGTTCCACAACAAGTTTCATCATGACTGTGTACCCAAGCAGGTGCTGATGTATGTCTGACTCTTTGCTGAGATTCCAGAAATCACACTTACGATTCACCAATCGATTATTCACTACAGAGGTTATTCGAATGATGTGTGCCTCTGACAGTAGGTTAAGTGCTATGTTCACCTTTTGGTCCTCCTCTCATCCATGAAATTTTACCCATTTTTATCCATTCTTTTACTGGTTGATTTCCGGTAGCTAATGGCTTAGCAAATTATGCAGTTTGCTCAGGTTTATGTCCATTTCGGTTTTTATTATTATCAGTTTTACGTAATTCACCAACAGGGATATACACTTGAGCTCCTCTGGCATGTTACTAACATATGCCAGAAACATTACCAGTAACATGAGTAATCCAGGTGGCACCCCGCATACTACACTTGCCAATTATATCTCTTCTAGGACTAACACGTTATTCCACCTTACAATTAAATATTTTTTGATCTACTGTAGTGCCTTCTCTATTATTCGTGCCTGTTTTTCATAGTTTTTGACCCATCTATTTGTGAAGGACAATGTCAACAAAAAATCTTGTAGTTCAAGAAAATACGATTTTGCGTGTAATTCAGGAAGTATATACAAAAATAGTATACAATACCAACAAGATGAAAATTAAGACACATGTGCAACATCTGGGTGTCTTTATAGTAAACGTTTCGCCCACCAGTGGCTTTATCAATACAAAATTCCAGGACATAATTTGAAGAGAGTAGAACTATATACAAAAGATGAGGTAATCAGTCCCTCGGCCTAGGAGTAGGCCGAAGGACCTACTTCCACTGGGGAATCCCGCCTACCAGTGACTACCCGTTCCCCTTCTCAGCTGACGCCTATTTAAGGTCAAGCATTCTTACCTGGACTTCAGATTCTATACACCAGCGGAGAATCTTTTGTATATAGTTCTACTCTCTTCAAATTATGTCCTGGAATTTTGTATTGATAAAGCCACTAGTTGGCGAAACGTTTACTATAAAGATACCCAGATGTTGCACATGTGTCTTAATTTTCATCAGGAAGTATATAGTTTTGGGTAAAAAAAATAAGTGAAACTTTTTTTTTAATGTTTCTAGTTCATAATAACCTGCTAAACAAAATATCCAAGTCCACATAATGTAAAGCTCGGGAAAACAACCAAATCAACAAGAGTCAATATAACCACAAAGCAACATAAAGTGAAAAACATCAATTACATTATTTTAGTTTACGTGACATATAATATTAAATTTGAGTTCATTTAGTAATATTTATATTAAAGTCTCTTAGTTACAATAAGACACCCACCAAATGTTTATATTTTTTTCAGATATGGATGAAAAATCCGCTTTTATAAAAGATACGCCAGCAAGAAACATTTGCATTAGCTGCAAAATATCACTGAAACGTTGAAGATGAGGAAGATGGTTTTGTTGTTAGTTCGAAAGGTGCAGAGGAAATTAATAATGCCAACAAGGTACGTAGTAGTGATGCAGTAGCAGCATCAGAAATGAACTGTCTTGAAAGATTTACAAACAAGAATTACATTGAAGAAGCTTCCAGAAAACGCATTTTAAGTCACGTGTCGTGAAAAGAGGCAGTCGGTCATGTAAGAGATAGTTTGTTAGAGGAAATGACTATTTGTTTTGTTAGGAATCAGCTGATTTTTTATGATAAAGATGAACAAAAGGCAAAGCATGTCGAGGTCAGAACTGATGCTTTTTGTTAAAAGAATCGGGGTCGTGTTTTTAGAGGGTAGTGATTGACCGCTTCTTTGAGATGATAGGCTGAATAGAATATTTTTCTAGATGATCTTCTTGCAGCTGATTGTGTTTATCATAAATCCGGCTACATAAATTTTCACACAGGAAACTCTGTTCCACAATCGCACAGAAGCTGTGGACCGTCGCTAAAAAAGCCTAAGTGGGAGCAGACATTCCTAAGAGCTTACCCTTTTTTGTAAAATGCAATAAGGAGCACCTAACAACAGCAGACCTTCTATCCAAATGGAAAGCTGCCAGAGAGGGTTTGTATACTCAACTTACTCCCAACAGTACATGAAGCAGAATCTTTTCAAATATTATATAATACCATGGCATAATGCGACTACCTACACTAATCTAGCGAATTTCTATGCTCAGTTCACTTCTTATTCGTATAATACGAGATGAATATAAAGATGTTCCAGCCATACAAGATGACACTCACAGGTTTAGAGTAACCACATGCATCAGCCCAATAGTTAATTTGACAGACACAAAATTTAGTGGAAGGAGGTAATGCTGCCTGTCCAACAGCACTAATAAACAGCGATTCTTTATCTTCTTAGGTGAATACCTTAGCAAAAGAGGACGCAGAGTTAATCATGTTAACTGGAGACGTTGATACTGAGACCGCCTGAACTCCAATACTCGTTACGTATCACTGAAAGCCCAGCAACTTCACTATGTACTATCGTAGTAATACTGAACGAGTAAGCACAAAGAGATCAACATTCGATACTTACAGCATTGTAGGAATGCTTGGGATGACATTTATAAAACAACTGCTATTCATCCCTGCAAGCACCAGATGTGACAGCGCAGGATCAATGACGTATGAATGTCTAAGGCTTTTAACAAGATGATTCATGACGGGAAGCTTTCCTGTTTGGCACAGGAGTCTGTTCACAAGATTTAAATCTTGGCCAATGAAAGACGTTTCTCTTTTTGTTTGATGGAGGTTCGACTGGGGCACTGACCACTGTCAGTCCTTCGTCGTCGAATGCTCAAAGAAAAGGTTGCTGTTGCATTTTGTTACGGCAAAGCTCCTGCTCCCTACTCTATACGTAGCAAAGAACCACAAGTTGCGTGTTTATTATCAAATACAAGAATGGATGTTGAAAGCAGAATCAATGAAGCCATGTGACTGGGGACGGATACTAAAAAAGAATGAACACTGTCAAACTGCACGTGATCCACCCCAGTCTTCCCTTCCTTCCCTGCTCCCTCATCCCTGATATTTGTAATTAGGTGTACATATACTACATCATACCTCGATGTGCACTGTAGCTGCAAGAAAAATGGTTTGTTGAGTACAAGGGCATGTACTCATTGTTATGATGACAGATGTGAAAATCAATTGAAAACTCACAACTGATTTGATAGTGACTAACTGAAGAATGTTTTTCCTGCTGGGGATAATTTATTTTGAAGACTACCTAGTGTTCTCGTTGAAAGATTTTGCACTGCCATGCTAAATAATAATAAAAAATACTTTCCTAATCAAACACTGCATTTAATTTTCCTGTTAAGCTTCTGTTATGGAGGTCTCTATTAACCTCTTCCATCCTCCATAACCTGGATGGGTAAACTTAATATATAACAGACCAAGTAAACATTACCTGTGTCAAAATAAACTCTCTTATGCACAGTATTTGACACTGAATATGAAATATTTGAACTTTAACTTTTCACGTAATAACGCTTTTTGGACCATTTTAGTTTTCTGTTGATCTGATCTCTTTAAATCGAGGATCAGGTCGGATTCGAACCCATGGCAAGGGAGTGCGCACTGGTCTTGGGGTTTTAGGAGTCGCTTGTCATGAATTCAAGTCCCACCCGTTTCGTGATTTGTTTATTAACATTTATATATTTATTCTGGAGGTTATTCAGGACTAGAAACCGTTGATAAAACTTTGATAGCATTTTTTTGAGACTCGGGTTATTTTTCGGTATTTAACCTGGACTTTTTGTTTTGTGTGTGTATTTACTTACTTACCAAGCTGAGTGTGCGTGTGAGTGCGTGTGAGTAAGTGCACAGGTTGGCTCTTGGCGTTTCTGCAGAACGCTCTGTAATACAGTATTATTACTCTTGTGTCGTAACAGGTTTAATTAAGTTGCAAAGTCATACGGAAATTCTTTCAAGTCTACGTGGCATAAACGGAGAAACAGCCATCCCGCCATGTCTTAAGACACACAGACTGCCAAGACAACGTTTCTTCATTTACTTTTTTTCTGCTGGTGATTAAATACTTAATTGCTCTTCAGCTTTCGTGTGGAAAATTAATACAATCAACGCAGACTGAAACTGCAGCGTACGTTTAAAATAAATGAAAAAAAAATGAAGACGCCAGCAAGTCTTTATTTTTAGTTAAGGGAAATAAGGTAGACGCAGACAGCAGTTTGTATATTGGGTAGGTGGAAAATAAGGCAGATACAGACTGCCGTCTAAACTGGTAGGGTTTGATTGTGACAACTTTTCACTCTGTAGTCGTTTATCAAGTTATAACTAAATCAAATTTTAGACAGAACGAAACGTTGTTCCGGTAAATGTTTATTCCGGAACTTGTATTGTTTATTCCGGAACTTGTATTGTTTATTCCGGAACTTGTATTGTTTATTCCGGAACTGTTGTTGCCTTCACAGCTGTGTATACCTCTTCTTCATGCCAGCAACTGCAGCTGTGTATACCTCTTCTTCATGCCAGCAGCTGCAGCTGTGTATACCTCTTCTTCATGCCAGCAACTGCAGCTGTGTATACCTCTTCTTCATGCCAGCAGCTGCTGCTTCATTTGTGTAGTTCTTGCAGCTGCTGCGTCGTTCGTGTACTTCCTGCAGCTGCTGCTTCCTTCGTGTACTACTTGCAACTGTTAATTTGTTTGTGTGCTTTTCGCAGTTGCTTCTTTGTCTGTGTACTCCTTGCAGCTGCTGCTTCGTTCGTGTAGTCACTGCAGCTGCCGCTGCGGTCACGTACTTCCTGCAGCTACCACTGCGGTCAAATAATTCTTACAGATGTCGATGTACAGCTCCCTGGATGCAGGTTGAAGACATCTAGCTGGATCCCGTCTTCCATGACACAACGTCCAGAGAAGAGTTCAATGTTTTCAATTTACTGCGTAACAAAGGATTTTCTTGGACTCCTAAGGACTAGGCATTGATCCTAGGGACGGCCAGTTCTAGGCGTCTGCTTCCTCAGTCTCTTCCTCCCTCCCTCCTTCCTTCCTCCCTCCCTACTTCCTCCTGTCTTCTACCCTCTGGGTGCTTCGTAGCTCACTGGAGAGACATTCGACTCACATTCGTAAGTTTCTGGGTTCGAATCTCTGGCACGGAGAAATATATGAGCCGGTTTTCTTACACTCCCGCTGTCCCTTTCTACCTAGAAATACAGTAGAAAAAAACAGGTACCTGTGTGTTAGTCGACTGTTGTGGCTCGCATCCAGGGGCAAAAATAAGCCAAAAACCTCGATTCCTGCTGGAATGTTATATTAGGTGCGAGACAAAACGTCAAGCTTGTGTAAGAAAATATATACAAATAACCCGCACACAGGAGAGGGAAAAAAGTTATGACGAGGTTTGGGTCCTACTTAGACCCTTCACGAGTCATAGCTTTTATCTGTCTTATGTGTGAGTTATTTGTGTATTGTCTTTGTTCTTTGTGTAAAGAAACTCCTACACCTGCTGAAAGTATTTAAGTGCTAGGTAAAAAAAGAAAGAAGATATATGTGTATCTCATGAAGTTAAAAATAATATCTTCCGTCCTCCTCTCCGCTCCTCCTTCTCCTTCTCCTCGCCCTCCTTCTTCTCTCCTTCTTTCTCCTTCTCTTTTCTTCCTCCGTCCACCCATCTCCCTTCATCCCTCTCTTCATCTGCCTCTCTATCTCTCCACAGTAAGCTAATTCTCCTACCTGTTCCTATTGTCTCCTTGCTTCTTCGTCTACCACCTATGTCACTCTGTCTTTCTGTCTCTCACCATCATCAATAACATGTGTGTGTGTGTGTGTGTGTGTGTGTTGTGATCACGGTATGTGTGTATGTCTTGGTATCCTGGTCTGGCTGTTGTTCCTGTCATGTTTTTCGAGACCTGGTTATCCTCTCTCCTGCTATTCGGTAAGATTGCTTTCACCATCACTGGTTTGGGATAACAATGTCTCCTATCCCTTTTTTATTGCCGAGGACAATGTTTACTTTCCTCTTCACTTTCTTTGATAAATGCGACATACTTGTACCCTACCTGCGACGGGTATCGAGGGCACTTCTGCCCTAGCAGCCACTGGACCGGACACAGACCAGTGGACCGGTCACAGATCAGTGGACTGGTCACAGATCATTGGACCGGTCACAGACCGGTGGATTCGTCATAAACCAGTGGACCGGTCACAGACCAGTGGGCCGGTCACAGACCAGTGGACCGATCACAGACCAGTGGACAGGTCACAGACCAATGGACCGGTCACAGACCAGTGGATCGGTCACAGACCAATGGACCGGTCACAGACCAGTGGGCCGATCACAGACCAGTGGACAGGTCACAGACCAATGGACCGGTCACAGACCAGTGGATCGATCACAGACCAGTGGACCAGTCACAGACCAGTGGATCGGTCACAGACCAATGGACCGGTCACAGACCAGTGGGCCGGTCACAGACCAGTGGACAGGTCACAGACCAATGGACAGGTCACAGACCAGGTTAACAAGCTCATGAGTGAGGTTAATTACAATCTGCCAGGGAGGAACCTGGTCTAATTTCTCCTTGATTAGTGTTACGAATCTGTTGCCAATTCACTACTGTGCTGGTGGCACTGTTGGTGTCACTGCCGATGGCACTCTTGATCACACTGCTGGTGATGCCTTAGAGGTACTGCTTGGTTCCGTTAGTGGCACTGTTGGTGGTACTGCTGGTGGTGTCGTTGGTGGCACTGCTGATGTTGCATTAGTGGTACTACTGGTGGTGTCGTTGGTGGCACTGCTGGTGTTGCATTGGTGGTACTACTGGTGGTGCCGTTGGTTGTACTGCAGGAGGTGCTGTTGGTGGCACTGCTGATGGTGCTGTTGGTGACACTGCTGATGGTGTCTTTGGTGGCACTGCTAGTGGTTCCTTTAGTGGCACTGCTCTTAGTGCCTTTGGTGATACTGCTAGAAATGCCGTTGGTGACACTGCTGGTGGAGCAATTGGTGACATTGCTGGTGGTTCCATTTGTGGCACTGCAGGAAATGTCGCTGAAGACACTGCTAATAGTGCTGTTAATGGCACTGAAAGAAGCACTGTTGATGGTGCTTCTGGTGATACTGCTAGTAGTGGTGACACTGACAGTGGAGGCACTTATGGAGGTGATATTGTTGTTGGTGGCACTGCTGATGGTGACACTGCTAGTGATGACACTGTTGATATTGGTGCCATTCCTGGTGATAACACTGCTGACGGTTAAACTGTTGGTGGTGACACTGCTGTGTTGGCACTGCTGGTGATAACACTGCTGGTGGTGACACTGCTGGTGATACACTGCTGGTGATAACACTGTTGGTAATAACACTGCTGGTAATAACTGCTGGTAATAACACTGCTGATAATAACACTGCTGGTGATAACACTATTGTGTTGGCACTGCTAGAGATAACACTGCTGGGGATAACACTGCTAGTGGTGACACTGCTGGTGATAACACTGCTGGTAATAACACTTCTGGTAATAACACTTCTGGTAATAACACTGCTGATAATAACACTGCTGGTAATAACATTGCTGGTAATAACACTACTGGTGTAGATGAATGGCTCAGAGAACCGACAAGTTACAAATTAGACACATATGCAACATTTGGGTATCTTTATTGAGGAAACGTTTCGCCACACAGTGGCTTCATCAGTCCAATACAAAGTAGAAAGGTGTAAGGAGAGTAGGAGTTTTGAGGTAATCAGTCCCTCGGCCTGGAGTCGATGTGTTCAGTCCATCAATCTTGTCGATGTCGATGTGTTCAGTCCATCAATCTTGTACAAGATTGATGGACTGAACACATCGACTCCAGGCCGAGGGACTGATTACCTCAAAACTCCTACTCTCCTTACACCTTTCTACTTTGTATTGGACTGATGAAGCCACTGTGTGGCGAAACGTTTCCTCAATAAAGATACCCAAATGTTGCATATGTGTCTAACTTGTAACACTACTGGTGATAACACTGCTGGTGATAACACTGCTGGTGATAACACTGCTGGTACTGGCACTGCTTGTGGTAGCACTGTGGAGGCACTGTTGTGGCACTTTCTCAGAAAAGTTATTACCATCACTCGCACATTAACAATTTCACAGAACCATTAACTCAGTCAATTGAGTTTTCTTGCCAGCCCCGCCAGCCACCTCAACCCTTTCCTGAACCAGCCTCTATCCCCGTCCCGGGTCACCTATCCCCACACCGGGTCACCTACCCCCTCCCCGGGTCACCTACCCCCTCCCCGGGTCACCTATCCCCGCACCGGTACAGACAGATTTTACTATATATACTGCAAGTATACAACACGAGATCAACGTAAAACATAACACATCGTGTAAACATTGCATACAAGCACTGCTTCGGTAAGATGATAGGTGATATGCTGTACTGCATGAACCTCTGGACTGACACAGTGGTTGAATGGGAATATACATCAGTGCCATTTACAGTCCCAGTGGAGTGGCGAGAACCGAAGAATCACCTGAATGACTGGTACTTCTGCATGATTAAAGTGTTTGGTTTCTCGAAGAAAAAAAAGAAGATTGCATATTCAGATTGTGCGTCAGCATTAGAATGTGTGCTGGATAATGCGTATTCTTCCTTTATGGCAAGGTACCTGTGTTCGTAATATCCATAGCCTTCCCATAAGCATCTTATGTTCATCCACGTCTTTTCCAGAGGATGTCAGCACCAGGAGTCTCAACCATGCGCCTTCCAGCGGGTGTGTCAACACCTGGAGACTCATCCATGTTTCTACCAGCAGGTGCGTCAACACCTGAAACCTCAACTATTATATATAACCTTCTATGATTTTGTTTCCCACTTTCTCTGTTCTCAGTTTTAAACTTAGCGTAAAATATTTGTTAAAGTTGTGGTGATTGCCTTTATTTTTCACTTCCTCAGTCACTCCTCTATCTCTTCCTTCTCCTCCTTCACGTTACTTAATTCCCTGTTGGGAATTACACTGTCTATAATTAAGATAAATCTTTAATCTTTCTGCATATTTTGATCCTGCTGTTATTTTCTGTGTCCAGCAATTTTTCTGCTTTTTGGCTTCCTATCCATCACTCGTTGCAAGACTCATTCTCAGAAATAATGACGACTTTAATTCAAAATATATACATTTAAAGTTAACAACTGCTATTTCATCGACTATAACAGTATAGCAACAATGGATGCTTTGCCCACTCACTAGCCGAAGGGAAGAAGTTAATACCGAGACGCCTATTGAAGAACAGGAGATCAAAGTTATCAAGGAAGATATAGGATTACTTTTTCCAATGGAGATTTGTGCAAAAAAACAAATGATACGACATAGAGATCTGTTCAGGAAAGTAGGTGAGTTCCCAGGAAGCGGAGGTTAGATCATATGTGGCGCCGTGTGTACTCACCTAATTGTACTCACCAAATTGTGGTTGCAGGGGTCGAGACTCAGCTCGTGGCCCCCGCCTCTGCGCTGCCCGCTACTGGGTATCTGCTCTCCCTGCTCCATGAGCTTTATCATACCTCGTCTTAAAACTGTGTATGGTTCCTGCCTCCACTATGTCCTTCTCTAGACGTGTGTGTGTGTGTGCGGGGGCGCTGGGAGCCATGCGTTTTTGCTTGTCTGAAAACACCGTGTTTCTGTTCGCCTCTGTAATGTGCCATAACGACATAGATCACTTTTGGATCGGAGTGGCAATGACTGTAAGGTAATGGCTGTCATATGAATTTGTTTTATAGTAATGACGTTAATAATGGATTTTTTTTATATTACTGTTAACAGACTTCACTGCAGCTGCATTTTATTTTACACATGAGTCGAAGTCAAATTACCAGACAGTAAAATACACTGCTATGCTGATGGTGGTATCAGCAGCATATAGCCAATTACGAGGTTAATTCCCATGTTGGTGCTTTAGCAGTTGTGGTTCATCACAATAACAGCAAGAGCTGCGCTAAGCTGACAAGAACAGTTGCACTAAGCTGAAAAGAATAGCAAATGCTTCACAAGTAACGCACAAAGCTGACAAAAACAGCACAAGTTTCATTAAGTTGATTAAACAGAGAGGTCATCTGTCACTCATCCTCTTGTATTCCTGCTGAAATATAAGTTATTCGTACAGTCATAACAACAAAATAATGTTGGGGGCGAACGGAGACACAATTACAGACAAGACAAACCAAATATTTTCTTCGCCTTTCAGTCAAATGCAAACGTAACTATGACAAGCGCCCTGGTAAGGGGTAAAGAAGAAGGATACAAATGGGTGAAGGAGTGGAAAATAGGGAAAGGAGGGAGAGTAAAGATAAATGGCCCAACAACTTTCGAGTTTTACTTATTAAGGTGTGTACGTGAAATTCATTTTTCATGATCAAGAAATTAAGTAAACATAGCATACGTTACTGTCCTGTGCTGACACACAGAGCGTCTACAAGCAAGTCTGTGCGTTAGGCGTTGAATTTTGTTTTAATGAAGTAGAATTGTTGGTGGTGCTGGGACACAGCTCAGAAGACTGGAAGGCACAAGGTGGGGTATGCTGGAAGCCAGCTGCCTGCTACTTAATGCTTACGGTGGTCTGCCTTCAGCTGGCACTTTGACACGGTGTCCTTCCCAGTGTAGTCTGCAGGTGTTGGTGAGTTTGAATGTTCGTTGCCGTCACAGTGGTTTAACTGTTTTGTACGTTGACTTGTGCGGGTGTAATCCAGTCTGCCATGACTCCTGGACGATCACTCAATATTCGCGGCCTTGGGAAGTCATCCTTGTAAATGTAATGTCAAACTCTTTGTTGTAATGTCATCCTATGTATTATGTGAGGGAAAGGTTCCCGGATCACACAGTCTGTGGTATTAATCGGTTGGGAAGAGCTTTCCCTGTCAGGTAGGTAAAGTCTTCCATACCAAACAGTTGGTGCTTCGTGCGTGTGTCTAACGTGACACTGATTGCGTCGATCCCGTGCTGAACATGCAGATCCTCTATTCTGACTGCCTGCCTCTCAGCTGAGTGCCAGAGATAAATCGGAGGGCCCTGTCCTGGACTCTGTAGTTTCCGCATTATGGACTTGGGTGTGAGTGATTAGGGTATTATCATCATCTTGTAGATGTGTTCCTTGATATGGGGTGGGACCTGGCTGAATCTAAACAGCTGGTAGAGGCTGACTTCTGCTAAGTTTGCCTTACTGTGAAGTGGAGTTCAATACCGTAGCCTAACTAAACCAAACATTACTTAACCTAACAACCATCCACACGGAGCTCTCCAGACTGACCTCCTGAGCCTGAATCTCTCTTTACTTCTCTTCCTTACTTATTATTTGTAGTGTCTTCAAAG
>WNWK01000911.1:267500-322500 GCA_009830355.1 Cherax destructor
ATCTAGCCAGTTCTCACCTGGCTGGTTCTGCAGGCTCTGAGTGGACGCCTTGCTTCAAGATCGGAGGCTGGACCATCCAAGTTTTTTCAACAGTGAGCCAGATGACCAGAAATCCAAGTCTGCGAGCCGCATGATTCATATACATTTACTAAATAATTTAGGCCTCGTAGCGTAAGACTTGCCTGGAGTCAGCTAACAAAGGGTTGATGCGGGGAGTTAGACTTAATAAAGCTCTACACAGAGTGGAACATGACTTGATAAAGCTCTACACAGTGAAACATGACTTGATAAAGCTCTCCTCCTCTAAGTTCATGTGTGGTAGCTACTTAACTTCAACACAAACTTCATGGAATCTTGGTACAGAGGAGATTTTCTACAACATTATTGTTAATCTATGACCCAACTCTTGTGAAAGATATTCTCTTCCTAGTGGGTCCCGCCGACCTACTAGGAAGTATGCATCGTCCTGCTTCTGTTTCCGACAGATCGTGTCTAATGGACCGAACACTTATGAAGCCTGAGAGACTAATTACCTCTTTTTCCTTTGTCTCTTGTATATAATCTCTGTATTGAATTGAGAAAGCTACAAGTTGGTGACATGCTGAACATACCCAGGTGTTACACATGTGCCTCATTAATCAACCTGTCGGTTATGTATACCATTAATGTAATGTAAAATATTGCTGACAGTCTCATGCGTGTTGCACTCCTCACTCTAGTGAGCAGTATTCGATCCGCGAGCCGCGTGTTTGAGACCCCTTTGCTCCGGTCAGAATATTAACACCCTGGATCCCCAGTATAAATACATGAGCAGTATGTATACCTATACTTGGAGAGGGTTTCGGGGGTCAACGCCCCCGCGGCCCGGTCTGAGACCAGGCCTTTAGTTCAGTTCAGGCTTAATTTGGCTGTCGTGGATGTGGAGCAGTTAATATCAAATACGAGGATCAAATGCAGATAATGAGATCGAATACGCATAATGAATCCTACAAACAACTAGAAATTTCAGACAAGTGTAACAATAAATGAAGAACGTAGAATCCTGGGTTATCTTTCCGTGGGAACGGCTTCTGCCTGAGACACTTGAGATGCCTGGACCATAGTAACTACCAAGTAAAGCATATGATTTTACCTAGATCCCAAGCACTAAAATATTCCTAATCGGTAGTCCGTGGCCAAGGCTTCAATTTATGCAGAGTGTGGCTGCTGTTACCTCGAAGCAGCTGACGTCAGTTATAATGCGTGAGGGAAGTAGAAACCGCATTCTCTAATCATGACAAGAATCGTCACAAAAATTTTGTCGGTGAATGATGCAGGTCCAAATAGTTTCAAGATGTTTTCTACTCTCGTGGCCCTGCCTGAAGTCAAGCTTTCCCAGAGAGAATCTGAACAGTCTGGCTGATCCAACACTTCTGCTGAAACTTGTGACTTGATGAAACATACTGTTTGAGCGAAACATCGTTAATAATGGCTCCATATAACTAATGTATCTACCACCAGAAACTTGTTAAGTTCACTGGTGGGCTCGGACTGTGTTCCAACAACATTGCAAATGTTTTGTTGTGTAACAATAAACTGTATACAGATACTAGTCTTCCTACCTGGAGGTAGGTAGACTAATCCTAACTTAGTGAAGTTGATGAGAAATTTGTGAATCATTTACTTGTCCACTTGACTTGATTTCTTCACTGCCTATTTGTTGCTATAACACGTGACAAATGCGAGTCAGAAGAGCAACTAATGAGACGAGTCTTGCAACCTAAAGAGGAGACTGTCTTGCTTAACCTAAGCAGCGACACGGCCCCTCAGCCGGCCAGCCTTTGCTTTAGTATTCAGGGCGTGTAAATGTGCACTCTCTTCTAGAATACCTATGCTCACATAACGTGAGCATATATATTCTCTTCATCTCTTTTTTTTCAGGGAGATATCTGTGCTAGGAAATATGCAGTAATAAATTACTACTTTCACATACTCCTCAAATCATTAAAATTTAGAAAGAGTTTAGTGACCAGAGTTAGGTATCGTATTCATTCTTGAACTGAGGCAAAAATCTTACTGTCTCTAATATCTTTACATAGAAGCTATACAAAAGTTGGGTCCCTAATCTTCTCACTAAATTAATAACTTACTAGAGAGAATGATAAGATAATTAATGTGAAAAATAGCATACTATAAATACAACGTTCAAGGATTATGACCGTTTAAGGGCTCAACGCCCCTGTTACCCGGTCCCAGACCAGGTCTCCAGGATGACGACCTGATCTGTCAAAAAGTTGGAGCTCGCTGCTTTACAGGCCTGGTCCCAGACCGGGCCGCGGGGGCGTTGACCCCTGAACCCTCTCCATGTATTCTCCAGGCTCAAGTAACCACCACAGCCTCGTGGAGCAGACGTTTCTCAGGAACGTAATATTGAACACGATACTCACGAGTTGAAAAAAATGGTATAAAATGTCGACATGATCGAAAGACACATATGGAGTATAATATTGACCTTTGCAACTTCACTGTGTTGGTGGAACATTGTCACGCCTGGTGTTGAAGGATCAGCGTTCCTATCACGCCTGGTGTTGAAGGATCAGCGTTCCTATCACGCCTGGTGTTGAAGGATCAGCGTTACTATCACGCCTGGTGTTGAAGGATCAGCGTTCCTATTACGCCTGGTGTTGAAGGATCAGCGTTACTATCACGCCTGGTGTAGAAGCATCAGCGTTACTATCACGCCTGGTGTAGAAGGATCAGCGTTACTATCACGCCTGGTGTAGAAGCATCAGCGTTACTATCACGCCTGGTGTAGAAGGATCAGCGTTACTATCACGCCTGGTGTAGAAGGATCAGCGTTACTATCACGCCTGGTGTAGAAGGATCAGCGTTACTATCACGCCTGGTGTAGAAGGATCAGCGTTACTATCACGCCTGGTGTAGAAGGATCAGCGTTACTATCACGCCTGGTGTAGAAGGAGTCATCTTGGGGCTCCTGTCTGCGAATTGACCATAATAAAATTTCAGGCTAGGAGTAATAGAAGGAAGGGATAGAATGGATAGAGGAGATTATAAAGGAAAGGGATAGAAGGAAGGACTGAAGGAGAAAGATTGATAGTAGGGCTAGAGGAGAGAGAGAGAGATTGGCGAGACGAAAGAGAAAAATGGACGAAATAGAGAGGAGAGGTAGAGGAGAAGGAGCGTAGGAAAAGAGGGGATGAAGATAGGGGAGGGATAGAGAGGAGGCTGAGAGGGAAAGGGTAGAAGGGAAGGACAGAAGTGGAAAAACAGAAGGAAAAGACAAAGGGGAGAGAAAGGGAGACAGTGAGAGACCGAGTGATGGGCAACGAAGATAAGGAGCAAGAGAACAAGGGACAATAGGTGGAGGAGATTAAAATGAGAAAAGGTAACAAATAACCAGAGGGAAGAGCAAAGAGAGATTAAAACGATAGAGGAGAGCACAAAGAAATGATAATTAGGAAGACAGCGAAAAAATAATGAAATAACAAGAACACAAGAGAAACATAAAGGGGTGAGGAGTAATTTGAGAGACAGTAATACCAGATGAGAAGAAATTGGTTAAGAGATGTTAGGCAAAGGAATAATAAAGGAAGTGAAGAAGGAATAATAAAGGTGAAAAAGAAGATGAAGAAAGAAGAGGGTAGAGTATAAAAGTAAACGATGATAGAGAGAGTAGACGTAATGAAGAGGGTAGATGTAATGAAGAGGGTAGATGTAATGAAAAGGATACCGGTGATGGAGAGGATAGAGGTAATGGCGAGGATTGAGGTGGTGGAGAGGGTTGAGGTGGTGGAAAGGATTGAGGTGATGGAGAGGGTTAAGGTAATGGAGAGGGTTAAGGTAATGGAGAGGGTTGAGGTGGTGGAGAGGACTGAGGTGATGGAGAGGGCTGAGGTAGTGGAGAAGGTTAAGGTGGTGCATAGGGTTGAGGTAATGGAGAGGATTGGGGTGGTGGAGAGGACTGAGGTAGTGGAGAAGGTTGAGGTGATGGAGAGGATTGAGGTGATGGAGAGGGTTGAGGTGATGGAGAGGGTTAAGGTAATGGAGAGGATTGAGATGATGGAGAGGGTTGAGGTGATGGAGAGGGTTAAGGTAATGGAGAGGATTGAGGTGGTGGAGAGCTTGAGGTGGTGCATAGGGTTAAGGTAATGGAGAGGGTTGAGGTGATTGAGAGGGTTGAGTTGGTGTAGAGGGTTTTTCGGCCTTGTGAAGTGGGACTACAGATTGCTGGAACGAGACTTTGGTCTATTGGAAATAGACTACCGACTCCTAAAACGAGGCTCTGAGCCTCCGGAACGAGACCTTGGACTGCTGGAACGGGACTCCTGACCCTGGAACATGTCGCAAGTCTGCTGGAATGAGGCTGCGGAGCGTTGAGCCTGGGTTCAACTTGGAACAAGCTTGCAGAAAGAATATTTGATCATGACTATGCATCTTTATACTTTCTTCCTTCCCTTTCAAAAACAAAATATTTAAAACTAGAGTTCCGACAAATTTGTGGAATAAAAAGGCACTTGGAAGGAGCAGGCTTTTATTAAGACGACGATTTGGTCAAGGAGATCTTTATCATGTTATTGCAATAAAATTAACCTGTTCACTTTGTATAAGATTAAAAACAAAGATTATTTTTGTTACCACAGCCCACTGAAAAGATGCAGGATATATACACCGATAGGTGTATGACTCTCGGTGTTTATACACTGAAAGTTTCCTTTATTCTTAATTGTAGGGATTAAAATATTCTTGTGGGGAACTGATGACGTGCAGCCTTAACGGCACTAATGTAGTCGATAGGGTTTCAACCCAAATAATTATTTGGGTTGAAAGCCTATCGGGTCCTGATACAAGGCTTGGGAAGAGGTCTCCCTAATGACACTGGGTGGCCGAGGACACACCCAAGTCCCTCTGTACGCCAACTGCCTTACACACACACACACACACACACACACACACACACACACTACACACACACACACACACACAGGAGCTAAGTCTCGACCCCTGCAACCACAATTCGGTGAGTACACACACACACATATACACACACATGCACGCACAAAAGATTTGTGCAAAAGCTAGAGGAGCAGGTAGGAATGACAGGAAAGGCCTGCAATGTATCACAAAATACCTGACAGGAAGGAAACAACAAGTGATTGTACGTGTTGAGCTGTCAGAGTGGGCGCATGTGACAAGCGGGGTTCCATAAGGGTCAGTCGTAGGGTCGGTGCTGTTTTTGGTATATATGAATGACATGGCGTAAGGGATAGATTCAGAGTTGTTCCCCTGTTTGCAGATGATGTGAAGCTAATGCGGAGAATTCAAGTGGAATCAGGATTAGATAGAGCTACAAAGGAATCTCGACATACTGCAAACCTAGTCCAGCAAATGACTCCTGGAGGTTAACCCCACCAAGTGCAAAGTCATTAAGATTGGGGAACGTAAAAGACCGCAGACGGAATACAGGCTAGCGGGCCAAAAGCTGCAAACCTCATTCAAGGAAAAGGATCTTGGGGTGAGTATCATACTGAACACATCTTCTGAGACGCATATCAACCAAATACCTGGTGCAGTATTTGGGCGCCTGGCAAACCTATGAATAGCGTTTCGATGCCTGAGTAAGGAGTCATTCAAGACACTGTACACCGTGTATGTCAGCCCCATATTGGAGTATGCAGCACCAGTATGGAATCACACCTGGTCAACCCTGTCAAGATAGTGATTATAGTCCACCAACAAATAACAGAAGACCGAGGGAGGAGTATGATCAGAATAATAGGGCAATGTTTCACATATTGGAAATAGTGGCTGTGAGGGCAAGAAGAAATAAAGCTAAACTCCTGGTATTAGGAGATTTGAGCCACAAGAAGAATGCTACCTCCGTGAAGAACCGGAAACAAAGAGCAAAACTTATGTAAACATTGATGAAGAACTTCCTGAGCCAACGTGAGAGGGAAACAACAATAGCGAAGGAGACGAACCAGCGAGACTTGATCTTGTGTTCTCAATAAATGAACACGACATGGCAGAAATTAACTAGCGGGGCCTAATAGGAGCCAGTGATCATGAGGTACTAAGCTTTGAGTACCAAGTTGAGTGGTAATTGAGAAAGAAATTGAGGAAATGAGTAACAGAAAATTGGACAAAAAACAGTGGATTGCGATGGCATGTGAAATTTCGTAAGTGGAGAGGAATGGAATAACAAAGAGAAATGGAAGAGCAGTGCAAGAAATGATGGATATAACAAACTGAAAGAACTGAGAGGCAAAGGAAAGATCCATACCAAGCATGATCAAAAGAAACTGGAAAAAACAGAGAGCCCGAGGTTTAATCAAGAATGCAGTGAGGCAAAGAGAGGAGCAAGGAGGTTCAGAAACAAAATATAGAACGATAAAGAAGACAGAGAAAAAATCAGGAAAACTAGATACGAATACGCAAACCTGCATCAGTTCTGTGACACGTCAGAATTCGAGTGTTATAATGTTCCTAATGCACGAAAATTCTTTTTACCGACTCTAAGAACGTAAATAGATTTGATGGAGCTGACTCATACTTATTTAGCAATCTTTACGGTAATATTGACCATGTAGGGGCGCATGATTTGTAAGCAAATTAGCTTTACTAAAAGGGTATTGACAGGTCCGTCTTACAGAGCGCCAGAGTCATCCGCAATTCCTTTATCCTCGCGACTTTAATCACTGTTCATTATTCGCATTTGCAGTTAAAAATCGTGGAAGTTTATTTCAAAGATTAATGGAGGGAGCTTATCTACACAAATGGCTCCTTCTGGAGTGCACTTGGTTAGCCCCAGTGACTTAATACATGCACATAGGTATATATAAATAAGTAAGAGCGTTTTGTGGAAAAAAATATTTGATGATCTTATTGATAACAATTAAGAGAGATACTGTTCTGTGTTTACATCGCAGCATTAATTTCATGACAGTGGGAGTAGCGGATAAGGTGATACGTATATTAAATAAATCGTGAATTATGTGGGCAGTACATCTAGCCAACATGTACATTCTTATATTTCAGTGTAAACACAGAACTGCATCTCTCTTTTTTTCTATAAAGAATTCATAGAACACTATTACATTATGTTAAGTAAAAGGACACAAATGCAACTAATGTGACATTTTATTGTGGCAACGTTTCGCCCTCCAAGAGCTTTATCAAGCCGTTACAAACAATACATTAATTTTTATCAATCAGATCAAGAGGTGAGACAAGTTTTTGTCATATGGTAAAAGAAGTATATGTTCATACTCATTTCTAGAGGATATCAAAATCTAAATTTCAGTGGCGATATGTTAGTGAATTAATCTTGTTAAGTTTGAATTACAATGACTCTGTCTGTAGATTAATGAAATATCGATTATGCAAGATATTAAAATTCAGATTCTTTTTCCAAGACTTCAGAAGCCAACATATGCCAAGAAAATGGACTTTGCAAGACTGACCACTGAGTGTCTGAGAGTCAAAAATTCTCTTTATTTATAAGAGGCGAGTGCATAGAGGCGAGTGCATAGAGGCGAGTGCATAGAGGCGAGTGCATAGAGGCGAGTGCATAGAGGCGAGTGCATAGAGGCGAGTGCATAGAGGCGAGTGCATAGCTGTTGGGTCTTGAGAGAGGGAAGGAGGGAAGGAGGGAGGAAATGAGTGAGTGAATGAGTAAGTGAGAGAGGGAGGGAGGGAGGAAAGGATGGAGAGACGGGCTGACAGATGGTAGAGAGAGGGAGGGACGGACTAACGGATGATGGGAGGATGAGATGGTAGGAAGTATGGAAGGAAATAGGGAAAAGGAAGGAAAGGAATATAAGGTAGAAGAAATGAGGAAGTGAGGCAGGGTAAAGGAAAGCTTAAAAGGAGGCAGGGGTGAGAAAAGGTTAAAGAGAGGCAGGGGTTAGGAAAAAGGCAGGCGAAGTATAGGAGAGGAAAGAGGCAGGCGGGGGAGGGAAGAGGAAAGAGGCAGGAGGAAATTGGGAAAAAAATGAATTAAGGCAAAGAGGTAAAGAAAGGTTTCTTGGCAGAAGCTACAGCAGACACAAGGTTGCCACACAACACTGCTCTGAGGCAGCAGCAGACACAAGATTGCCACACTACACTATTCTGAGGCAGCAGCAGCAGACACAAAGTTGCCACACTACACTGCTTTGAGGCAGCAGCAGACACAAGGTTGCCACACTAAACTGCTCAGAGGCAACAGCAGCAGCAGCAGCAGCAGCAGACACAGGTTGCCACACAACACTATTCTGAGGCAGCAGCAGCAGCAGCAGACACAAGGTTGCCACACAACACTGCTCTGAGGCAGCAGCTGCAGACACAGGTTACCACACAACACTGTTCTGAGGCAGCAGCAGCAGCAGCAGACACAAGGTTGCCACACAACACTGCTTTGAGGCAGCAGCAGCAGACACAAGGTTGCCACAGTACACTGCTCGATCAAAGCAACACTGCAACACACGACCAGAGAAAGCAAGGGAAAACAAAAAGCAATGAAGAAAGGGTGAGAGTAATACATAAAGGGGACACAGAACAACAAGGGGAGGGGATGATGATTTATGAGGATACTAATAATAATAATAATAATAATAATAATAATAATAATAATAATATTAATATTATTATTATTATAATTATAATTATAATTATTATAATAATTATTATTATTATTATTATTATTATTATTATTATTATTATTATTATAAGGAGAACGTAGCTGTCATTTCATGGATCAAAAGCCTTTCAGTTGCACCCAGACACCCTCTCTGAAGTGTGCTGATGTGATGACGTCAGTGAGGGGAGAGGAGTAGGAGAAAAAGGAGAAAGTGGAAGTGGAAAAGGAAGAGGAAGAGCAAGAGGAATAAAAGTAATATTAGGAAGAAGCAGAGAGTAGCACTTTTTTTCCTTCTCTCCGAGGTGTCTGGGCCGCTGATAGCAACAACCTGGTTGGTCAGCAGTCACCCAGGTTGCACATGTCCCGTTGATCTTAGTATCAGCGTTAACCAGCAAATTCTAACTACCAGCATCAACCACCAAGCTATAACTACCAGCATCAACCACCAAGCTGTAACTATCAGCTTCAACCACCAAGCTATAACTCCAACATCAACCACTAAGCTGTAACTACCAGCATCAACCACCAAGCTATAACTACCAGCATCAACCACCAAACTGTAACTTCCATCACCAACCTCCAAGTTATAACTCTAGCATCAATCACCAAGTTGTAACACTCGGCTTCAACTAGCAAGCACTTAACTTGCGGCATCAATCATCCAACTCATAGCTACTAGCTTTAACCAGCAAGTTCTTGGTACCAGCATCCACCAGCAGGATCTTGGTACCAGCATCCACCATCAAGATCTTGGTACCAGCATCATCCACCATCAGGATCTTGGTACCAGCATCCACCATCAAGATCTTGGTACCAGCATCCACCATCAGGATCTTGGTACCAGCATCCACCATCAGGATCTTGGTACCAGCATCCACCATCAGGATCTTGGTACCAGCATCCACCATCAGGATCTTGGTACCAGCATCCACCATCAGGATCTTGGTACCAGCATCCACCATCAGGATCTTGGTACCAGCATCCACCATCAGGATCTTGGTACCAGCATCCACCATCAGGATCTTGGTACCAGAATCCACCATCAGGATCTTGGTACCAGCATCCACCATCAGGATCTTGGTACCAGCATCCACCATCAGGATCTTGGTACCAGCATCCATCAGCAGGATCACATCAGCAGAGATGCGTGTCACTCGACCAATGTTGTTGACACTAAGCCTCGCCAGCTATGCAGAAAACCGCTCTCAACAGTGTAATAGACATGACGTCTTACTCTTATTTGTTAACTTGTGAGGCTTAAAACCTAGAATAAGATCATCTCGAAATTGTCTCGGGTGAGTTTGTAGTTGTATGTCAAATACTGTATCCAAATTTTAAAAACTAAATTAAATTTCGGAAATGTTTTAGAATAGAATTTCTGTCTTAGCTTCATCGCGCAAGATTTAATTTTATGGTTAACATTTGGGTATTATGACAAGTCTCGCTGCTTAAAGTGCCGCAGAGAAGTGTAAAATACCTTTATTGCTGTATTAAAGTAGCGAGAACGAGCAGTAAAGAGAGCGAGGCAGAAAACACTGTACATTATCCTCCGGGATGTTCCTCCAGTGATGGAGATACTCACGATGGTAAAATTTACAAAGTCTATGAATATAAAATAAATAGCCATCGTTATAGAGTAATTTATAGCTTATCCTCACATACCTACACACACACACACACACACACACACACACACACACACACACACACACACACACACACACACACACACACATGAATAACAGGGATGTTAGGAAGTATTTCTTCAGTCACAGAGTAGTCAGGAAGTGGAATAGCTTGGGAAGCGATGTAGTGGAGGCAGGATCCATACATAGCTTTAAGAAGAGGTATGATAAAGCTCATGGAGCAGGAAGAGTGACCCAGTAGAGGCCAGTGAAGAGGCGGGGCCACGAGCTGTGAATCGACCCCTGCAACCACAACTAGGTGAGTACAACTAGGTGAGTACACACACACACACACACACGTGAGGTGTACTCAGTGGAAACATGAAACATGGCAACACCAAAGAGTACTGACCACTAGATGCATAACCGGGAAATATGTGAAGAAATTTGAGTGAGGTGTATGCATCAGAGTCAATGAGACCTGAGAAAGTGTCACTATGGATTCTACAAGAGAGTGCAGAAACTCTATCAAAAATCACTTGCTAAATCTATAATAATTCAATGGATATGGGGCAGCTGCCAGAGTTATGGAAAACAACAAATGTACTTCAAATATTTAAAAAAAAAAGAGACTAACATGAAGTATTAAGTTTTAAACTACTTCTAGTAATATTAATATAATGCTATGTAAGATAATGGAGAAGATAATCAGGAGAGTGGTGTAGCACCTGAAGAGAAGTGATCTCTTAAATAATAATCAGCAGGCGTTCAGAGAAAGCGGTTATGTCTCACAGACCTGCGGGAGTTCTATTTCAAGGTAACAGAAGTGAGGCAAGAGAAAGGTGGAGAGATGGGGGGGGGATGGACTACATATTCTTGGACGGCATTTGACACCGTACCTTACAAGAGACTGGGGCAAAAACCTGCCGAGTATCTTGTGGGAAGAAGACAACGAGCAAATGTCCGAGAAGAGGTATTAGAATGGAAAAATATAACAGTGGTGTTCCTTAAGGATCAGAATTGGGACCGGGATTGTTTCTGGTAAATATGAATGATGTACCACGAAGAAGAATAACAATCAGCAATGACAATGAATCAATGAATGGTAATGGACCAAGAAATGCCTAACAGGAAGTGAACAGCGAGTGATTATCTAGGAAATAGAATAGGAATGACCAAATTTAACAAGCATGGCACTGCAGAGATTAATAATGAGCATGTAGTGTTTCTGGGTATTCGAATGGTATACTGGAAGATTCAGAGTCTGAGATATCCTTGTTCTCAATATTATGTGAAAGCATTGAGGAGAATAGGAACAAGTGAGGACAGGGAAAGGTCACGGAAAGAACTAGATAAGCTGGAGGAGTAGTTTGACAAATGGTTATTGAAATTCAACCACAGCAACTACCTGATCAGCTGGGCTGTGGTTCGTATGTTGTATTACGTGTGACCAGCAGTAACAGCATGGTTGATCAGGCCCTGGTAAACTGGGATGCCTGGTCATGAACCAGGCCGCGGAGGATTGACCCCAGTAACACTCTACACGTAGACTGCAGATAGTGCATTTTACAAACATTGAGAAGGAAAAAGAAGACCAAAAACAGAGTATAGGCTCTGGAGACAGAGACTGCGAACCTCACACAAGGAGAATATAACTTGAGACACATTTCAGCTGAATAAGCTTTGCACCATATGTGCGAATGGTAAGGTTAGCTTTAAGAAATCTTCAAAAAGAGTCATTCTTGACACAGTATACGACATTACAGCAAGCTCATTTTGAAGCATGCAGTACTAGCATGGAACGCGCACCAGATCAAACATGCCAAGAAACTGAAAAAAATACAAAGGTTTTCAACAAGAACAGTTCCACATTTATGAGGTATGCACTAGGAGGAGGAACTGAAGGAATTAAACCTTATGACATTAAAGGCAAAAGCACAAGGAAGACATAATGAAGACGTATAAAAGACTGATAGGATAGACAGGGACAGATTGTTCAGTACACGAAGGTATAGTTTAAAGATAAAAGCAAATATGAGTCGCAAGGATGTCAGGAGGTTTTTCTTCAGCTACAGAGTGGTAATGAAGTGGAATGATCTGGATAACACACACACACACACACACAGCTCACCTCTGGAGGAAAAGTTTCCTGTGGAGTAAATAGCAGTGGAGAGCAATCACTACAAACGATTATCCTCTCTTCTCATTCCAACTCCGCAAATTACTTTAAAACCTTAATCCTACTCCACTCCCGTAAATCCCCATCTTTCCTCGTCGCCCAAGTCTCACCACTTCCACTGATGTCGATCGAGCCGTCTCCTTTCCCATCCTCTTACATGTTGCCTCAAGCAACATGTAATAGTATGGTGAGAGTAAGGTATGTTTGCATACCTCCTCTCACTCACCGTCCATCCAACTAAGCCCCATCCATATCTTTACCTCTCCCCACTGCACCTTCCTTCTC
This sequence comes from Cherax destructor, assembly GCA_009830355.1. NCBI lineage: Eukaryota > Metazoa > Arthropoda > Malacostraca > Decapoda > Parastacidae > Cherax > Cherax destructor. Next base: position 280,207 of record WNWK01000911.1, read on the forward strand.
ACTTATGACCCTTCAGGCCCCCTCACCATGCATGCACACAATCTATATATCTTCCATTCATTCCATCAAAACATCAACTCCATGTTCACTATCCTCAGCACTTCCGAACCCTGCATCTATCCATATCCCACAGACCCCGTGGCCTGGTGACAAAAGCTCTCGCTTCACACGGTGAGGGTCCGGGTTCGATTCCCAGCGAAGGGGTGGAAACGTCGGACGTGTTTCCTTACACCGGTTGTCTAAGTTCACCCACCAGTAAAAAGGGTACCTGGGTGTTAGTCGACTGGTGTGGGTAGCATCCTGGGACAAAACTGACCTAATTTGCCCTAAATGCTTTGCATAATAAGGGGCTTTCTATATAGTAGTATGTCATTGATGTCAGCTAGGCTTATATACCTTGTACATGTACTTGTAGTAAATAAATATTATTATTATTATTATTATTATTATTATTATTATTATTATTATTATTATTATTATTATTTATCCACTAACACCCAACCCCAATTTCCAGAGAATCAGAATCAGCATGACTAATGGCGACAAAAGGATGATAATACAGTACACAAATGAAGATGGTAATACAAACAAAAGTGGTGACCTAAAAGACAGGAAGTCAAAGGCACAGCCAGTCAGAGCAACTCTCACGGGGACACGAGGCAAGTGTTTAACAACAAGTGTAATTCTCTCAGAGGGGAAGCAGAGGAAGTAGAGGGAAGGATAAACAATGGAGACTCCTTCCTATCTCCTGTCACAATTCAAGTTGTTAATAACAAATGCTATTTTCCCGGAGGGGTTTTATAGACGGAAAAAAGAAAGGAGTTCGAAGTATGGCGTAGCTGACAAGTTGTGAAAAGATCTATTCAGAAAAAAAGACATTAATACCATGTTTCACCAACAGGAGGCTATATCAATTTCCTCGATAAAGCCTCCTGTAGGTGAAATGTTGTATTAAGAATGACCTCTATTTGGCCTATGTGTCTTCTTACCAAAAGAAATGAAGTTGAGGTAAGAATATACAATGATGATTCCTTTCCAGATCCTGGCAATCGCTAGAACCTTACTCACTACTTTACGACAAAATCGTAGGAAAATACGACAATAAAGAGAAGTATGATGGGCGGTAGATAATAAAAGTGATAATGTCAGAAAATCTCGTTTTCAGGGTTCATCACATCTGCGAGGAAAATTATAGGATGGCTAATGAGAACTTTCAAAACAAAAGATATAAATCTAATGATGATCCTCCTTAAGTCACCTCTTCTTCCCAGGCTGGAATATTGCTGTTGCAGATCTAGAGAATGTCAGAGAACCTTTGCTGCACATATACGTTCAGTCAATTACCTACATTACTTGGAACATTTGAAGTCCTCTGACCTGTGCTCTTTGGAACAAAGTCAAGAAAGATACATTACAATTTACACCTCGAAAGTCCTATCGGGAAGGGTCCCAAATATGCAAAGATAAATCTCACCCCACAAAAGCAAGAGGCTCTGCAGACGTAGCAAAATACTCCCATTGAAAAGCTGGGGGTGCCTTGGGTACACTGAGAGACAACAAGGGGCCCAGTACAATTCAACAGCCCCCACCATATATAAGGAGGATTACGAAGAGACCGCTTCCTGTCTTCAAGATCAATTCCTAATCAGCCGGGCTGCTAGTTTGTATGCTACCAGCAGTAACAGCCTGGTTGGTCAGTCTTCGCTCCACCTTGAGGCCTGGTCGCGGAGGCGTTGATCCTCGGAACACTCTCTTGGTAGACTAAAAAACTAGAAGCTAAACAAAAGCTAGTTGACCACGAGTGAAACATATGATAAAATACTAGATAACGATTTTTTGGGATATAGGCATTGTGCCAGGTGGTCCGGAAAACAACTGCCATTATCTTTAGGTTACGTAAGTCGCTTCAGGAGGTCACCGCCCCCGTGGCTCAGTCCCGGACCATACTGTCTGATTTCTGGTGCAATCAATCAGGTTACTGGTGCCCGCCGCCAGCAGTCCAACGTATGCAACACAGCCCAGGTAATCAGAAATTTGTTTGAGGAATTTATCTAGTTTTCTCTTGAAGACAGCCAGGGGTCTGTTGGTAATCTCTCTTATGCATGAAGTGAGGGCGATGAAGAGTCGTGGTCCCTTTATATTTACAATTCAATGATTATAAGAACAGAAAAAAATTCTTCAAAGAATGATACATAATGTCTACAAGGAATAAAAAGCAAGTCAAATAAGAAAACATGTCGGTAGCATGTTCTTGTCTGTTATAAAACATTTTAGTAAACAAACATAATAAAAAATCTTTGACAAACCAATGCGGTGTATTTTTTTATTTGCATAAATACGTTTTTTTCCCCAAAAAATATTAACAAGGATGTAAACAAGAGAGCTTGTTATAAGGGACAACAGCAAGAGAAGCAGGAACAGAAGAGAAGTTTTACGATGGGAGGGAAGAGAATGGAGAAGAGGCAAGAGCAATAAAACAACACTTCCGCCTCTCTCCATTATTCCTCCCCACCTCTTTCCTTTCTCCCACTGCATCCTCCTCCATCCGTCTCCCTCCTCCCACAGCTCCCTCCCCACCCCTCTCCATCCACCCACTGCACCCTCCTAAACCCGTCTCCCTTCTCCCTACCCACCCCTTTCCCTTCAACCAATGCTCCCTTCCCACCTCTCTCTCTCTCTCTCCCTCCTCCCACTGTACCCTCCCCCACCCCCTCTATCTTCACCCACAACACCCTTCCCCACCCCGTCTCCCTCCTCCCACTGCACCCTCCTCCACCCCCTCTCCCTCCACCCACTGATCTCTCCCCACTTCTCTCTTTCTCTCTCTCCCTCCTCCCTCTGCACTCTTCCCCACCCACCTCCCTCCACTCTCTGCACCCTCCCCCACCTGTCTCTCTCCTCCCTCTGCACCTCCCCCACTCGTCTCCCTCCTTCCTCAGCACCCTTCCCTACTCAGGTGCAGAAGGCGAAATGTCCCTTGATAAAATATCTTAAGAATTTCATATGTGTCTCTATTCCACAAAAATTCTGTTTCAGCAAAAATATGACCAGACGTGTGAGCAATAGCTGAAAATAATATGTAAAATAAATGACAGAAAGTTCCTTGAGAGTTATGAGACGTTAAGAGGGAAAGACAACAGAGGTGGTGGATAGATTAGTATAGTTGATCAGAAAGTAATGAAACATGAAAAAGAAAGAACACTGCAGCAGGCCTACTGGCCCATGCAAAGCAGGTCCAAGTCTCCTTCCAGTTTAAGCCAATGGCCCATGCTAGTCAGGTCGATGAAGGTTTGAGAAGATGGAAACAGCACAACACTGGGCTCATGTCATCTTAGGAACGATAACAAGAGCAATACGTGACGTGTCGCATAGTAAAGAGGTTGTAAAAAGACGTACAGCATAAAAGACGTACAACATAAAAGATACCTTTATTAATACTACGTTCAGTTACATGAGGCTTTATCAAGTACTTGATAAAGTACTTGATAAAGTCTCATCTAGCTAAAAAGTTGTACTAGTAAATATCTTTTGCTGTTAGATTAGATTAGATTCTTTATTTCAGCATACGTGGAGTCTACCTGGAGGGTATTCCGTTGGATCGACGTCCCCGCGGCCCGGTCTATGACCAGGCCTCCCGGTGGATCAGGGCCTGATCAACGAGGCTGTTACTGCTTGCGGAAAGACCAATAATATGCAGAGCATTTCGAGGAGAAATAAAGGAAATGATGGCAAGTAAAATGAAGCAAAGCTTCATTTTAGACCATGTTTCACTCAGGCTTTGCTTTATGCAATTCAATCTTGAGACCCTGATCCACCACGAGGTCTGGTCTCAGACCGAGCCGCGGGGGCTTTAACCCCCAAATCACTCTCCAGGTATATTCCAGGTGAACCCAGGAATCGAACCCGATTACTTTCAACTGTGAGTCAAGCGTCTAATGATTAATCTACCGCTCACCAGCCACTGAGAATCACCACAACGCTAAAGAAAATTATCGAAAATTAATACAAATACAGACCATAGTTAATAAACTGTGGTCGGTAACGAAACTCGGGGTAAAAAAAGTGGAAAAAGTGGTGAGCTGGGAATAAAGACGTTTTAGGAATGATTATCTTAGATTTTTAGGAATGATTATCTTAGAAGTTTTAGGAATGATTATCTTAGAGGTTTTAGGAATGATTGTCTAAGACTCGGAAGTTTTAGGAATGTTTATCTTAGATTCAGAAGAGTCAGGAATGATAACAATCGACTCAGAAGCGTCAGGAATGAATACTTTAGAATTGGAAAATCTTGTTTAGTCGGGTTAGAGATTATACGACCAAATCATATTAATACTTAAAGTTATATATGATTTGTTCTTTTAATATAAAGGTTCCACCATTTCAAAAGTTTTAAAAACTCTTTGATGTAAGATAAACGGTTAAAAAAATGACATCAAAATGAGACAAATGTTATCAACTTCCTGACCACTCTGAGGCTTAAAAATATTTCTTAACCTTCCTGTAACTCATTTGTGTTTAAAACTTATTGTTTTGCCTTTGTGTTCCAGTTCCTCCGCTTCCTGAAAAGTCTGTCCCTGTCCATCCTATCCATTTCTCTCGGTATTATGGAGCAGAACTCCTCTCCAGGCTGAGGGACTGATCACTTCAAAACTACGTCTTTAGAGCTGAGGGACTGATCACTTCAAAACTACGTCTTTAGAGCTGAGGGACTGATCACTTCAAAACTACGTGTTTAGGGCTGAGGGACTGATCACTTCAAAACTACGTCTTTAGGGCTGAGGGACTGATCACTTCAAAACTACGTCTTTAGAGCTGAGGGACTGATCACTTCAAAACTACGTGTTTAGGGCTGAGGGACTGATCACTTCAAAACTACGTCTTTAGGGCTGAGGGACTGATCACTTCAAAACTACGTCTTCAAGGCTGAGGGACTGAACACTTCGTCTTTACATTTCTACTGGTTCTGCTGAATGCTCTGTATTCGACTGAAAAAAAACTATTGTTACACAGGTGTCTTATTTATCAACTTGTCAGTACTGTATATCATTATCATATTCACCTCTGTAAACTCGTGTTTGTTAGTGTTATGATGTCGGAAAATGCTTCTAGTATTCTTCATCACATCATCCACACCTGTTGTTCTTTCATCTGTGTTTGTGTACCATACTTGCAGTTTCCTTTATGTTCCTTTGTTCCAGGTTTCCAGTTCTTAATCTGCTGCCCCTTGTGTGTGTGTGTGTGTGTGTGTGTGTGTGTGTGTGTGCATGTGTGTGGGTGTGTGTGTATGTGTGTGCGTACGTGTGTTTATTTTGAGTGCGTGTACGTCTGTGTGTGCGTGTGTTTCACAGTGGAGTGAGTGTAACAGAGATAACAACCTTAATGTTATCTGTCACAGAGACGAGTATCGCGTGACAACTTTAACTAGTACATTAGTTTCACTTTAGATCAATTTGCTGAACATTTCGCACCTTTGATGTGAAGCAAGTAGAGTAAAAGTTGTATTAGAGTGAGGGAGACTCGGAGGAAGTAGGGAAGAGGAGAGGAAGAGGGAGGTAGAATGGCAAGAGAGGGAGAGGTTAGGGGAAGGATAGAGGAAGGAGAGAGGATTTAAGGGACATAAGAGTGGCGGGTAGTGGAAGGAGAGAGTGAAAGAGAAATGGAGGATAATGAAGCAGGAGGAGGAATAAGGAAGGACGAGACAAGAGAGAGAGAGAGAGAGAGAGAGAGAGAGAGAGAGAGAGAGAGAGAGAGAGAGAGAGAGAGAGAGAGAGAGAGAGAGAGAGAGAGAGAGAGAGAGAAAGAGATGAGGGGAAGGCATGGTAGGTACGGGAAGGTCAAACTGTAAAAAGCGGGAGAGAGAGAGAGAGAGAGAGAGAGAGAGAGAGAGAGAGAGAGAGAGAGAGAGAGAGAGAGAGAGAGAGAGAGAGAGAGAGAGAGAGAGAGAGAGAGAGAGAGAGAGAGAGAGGGCAGGAGAGAGGACAGGAGAGAGGGGGGAAAGGCTAGGAAGGAAAATAGAAGGAATGAGAGAGAAGGAAGGAGAATAACAAGGAGGAAAGGGAAGAGAGAGATGAGGTAATGAAAAAGCTACAAGCTTCCTCTGTCGCCAGGTTAAGGTGACATTGATAATACATTCTTTATATATATTAAATATCACACTGTGTTGCGTCTGTGTTGAACACAGAGTTCACAGTCCCGTGACTCAACTATGTCCGCCATGTTGGCGGTCAAAAACGCAGGTGCTAATATAGATCAAATTTCTTTTTGTCAAAGCTGCTTAGGTTAAGTAAGTCTGGTAGGCAGCAAACACCACCTGAGCCCCAGCACAACCTGTTGGGCCCCGCCACCACCTGGCTACACGAGTCATTCACACATTATCTACTGTACCAACATGGGTAGGAGAGTATCATTTTAGACAATGTAAAGATGATAAGCTTAGCTCCACTTTACCGTTAAAATCATTTTTATAATATAACCAAATAACCATCTTATAAACAACAGATTTTATAATTGTAAGTAGAAGAATCTTGCAGAAGGTGCTGGCTGTTTAGTATAAGTGGGGATACTCGCTGAAGGTGCTGGCTGTTTAGTATAAGTGGGGATACTCGCTGAAGGTGCTGGCTGTTTAGTATAAGTGGGGATACTCGCTGAAGGTGCTGGCTGTTTAGTATAAGTGGGGATACTCGCTGAAGGTGCTGGCTGTTTAGTATAAGTGGGGATACTTGCTGGAGGTGCAGGTTGTTTACATAAGTGGGGATACTTGCTGAAGGTGCTGGTTGTTTAGTACTAAATAAGTGGAGATACTCTCTGAAGGTCTGGGATGAAAGATATACCTGAGGCTGGGACTCGTGTTTACATTTCAGGTAAGTGAAACTTGACAACTCATCGTGGGAAGGTTGATACACTATCAGAAAGGAAAGATCATATTTTACACCAATTGTTAGACTTTCTCCGCCGTCCACCCGGTGGTCCATAAGATCACAGTGGCCTCATGGGCCACATCCACAGCTCTGATCTTGGGAAGTGGTGGTCCCCGTAGGGTCTACATACTAGCAGCAAGTTATGTAGTCTTCGGCAGGACGTGGTTGTTGGGTCCTCCTCCTCCTCCACCAACAGGAATTGTCACTTTGAGACTAATCTCTGTCTACTAAGGATCGGGTACACACATCTCTCCCATACCTACCTGTTCGCAGGCAATCTGATTACCTCCCTCACCATCTTGTGTAGTTTGTGGCGTGCAGGGGATCTTGGAACACATTTTAACAGTTGCCCACACACCTTAGACTTTTATAATTTCCAGGATGCCCGTAAAATTCTCGAGGGACTTTTAGGAGAATATATTGATATTAATAATTTGGTGAGTTTTTAACTGATGCCGGTTATTTTAACTTGGTATAATAGTATTTATTTAGGGTGTGCATTTTATCCCTGTTATAAGCTTCTTTTATTTATTAATTTTGTCTGTTTTTATTGTATATCGTATATATTATTTGCACGAGCTCTGAATGATCTAAAGTCAAGGCGCTCTCAAATGTCACAGCTACTTCTAATACTTCTATTATTCAACTGTTAAATGAGTACAATCAGCTTATAACATGTATAAGAATATCCGTAAAGGTGACTAAAAATAATGGTTGTCATTCTGGGTATAACATTACTATTTATCCTATCTATAATTATGGAGGGCTAAAGTCATCATGTCGCTAAGTGGTCATCAAAATCCCCTACTTTGGTCTCCCAGTAGATATGGACACCACATTTCCCACGTCGCTGCTTAGGTCAGGAAGGACATCATACTTCAAGTTTGGTTTTGTAACACATAATTTACCATCCATGGTTAAAACTGAAATGCCTCTTTCTTCTGTAAGTTAAGGAAGACATCAAAGGCTCCACCCTTCTGTGAAGTAGGATTAAATTAGGCTCTGTCCTTGGCAAATGAAAGCATTAAACTGAGTGATTACCAGAGCTAACCCTTTCATTAGAACATTGATTCTAGAGTTTTTTGGTCAACGACCCTTAATTTAAAATGACATTTGCCTCTCGACACAACTAGTGCCTCTACTTACTTTCCCCAAGAAATTCGTCGTTAAGCAAAATAATCAGCCTCGCTGATTACAAATTTAACCACGAAAACTACTGGAGGAATTATTTTCTTGAAGAAAGTCCGTCTCCAAACTCAGGGATTGTGAGAATAATCAAGCTGTTTTGATTTCAGTATTTCCTGTAAAATCAAGGAGCATGTACAAGCTGAATATGGCAATCCACCTTCCTTTCAATATTTTTGCTTCTCTTAGTGGTCTCTCTTGACATTTCTTCTTGTAAGTAATGAAAATTTACGTTTTTTTTTTTTTGCTTTGAGTCTTCGCGACTCATCCGAAGACCCTAGCAACCCTAATTAGGGTCGTAATACTGGATTTGGTACCTTATGACTTAGATTTTCAGAGCAGTGGTCTTCAAAGTTATTATCCCAAAAAGCAGTGCAAATTTTCTGAAATTTTTCCCATGACGCGGTACCAAATTTTCTGAAATTCCGGACTATGGATATGTTTTCTTGTGGTCTGACCCGTCAGTGGAGGTTGGTTCCCTGATAAGTTCTTGATATCCCCCTTTTTTAGCATTATCGTTTTAACCGTTCTGCACGCAAGAAAAGGAGAAGAGAAACGGGGAGGCTAGGAAGGTGAAAGGGATGAAGAGATGAATTGTGATTGATTGAAGCATTCAATGCCTTTCGAATCGAACACTGACCATTTTTTTAACTACCTTTTTAAAAGCCAATATAAGCTGATTTATATTATTATAGGAAGGAATGGGAAGCAAACAGATATGAGTGTGGGAAATCTAATGAGCATATTTTCAATATAAATCCGATTACAGAACAAAAAGGAACAGAATTTGAGGTGGTCAAAAATAGTAATTGAGGTGGTCAGAAATAGTATTTGAGGTCCATTCACAGTATCGTGCCTTCTTTATTATTTATCACCGTATCAAATAAGCCGAATCCTCTACCTCAGTGTACGCAAAAGGAATAATGCAGAGTGCGGCATAAGTTTGTAATACAATCAAATATCAGATGCATTAAAGGTTTGACACCAACAGAAGAGACACAATTTATCCCATGACAAGTATCACAATTTTTTCAATTAAAATGACAAATTAGCTCAAAATACAGTTCAAAATCAATCCATACCTTCCTCTAAACCGACGAAAAGAGGTATTCTCCAATTCATATGTAGAAACCAAATTTTTTAACAGAATTGCCACATTAAAAATTATCCTAAAATCAATGCGACGCTTCTGTTGAGGAAAATACCAAAGCTAAATGTTGAACCGTCACCAAAATGTATTCTCCATTTATCGCACAGAATTTAACCTTTCAAAGTTTATAGACTAATTATAAATTGCCAAATCAGCAGCTACGCAGCCTAAGCCTTCCCCAAAAAACATCCTTTTCATGAGATGAATGAACCATTGAGAGAATATTACTAAGAGAAAGATTTGGATTCATTTGCTTGTTACAAGCACCAGTTTACTAAGGTAATTTAAAACAATAGGAAGTTTTCAATAATGACTTTCTTGGGATAATTTGTGAATGTCTAATTCGATCATTTTTGTAGTTTGTATACCGAAAACTTGGCAGTGCAACTTCAAACTTAGTACTGGAGAATTTTGAGGAATTGTTCTCTGCAAATACTTTCGGATGCCTTGTTTATTGCTTTAGGCATGATAATGGTCCATTAACTTATGTGTGTGTATCCAACGCTAATGTTAAGGTGATACATGTCCAATCCTGGCCTCTACTACATGTTGGTGCTAGCCAGAAGCAGTCCAACGTAGGTAACAAAGTCCGGCTGATCAGGATCCAAATGTAGGAACTTGTCAAGTCTCCTCCTGAAGACAGCTCGGGGTCTGTTGTTAAGGGAAGGTGTTAAACTTGGTCGCTTCGAAATGCCTCTTACTTTTATCCCCCCCTACCCCCACCGCCACCATTGCCAATAATCAACTACTAGTCCCGCCTCCATGAACCCCACCTACCACCACCAACAACAACAACACTGCAACAATTATCCGTGGGCGAAACATCCAGAGACCTCCAAACAAGTATTTCAGAATACCAGTACGCAGGCAGATCTGGCGATTTAAGGAATGCCTGTGTTCAACACCGAAATTCACACAACCATTTAATCAACTACAGAAACGCAAGACTTATTGCTAGAGAAGAAAACACTTAATACCGAAGAATCTTGGAATCATCACTTATCTGTATATCCAACAACTTCAACCAAAACAACGCAACGGCTTCTATAACATAGTTGAACCCCTTGCCAAGAAACTTCTTCTTCGTTATCCCACATAAGAACATAAGAATAGAGGAACACTGCAGAAGGTCACTCATATACTTGTCCAATCTCTTTTTAAAGCTACCCAAGGTCCCAGACTCTATCACCCTACTCGGAAATTTGTCACATGCAGGTTCAGATCCAACCTACCCAGCATTCTCCACCTGACTCCATCCTATAAATAGTCACGTACCTTTCAGCCAGGTAGATCTGTTTGTGACTTGATAAAGCCCGCTGTGTGGGCGAAACGTTGTCAATAAAGGATCACATTATACTGCTTATGTGTTTACTTTTCCACTACAACCACCACAAAATCCCACCCACCACACCCTCACTATTACCACCACCACACCACATTAATACAGTTTTTGTCTGCTGTAAGTGTATTACATGACTTCGTCACTTGGCCTAGCAAACATTCTCTCGTGAACAGTCTTCACGCTGCTGTGAGAATGCTCATTTCCCTCTTATGTGGCTATTTATCTGCCATGACGTTCATTTTTTTTTCGAAGTTTCAAGAAGAGGTTCACCACTGACAAGCACTGGAACAACAACACACTGGAACAACAACACACTGGAACAACAACACACTGGAACAACAACACATTGTAACAAAAACACAATGGACGCTCAGCGGGAACTAAGACACCATTTTCATGGACGTTCCTAGAAGAATAACCACTACTAGTTCTTCACTGCTTCTAACCTCAAATATTACACTAGTTGGCCTTTCCCTTCTTATGTGGTCGCATCTTCCACGTTAATTTTCTTACGCAAATCTAAACTTAAATTCATGAATATTTCTTGTAAACATTTTTTTTTGTTTTAAAATTAGGCTAGCATGGATTCGATTAGGAAAATTATTTTGCAAAACAGTGTAAACGCCTGGGACATGCATTTATAAGGGAAGGTTGAGCAGTACGAGGAAACTCTCAAGTCTGTTCGTGTATCACTGGTGGTGAAGGAACTGGTTGCGTGTGGACGGTGGATCGATCCCGTAAATTCCTCCGTCATGATATCAGTATCATGTACTTGTATGTACACTGTTGCTTCAGTTATCGTACTACTGATGCTCTCTTGCCATACAACATACCTGTGACGCGACGGATGTCCACTTTTTCTTTTCAAACTCTGTCTGGGGATCTAACTCATAATGAGAATGGTGTCAGCACACTGCGGATGTTTCCACAATGTAACTCTCCTGTACTGCGCTGAATAACCCAAATAGGTTTAGCGCTTAACATGAATTAAAATAAAAAAAAAACTCTCCTGTACAATACTGAATCAAACAACATTGATGATATTTACAGTTTCGTAACATAAAAAATCCTGCTTCATCAGATCATTGTAGTAATACCTTAATATAAATATGTACAAAAAATTCTTCAACAAGTATATTTTAAAGTTTTACTGCATATGGATTTTTTTTTTTGCATGCTGTCAATTAGTATATTTTGCGGAATGACTTAATTTAACTGACACAAAATGTTGCATCCGTTGCATGTTTCCACTTGTTTACACACTTGACCTTGTTTGCACCTATGACCTTGCATCTCCTTCATATTTTGGTGAGCTTAATTAATTTTCCAAATGTTTTTCGGTTTTTGGACGTCACATTTGTGGACGGAATTAAAAACGTCTTTCAGCATTTTCTCTCTTTGCTAGAGTCACATTCGAATTGCAAATTAAACATATGCATTTCCATTTTTTCCATGGTGGACAACTTTTTTTTTCCACTAATTCCAAAATGGTAAGTTTTCTTAAACATTACTTTAATAACTTGTTCAACACTTGTTATAAGCATATATAGACTCATTAGTTAGTGGTATAATGTATTTATATGATGCATATATTGATGAATATATGTTGTAATTTATATATATATATATATATTTACATTTTATCCTAGCAAGTTTTCACATAGGAAAGCTGGTATGTAAATGACCAATAATAAAATTTATTTAATCTATTATATTTCTCTAAATTTTGTTAGAATTTATATGCCCTGCACAAGGCGTATTTTTTGTAGGGAGGAGTGGCAGGAAGTTGCATTGCAACTGAGATCAAATTACAGCCTCTCAGAAACTCTTATACTGGCGGAAGTAAAGAAATTGTGATTGGATGACTCCTGGCACAGAAGAATTCCCTGAGTTTGGATTGGTTGGCCTGGAGCTCTGATGTGCTTGCTGTTACCAAGTCAGTAGCTTCATGGACACCGAGGTGAGCGAGTGTTTCCGGAGGACAGGGAAAGAGGAGTGTCTCTTAAGTTCCACAAATTAGTTATTTTATCATATTGGTATATTCCGTGAATTCTTTTAGTAACCACAATTGTCCTTAACTTAGTGACATATGTTAAGACTTTACTATTGTTTTCCATTTATATAACTCTTCTGTGTTCACAAGTTGTGGTGAATAAAGCTACACTGTTCGTATTTACCAGCTTCAGGAATATGCAGATTTTTGCCTTTGGTAATAACTAATTTATTCTCAACTGATTAATGAGAGATAAAGAATCATGGTCGCTGATTGTTTATAAACCCTGAGAAAATATACAACACAATTCTAACACTTTCGTATCGATACATTTTCATGTCTCAGAGGTATTGTATGTTGATACGAGTCAAGTTACTTCATATAATAATATAACAGCAATCATACTTGTACCTTTGTTTGTTTTCATGTGTCTATAATATTTCCCTTTTTGTTACATATTCCATTGCACACACGTTACTCACTAGGTCTGGTGTGCTCTTGATGACCAGGTTTGGTGTGGTCTTGGCGACCAGGTTTGGTGTGGTGTTGGCGACCAGGTTTGGTGTGGTTTTGGCGACCAGGTTTGTGTGGTTTTGGCGACCAGGTTTGGTGTGGTTTTGACGACCAGAACCTGGTGGGGTCTTGACGACTAGGCCTGGTGTGGTCTTGACGACTAGGCCTGGTGTGGTCTTGACGACTAGGCCTGGTGTTGTCTTGACGACTAGGCCTGGTGTGGTCTTGACGACTAGGCCTGGTGTGGTCTTTACAAGGCCTGGTGTGGTCTTAACTAGTCCTGGTATGGTCTTGACCCAGTGTGGTATGATCTTGGCTGGGCCCGGTGTGATTTTAACTAGGCCTGGTGTGGTATTGACTAGGACTGGTGTGGTCTTAACTAGGCCTGGTGTGGTCTTCACTAAGCCTGGTGTGATCTTGACTAAGCCTGGTGTGATCTTGACTAGTTCTGGTGTGATCTTGACTATCCCTGGTGTGGTCTTGACTAAGCCTGATGTGGACTTGACGACCCGGTCTAGTGTGGTCTTGACCTGTGGATCACGGTCAATACAAGGAGCACAGTGTGGTGTGGCTCCATGGTCGGACAGCCCTTCTCAATTATTCAGTGAGGTAAAATGCCGGAAGGTTCCTAAATAGTTTGATATATATTACTATGAATAGTTTGAAAGTCAAGTTCATCTACGTATGTATGTGACTCAGTACACGTGTACTCGCCTACTTATATATGCAGGGACGGTCGATTCACAACTCCCTGCCCCGTTGGTATGAATTAATTAGGTATGTTACTGACATACAATTCAGAAAAAGCTTTTATTGGGACAATTAAATGGGCTTTATAAAGCTCTACACAGCTTGTTCTTCAGCAGGCACTTTTGTCTTGATTCTTCTTGGCAATACGCAGTTTCCGCCATGGCATATAACATAAACAAACACATGGGTTATACATGAATGATGAATAAACATATCACACACTGACAGGACTCCTATACTTATATCTGACTCAACCTTACTTAGTCGATATAGAAAACTTACACAGCACACGTGTACAATTCACATGTGCAATTCACCTACATCACACCCACATACGACACCCACGCCCACTCACGACACTCCAAGCCCACACACGACATCCTACGCCCACATACGACACCCTAGGCACACACACGACACCCTACGCCCACCCAAAAGCGCAAACAACACCCAACGCCAACACACGAACCTCCACACCAACACACACCACCGCACACATACACCTACGCAGCACCTCACGCCCACACACCACACCTACACACCACTACATGCCTTCACCACTCACCACTCCAACACACAATGGTACCAATAGCATTCCCTCGCGTAAACAAACAGCATATCTGACGAGATTAAGTGATATATGTCCCTATGCATAGATACCGGGGAAGACTGGGGAATGAGAAATGGGATGATGATACCGACAAGATGTCTGGACATTAGGATCAGGGTACACGAAAACTCTTGCAACCGTGATGACTCTTGCAACCGTGATGACTGTGTAGAAACACGTATGTTCAACACAAGGACGATGTTGGACACCTCGTGAGATTAAGTGTATAGAGGCTGCCCTAATTGCTGGCAGAAACACTACCCATCAAAAGTCACGATGTTACACTATATCCAAATTGTCTAATCAACAGGATATTACCTCTTCTGAAGACCGCTGTAACATGGTGTTGACAGGTCCTCCTCAAACCCATCCCATCTCTCCACAATTGCACTACTACTAGTGCTACTATTACCCTCGCTGCTTTCCACCTGACTCCTGCCTCTATATATATTCGTTTCAAAGTTACCTCAGTATTAAGACTGAAGCCACTTAAGGAGAAATGCGTTTCCTTTAATAAATGTCCGATGTGTACATAAGTGTCTTTTTCTACAGACTTAGGAATGCAATAAGAGGACTTGAGCACACTGAAGAGTGGTCAAGTTATTGTTGAATTTACATTATCCCAGCAAGTGTAAGGCTGTGACAATCCAGAAAGGAGAGAGAAAACCAGATAAAGAATACAGACTTGGACAGAGGCTACAAGACTTAGAAAATTCATGTGCAACAGTTGGTTATTATTATTGTTAAAACGTTTCTTCTACACAAAACTTCAGTCAAATACAGAGGCTGCAGGTTTAGTATTAAAATGAAGATGATGTAATCAGTCCATCAACCATGGAGAAATAGTATTTGAGGTAATCAGTCCCTCAGCCTGGAGTCGATGTGTTCAGTCCATCAATCTTGTCAAAAGTGCAGCATATTCGCGTAGATAGGACTTATATACTAATGACAGATGAGGTGGAGCAGTAGTAGGCGGAGTCACCAGTGGATAAAACCAACTACTGGAAGTAGGTCGTGGGAGTAATTAGGCAGAAATACGATCTGGACGAGGAAGTGGAGGCGGCGTCCATATGTAGTTTGACTAGGAGTGGCGGGACGACCCAAGAGATGTAGAGTAACATATCTCAACCCCCTCCCTCCCTCCCTCTCCCCCGAAACCAAAACTAGGTGAACATATCCAGGTGATCACCCACACGCCACCCCACGCCCGCCCACATCCCCCACACACCCACGCCAAGGTGTGGGTTGACACAGCGCCACTTACCTCGGCGGACGTTGCCATGGAGGAGGCGAAGAAAATCTAAAGCTAAAGATGCAATTTGGCCGCCGTGCTATTACCCAAGTTTTAAATAGCTTCATATTTTGGGGTGAGGGGCACTCGGGCGGGGGAGGGGGCGGGGGATGTGTTGAGGTCACGGTCATTCTGGGGTGAGGAGGGGAAAGAGAAGGAGGGAGGTGGGGATGAGGTCACACTCATGGCGGGTGGAAGAGTAGAAAAAAAAAGTTAGGTAAAATTGGAGGTGAGAGATGGGAGGGGAGAAAGAAGGTGAAAAATGAGGAAAGATGAAAGGGTTGGAAGGGAAGGGAAGGAGAGGAAGAACGTACGAAAGAATGAGGTGAGAGATGGGTTCCTTGGGATCGGAAGGATTTCATGGAGATGGGAATGATTGTAGGAAAGGTTGAAAGTGTTGCAAGGGAGATGAGAAAGGTTGCAGGGAAGGTGAGAAGCACTGCAGGGGAGGTGAAAAGGGTTGAAGGTAAGGTGAGGATTGCAGGGGAGATGAGAAGAGTTGCAGGGGAGGCAAGAAGGATTGTAGGGGAGATGGGAAGGATTGCAGGTGAGATGGGAAGGATTGAAGGCGAGAGGGTAAGGGTTGAATTCGAGAGGGAAGGGTTGCAGGGAAGAGAGAATGGTTGCAAGGGATATGAGAAGGGTTACAGGTGAAAGGGTTTCGGCGAATATTTAATGGGTAAAAGGGCTGCATGAGATTATTATTATTATTATAATCAAGGGGGAGTGCTAAACCCTTAGGATTATGCAGCACCTGTGGGGGGGATGTGATGAGAAGGGCGATAATGCATTAGAAATTGTCAACAGATGAGAAGAGAGATAGCGGGTGAGACTGATAGGGGTGTTGTCCAGCTGTGATTTAACATGTACAAGTTTAGCCAGGGCGAAGCATCTCTTGTTTCTTGGGACTCTTTACCATCACCCTTTTTATTTGAAAGTGTAGAAGAAATGATATTTTATTGTCCGGGCTTCCTTCAGAAGCTCTTCACCTCCGAGATGCCATATAAACAAACAGCGGTCTTAGCCTGTTTCTTGTCGGATTTACGTAATTAGAACCTCTATGGATAGAATCCACAGATGAATTAATACTGTTTCCACCAATTAGGCCCATTTGTGGGGCCACTTTTTTCCTCTGGGGTGATAAAGACATGATTTTATGTCATATTGACAAACCTCGTGCATATGCACCTGAAATGGTTCCTGCAACAAAGTGGTGTAATTTGAAAGACTACTGAATCTCAGGTTTAACTTTGTCGGTCCTTGCAAGAGATATGAAGAATATAATATTAACAGGAGGGACGAAAAATCGGCCAATGTGCATTTGATACATTTAGTGTTACAGCTAATAACAAACTTCAGAAAACAGAATCCCTAATGATTTAGGGAATGGTGGCAAGCTAAGATGTATAGATCATGAAAATAATAGACATTGAAAAAATAGCATCTGTATGTGCATAAAATTCTCAAGTGGTTTGAAATGCTTTTTTAGCTACCTTAATAACGAATGCATTACTGAACACTGAATTAGAAAATAACATATTTGCGCATTACATCCTTCAGAAAATATATGGTAAGTCATCATCAAATATTTGAGCTAAAATAATGATATCTGGAAAATGGTTTTACAAGAAGACTTTGCTTCCTGCAGCTGTATGATCGTAAACGTGTTTTGCATCAGCATTCACGAGCTTCTGGAATACCGTTGGGCAGATTGAAACTGTGAACCATTCTGGAAAAAAAATCTTATTCCCTTCTGTCATTTAGCCACAATGACACGGACTGGGTTCTTTTCATGTTAGGTCATGGACAGACACCCTTAACCATCGTCTCCAGGCACAGAACTCAATAATTGTTCACAGAAAGCCAGAATGTGACTAACTCGTCTAACAACTGGCGTTTCCTAAACTGTGAATGAATGCGAAGTCTAAGATGCACTGGTGAGAGAGTTTCACTACATCTGGTTGCCTTTGTCTTCTTCGTGTAATTAAAGGAAACAAGCTGAGCAATGCTGAGTCTCCTGCTTTCAGAAGATGGTTCATACAATATCATTTCTAGGAGGAACCTGCATAATAAAAAACTGTAAATATACATTTATTATTTACATATATCGGCCTGTTGGTCTAGGGGTATGATTCCTGCTTCGGGTGCAGGAGGTCCCGGGTTCAAATCCCGGACAGGCCCGTCTGTTTTGTTTTTTTACCGGACCGATACTTTTTGGCATCTTTCTTGAAATTCGTGCTCTTCAAAATGGAAGTGGATAAAAGGAAGATAAGACCGTTTCTGTATCAGTCAAGACCTTGGGTGAGGTGGTTTCCCCGAGGGGACCACTAACAGCAGAGACTTACTCCTGTTATTCTTTCAGATAGATTTTGGGAGTTACATCGCATCTAGGGAAGTCGCACCTACTAATACAACAGACGAAATATTTAATATTTGAATTAAAAGGAGAGCGAGTTAGCTGACGGGAGAGCTAACTAGAATCATAAAGAAAGACGACATCCTTTTGATCCTACATGAGGCAACATCCTACAGGCAATGGGAATCTTTGAGTCTGAGAGTTTGACAGGAGAGTAGAGCTCCTTACACCAACCTCGACACTGATGAAATATTGCCTTTATCTCCTCGCAAACACCCGTCCTCTCCTCTCACCACCATCACCCTCCACCACCATCGCCCTCCTCCACCATAACTACCAGCACCACTTTCCTCCACCATAACTACCAGCACCACCCTCCTCCACCATAACTACCAGCACCACCCTCCTCCACCATAACTACCAGCACCACCCTCCCCCACCATCACCCTCCACCACCGTAACTACCACCATTACCCTCCACCAAGGTAACTACCACCATCACCCTCCACCACCACCAACCTCCACCACCATCACCCTCCACGACCGTAACTACCACCATTACCCTCCACCACCGTAACTACCACCATCACCCTCCACCACCACCAACCTCCACCACCACCAACCTCCACCACCACCAACCTCCACCACCGTTACTACAATCACGACCCTCCGCCACCACCAACCTCCACCACCACCAACCTCCACCACCGTAACTACCAATACCATCCTCCATCACCACCACCAAGACCATCTCCTTCCACCACCACCACCACCCTCCACCACCATCCTCCTCCTCCACCGTAACTGCCACCATCACTCTCCACCACCACCATCCTCCACCACTGTCACTACCACCACCACTGTCACTACCACCACCAATCCCCTCCATTGTCACCACCACCCTCCACCACTGTCAGCACCACCACCCTTCACCAATGTCACTATCACCAACCAACAAATATGTCTCAGGTTCGTGCACACTATAATAGTTTGGCGGCATTATATTAAATTGAGAATTGTGATTTTTGCGCACCCATGTGAAAGATCTTATGAAGGAACTTGGCTATGAACTCCGTTCTGATGAATGGAGACTTCATTGATTCCATCAAGGTCAGTCTGAAAGCATTACTTCTTCACTACACTAAAGCTATCTGTGTCAGAGGCTCATGTTGTGGGATTAAAGGAAACATCTGAGTCCATGGAAATTCTACTCAGACTAGCAAAATGCTACGACCATAGATGGAATGTATGTGGGGACCTAAAACCGATCTCCAACTTGTTTGTATAAAATAGCTGTGCTCCTTTGTTTGTGGAATAGTCGTGGCCGGCAAGAAAAGACTATTCCTGGAAAATTCCACATACCACATAAACCACCGTTGCATTCTCAAAAAATATTTCTTCTACCAGTGCATATAAAGTTGGGCCCAATGATAAACTTTGTTAAGGCTACGGAAGATGAAAGTGAAGGATTTCTTTAACTTAAGGAAATGTTTGGAGGAGTTTTAACTACAAGCAAAACTTAAGACTGGAGTATTTGTTGCGACAAATATTTGAACTGCTATCCGACCCACCACTGGAGCTGGCTGCATGGGAAACTCTCAAACAGACTGTCCGGATCTTCCTTGGAAGAGACAGAGCAGACAGTTAAGCCGAGTAAGTGCAAAAAAAAAAACATAAGCTGTATGTCCCTTAAAATACATTCTCTTTATTCACACCTGGACTTCTTTCCATCCAATCTGGGCGAGGTTAGTGACGAAAGGTTTCATGAAGGTGCACTATCAGGGGCGTTGCACTCCCAACATGATGGGGGACCAATGCTGGTTTCTTCAGAGAGAGGCGTTGCACTCCCAACATGATGGGGGACCAATGCTGGTTTCTTCAGAGAGACGCCACTGTTAGTCATAAGCGTAAAGCCAAGTGCTTGAAACATTTTTAAAACATTTCTACTTCCAGTGAGAATATGTTGCTTAATGTAACTGAAATATTCTTTAAGAGTTACTTTGTAATAAGGAATAAGTTTTTAACGACTTATTATATTACCTGTGTTGTAAATTTTGTTGTAACATGAATTACAAATAAGCAATTCTTGAACATATATTTTTTTCAAATAACTGAAACTCCTGGCATGCTAGCTCAATTTCGACTTTAAATTTGGAAATCAGAATGTCCACATTACATAAGAAAACCAACATACATGTATCTCAGTAGCTGACGCAACATGGTTTTTTTGTCTAGTAAAATATAAAACCATCAAAATGAGAGTTACCCAGCGGATGATGATGGTGTTTAAGGCACTTGTTGTACACTAACACCCCTTATCAAGCAGACGAAATTGCAGGTCTTCAGATTATAGAGGGAGCTCTCACTATCTGTATAAATTTAGGCAAAAACCCAAATTATTGGGAACACCTGATGGCCCATGAACTATAATGTAGCATAGGCAGGAAAGATTAATCATAATTTACATCTAGAAAATTCTAGAGAGACAGGTACCAAATCTTCAAACCAAGAGGCTTTGAACGGTTCAAAATATCCTTCAGTCATGTCATTTCTTGATCAGTTGGGCTGTGATTAACACTTTCGATTGTGCGTTTGTAACACCAACAGCCTGAATGATCATGTCAACCAGAAGGCCTGGTCTGGGACTAGGCCACCAAGGCGATGACTCCCGGAATCGACAAGAACTAGGCTCTTGTAATGGTAACACTTCACACCCAGTATCCCCATCTCACCACCACCATCCTCCACTCACCACCACCATCCTCCACTCACCAACACCATCCTCCACTCACCACCACCATCCTCCACTAACCACCACCATCCTCCACTCACCACCACCATCCTCCACTCACCACCACCATCCTCCACTAACCACCACTATCCTCCACTCACCACCACCATCCTCCACTCACCACCACCATCCTCCACTCACCACCACCATCCTCCACTCACCAACACCATCCTCCACTCACCAACACCATCCTCCACTCACCACCACCATCCTCCACTCACTAACACCATCCTCCACTCACCACCACCATCCTCCACTAACCACCACCATCCTCCACTCACCACCACCATCCTCCACTCACCACCACCATCCTCCACTCACCACCACCATCCTCCACTCACCAACACCATCCTCCACTCACCAACACCATCCTCCACTCACCACCACCATCCTCCACTCACCAACACCATCCTCCACTCACCACCACCATCCTCCACTCACCACCACCATCCTCCACTCACCACCACCATCCTCCACTCACCACCACCATCCTCCACTAACCACCACCATCCTCCACTCACCACCACCATCCTCCACTAACCACCACCATCCTCCACTCACCAACACCATCCTCCACTCACCACCACCATCCTCCACTCACTAACACCATCCTCCACTCACCACCACCATCCTCCACTAACCACCACCATCCTCCACTCACCACCACCATCCTCCACTCACCACCACCATCCTCCACTCACCACCACCATCCTCCACTAACCACCACCATCCTCCACTAACCACCACCATCCTCCACTAACCACCACCATCCTCCACTAACCACCACCATCCTCCACTCACCACCACCATCCTCCACTCACCACCACCATCCTCCACTCACCACCACCATCCTCCACTAACCACCACCATCCTCCACTAACCACCACCATCCTCCACTAACCACCACCATCCTCCACTCACCACCACCATCCTCCACTCACCACCACCATCCTCCACTCACCACCACCATCCTCCACTAACCACCACCATCCTCCACTCACCACCACCATCCTCCACTAACCACCACCATCCTCCACTCACCACCACCATCCTCCACTAACCACCACCATCCTCCACTCACCACCACCATCCTCCACTAACCACCACCATCCTCCACTAACCACCACCATCCTCCACTAACCACCACCATCCTCCACTAACCACCACCATCCTCCACTCACCACCACCATCCTCCACTAACCACCACCATCCTCCACTCACCACCACCATCCTCCACTAACCACCACCATCCTCCACTAACCACCACCATCCTCCACTCACCACCATCATCCTCCACTCACCACCACCATCCTCCACTCACCACCACCATCCTCCACTCACCACCACCATCCTCCACTCACCACCACCATCCTCCACTCTTCACACTCCACTTGTAGACAAAAGACTCACTAGTTTTTGTTCTCACAAGATCATGGATCACGTCAGTCTTCTCTCTGTTTTAAAACTAATTCATTGTGGTTGTCTGCTGTTCAGTACTGCTGAGACTACGTCGTCTGCTGCTCACTGCTGAGAAGACATTGTCTGCTGCTCTGTGAGACGACGACATTTGCTGCTCAGTGTTGTTGAAGCGACGTCTGCTTGTGGCAATGACGTGACGTCCTGTGCTGAATTGACGTTTTGTGGTCATGAGGTGAAATCTGTGGTAATAAGGTGACGTCTTGTGATAATGAGGTGAAGTCTAGTGATACTGAGGTGACGTCTGTTTGTAGTAATGAGGTGACGTCTGTTTGTAGTAATGAGGTGATAGCTTGTGGCAATGACGTAACTGCTTGTGGTAATGAGGTGACGTCTGCTTGTTGTAAAGAGATGACGTCTGCTTGTGGTAATGACGTAAGGTTAGCGTCTAGGTGACGATGGGATGACGTCTGACTCCTCAGTTGAGGAGTGGTGACTAAGTCATTAAGCCAATAAACTCTATCTGGGTCAAGGTCCTCGGCACTTAAGAGTTGATGTTGCATGTTGCAGCAGTTGTCTTGAGGTTACCACTGCTCTTATACCCTGAACTACATCAATGTTGCATGTTGCTGCAGTTGTCTTGAGGTTACCACTGCTCTTATATCCTGAACTGCATCAATGTTGCATGTTGCAGCAGTTGTCTTGAGGTTACCACTGCTCTTATACCCTGAACTACATCAATGTTGCATGTTGCATCAGCTGTCTTGAGGTTACCATTGCTCTAATACCCTGAACTACATCAATGTTGCATGTTGCAGCAGCTGTCCTGAGGTTACCATTGTTCTAATACCCTGAACTACATCAATGTTGCATGTTGCAGCAGTTGTCTTGAGGTTACCACTGCTCTTATACCCTGAACTGCATCAATGTTGCATGCTGCAGCAGTTGTCTTGAGGTTACCACTGCTCTTGTACCCTGAACTGCATCAATGTTGCATGTTGCATCAGCTGTCTTGAGGTGGTTACCACTGCTCTCATCTCTTAGACTGCATCAATGTTGCATTTTGAAAATGATGCAGAAAAAAGGAATAGCCTCTTAGAAATTACTCTTCTTAGTCTTCTTGCTTCTTAATTTCAGATGAGTAAATACATATAAATTACTGATAAAACGAGGAGCCTATCCAAGAGCAGTAGTTGGGATAAATGGTTTAGACAAAACGACAGGTTGAAGAATAAGAGACTTATGCAACATTTGGGAATGTTTATTGAGGAAACATTTTCTCAATAAAGATTCCCAAATGTTGCATAAGTGTCTCCTTCTTCGACAGCAGATGGGTATGATGGGTTGCCTGCAGCATCAATTGGGTATGATGGGTTGCCTGCAACAACAGTTGGGTATGATGGGTTGCCTGCAACAGGTAAGCACATTTCACTCAAGGGTAATTACATACACCAAGAGAGACGTTTCTCAGAGGTATATCTCATTGTATATATAATCGGAGTTTACTTTAATATTTCTCTTAGGAATTAAAGTAGCCTCGGCTTGTGGTGTACACGCTGTGTGCTGTTTGTCCCTCTTGTAGTCAATAGCCTTTAAACCCAGTAAACCAACCAGACTCCACAGACTCGTCAAGAATAAAGTACTGAACACAGGCTTCTATGCCGAGGGACTGATTACCTCGTCTTCCATTGGCTTCACTGTATAGTTTTGTATAGTATAGTCATTGCCTTTGTATGTCAACTCCATTGAACTGATAGTCACTGGTTGGTAAAACGTCTTGAAATAATGATACCGAAGTTCTGCAAATGTCTAACTACTCTGACTCTACTACCCTGTGTGGGACATCCCATCCTCTGAGACGGGGACACACCGTTGAGCTGAAAGTCCAGACCTACTGGACTGAGTTGTTTTGAACTTGGCAACAGTTTTGGAATACTTAACAATGTTCTCAGTGTCCATCTCAAGTTAAACAGCCCAGTCTGGTAGTCTCCATTACATTTTGTGTGACTACCCTTCCTGCACCATGGGTCTGGTGCTTAACAGACCATCATGCTACCATGGGTCTGGTACTTAACAGACCACCATGGGTCTGGTACTTAACAGACCACCATGGGTCTGGTACTTAACAGACCACCATGCTCCATGGGTTTGATAGGTGTGTGTGTGTGTGTGTGTGTGTGTGCACCTGCGTGAGTGCGAGGGCGTGTGCGCATGCGTACGTGCAACTTAGGTTACGTTTTCTTTAAAACGTTGTAACTGTGTCTTTCTTTAAACTCTCCAACCACTAAACACATCCACTGAACTCTCCACTATTTCACTAATGAAATAACTGTGATGGCCTAAGGACCTTGCTAATTAAAGGTAACTTTGGTAATTGTCCTACTCTTAATTACCTAATTAGGGCGTCGCGCCACACTGGGGAGGGATCTGTAACAATTACGTGGATTCTGAAGGGATACATGAAGACAAGTTAATAATATGTATCTCTGTAGTAGACCTGGAAGCCTTGTGAAGAATATTGCTTGTAGATTATTATTTACCATAGAGCGACTGGTATCCCGGTCACGAGTAATGTAAGCTGATGAATAACGCACGTGTTCAACACCTGGTCACGAGTAATGTAAGATGATGAATAACACACGTGTTCAACACCTGGTCACGAGTAATGTAAGCTGATGAATAACGCACATGTTCAACACCTGGTCACGAGTAATGTAAGCTGATGAATAACGCACGTGTTCAACACTTTGGTATCTTTATTAACGAAGACATTTATTTACGATGTTTCAGAAAGTAACGAACTTGTAAAAATCCCTTTTTGTTATACCTGGAGTTTACCTGGAGAGGTTTTTGGGGGGTCAACGCCCCCGTGGCCCGGTCTGATACCAGGCCTCGTGGTGGATCAGGGTCTGATCAACCAGGTTGTTACTGCTGGCCGCACGTAAACCGACGAACGAACCACAGCCCGGCTGATCAATCACTGACTTTAGATGTCTGTCCAGCGCCTTCTTGAAGACAGCCAGGGGTCCATTGGTAATCCCTCTTATGAATGCTGGGAGGCAATTGAACAGTATTGGGCCCCTGACGCTTAATGTATTTTCTCTTAGTGTACTCGTGGACAAGTTATTTTATATTAGTGTACTTACAAAAGTGTTTTTCTCGCTGTTCGCAAACACTCTGTTCACTTTTTCACTTACTAATCCAGATATGTTGAACAGAAACCGTTAAAGTTGTCGTAGCTACTGAACCCATAAAGTAATGCTAAGCGGAATCCTCATTACTCTATTGGTCTCCCAGCAGAATCCGGCTCATTTCATTATTTAATATATGCAACCCTATGTGACTGACTATGGCAAGGACACATTTCTAGCTTTTGTTGCTACAATGTAACTATTATATTGAATACGGCAGCAGGACACTGTGGGTGTTCCCGCAAAATAACTAGCGTAAGTAATAGTTGAAAATGTTAAAACACCTTTGGGAATTTTTCTTTAATGGCAGTTCCATAGGTTTATAAAGCTTCCTTCCATGCACCTGGCTTGTCAGGGGGTGACTGGGGAAGACTCACTCCCCCATGCCTGCCTTGTCAGGAGAGACGCTAGCACAACTGCCTAGTCAGGGGATAAGTGTGTGAGACACCCCCCCCCCCCATACCTGAATTGTCAGGTGATGTGGGAGAGAGATCCCCCACACTGCCTTGTCAGGAGGTGAGTGTGGGGGAAAACTTTCTCCCCTAAACCTGCCCTGTCACTAGGTATGGAGACCTCCTACCCCCATATCCACTTAATCACCCTCCTATATCCATTAACTTATGCTGCACACTCTTAACACTACATCTATCCCATACTTCTTCGACCTCTTTGTTATATATACTCTCTCTAGCCCATCTGTCTCCCAGCAGTTGCTTATCTCTTACCCTACCTGGAGAGGGTTTCGGAGGTCAACGCCCCCGCGGCCAGGTCTGAGACCAGGCCTCATGGTGGATCAGGGTCTGATCAACCAGGTTGTTACTGCCTCTAATTCATAAACTTTCACTTCCCTCGTACTCACTGATGCCATTCTACTTGTACCCCATCTCCTTCTCACTGTATCTACAACTAAATAATGATCTGATATGTCTGTTCCTTCTAAAACATGCGCGTCAACCTATTATCCAACATTACATCGTCCAAGAAACTGCTGTCATAACGGTCTATATAATTTTTCATAAAATACGCATTACGTATTACTAAACCTCTTTATATATCAAGTTCAATTAAGGGAACACTCGCTTAACATTCTCTCTCTCAACTCTTCACCTCTGCATGTGCATAAACATTTAGTATAACTCACTTTTCGATTTTGACCATTATTTTTATCCTCATAACCCTTAAATTTATACATTTATATTCCCTCTTGTCCTCCCATAATTATTTTAAATAATTTCTTAGTGCCCATGATTTTATGATCGTTTAATTCTTGGCCGCACGCAATGCGGCCAAGAAGCTAACAGCACCTGATCGACAGTAGAATCTGCAAAAAACTGCAAGAAGCACAAGTGTGGTATCACCTTGAGTATGCACCACTGTATTGGATTGATTGCAGCCCCGTCTTGCATACAACTTCTAGACAGAATAGAGAACCGTGCTATGAGCCTTCTCCCGTCCGATCCCGGCCAGGTTGGATCTGTCATATCAGTACAGCCTTTAATATCGCAGAGATTAAGGTAGTCTTACTGTTATGTATTGGCCAATATTGTCAAGGAATCACACTTAGCTATACCACAAGACGGGTAGCAAACAGCAACTACACCTTGTCTGTACCCATCTCAAGAGCATCACTTCATCCCAGATAATTAATTTCTAGAATGACTCGAATCAGGAACATGTTCGTTCCGCATAACGTTAATGAAATAGTCAATTGGCTAAATGAAATCTCTGGCCTGCAGCTGTTTCCAGCTTCATCCTGTTTTCTATTCGTGAGTTTCACAATAAAAGATTATAAAGGTAATGTTGGGTAAGGCTTTCGAATGAGCTGAGGTAGATAACGACTCTTACCTTGTAACTAAAGGAGGGAACCCTTAACCCAAACTTGTGAAAACCCTTGTGTAAAAAAAAAAGCTTAGCGAGAGGAGTGAGAGAGGGGGAGAGGAATGTGAGGGGAAAAGGAGTGAGAGGGAATTAGAGAGGGAGAGGAGTGTGAGGGGAAGAGGAGTGAGAAGGGGAGAGGACTGAGAGGGTAAGAGAGCAGTGAAAGGGGGAGAGGAGTGAGAGAGAGAGAGAGAGGAGAGAGAGAGAGAGAGAGAGAGAGAGAGAGAGAGAGAGAGAGAGAGAGAGAGAGAGAGAGAGAGAGAGAGAGAGAGAGAGACTAGGAAGGTGGGTGGAGAAGACATTTGACGAATCGATTGTTGGCAGAGGACCTGAAGACGTTACTCTAGCCGTCTCCAGAGTTCCCGAACTCCAGCTTCCCCAACACACGCTTCCCTTACCCCACGCTTTCCCAACCCCACGCTTTCCCAACCCACGCTTCCCCAACCCACGCTTCCCCAACCCCACGCTTTCCCAACCCACGCTTTCCCAACCCACACTTTCCCAACCCACGGTTTTCCCACCCAAGGTTTCCCAACCCACGATTTCTCAACCCGGGGTTTCCGAACGCACGATTTCAGAGTCCACTGTTTCCGAATCCGGGGTTTTCAAACCATCAGTTCCAGAACCCACGGTTTCCAAGCCTGGGGTTTCAAAACCCACTGTTTCCTAGACCACGATTTCCCAACCCACGGTTTCTGAACCCGGGGTTCCCTTGCTCAGGATTTCTGAACCCCCTTTCATGAGATTTATTAGCACCGGGAACGATTGTCGCTAGAAATGTAAAAATGCGAATCCTTGGCAGGAGACAAACTCCAACAACTTCAGGAATTAACGAGGTAACAATTGTGCTGAGGCAGGAGTCTGGAGATGTGCTGAGGCAGGAGTCTGGAGATGTGCTGAAGCAGGAGTCTGGAGATGTGCTGAGGCAGGAGTCTGGAGATGTGCTGAAAATTATTGTTTCTCAAGGGCGTCAGTCAAGTTTAGTATATATGAGTTTGACCTCTAACGACAGTATATAGATATATGCAAGTATTTGGGCGCACACACACACACACACACACACACACACACACACACACACACACACACACACACAC
Organism: Cherax destructor; assembly: GCA_009830355.1. NCBI lineage: Eukaryota > Metazoa > Arthropoda > Malacostraca > Decapoda > Parastacidae > Cherax > Cherax destructor. The sequence goes on from WNWK01000911.1 coordinate 308,687, forward strand.
ACACACACACACACACACACACACACACACACACAACACACACACACACACACACACTCCTAAGAATCAAAGGGATGTTAGGAAGTATTTCTTCAGTCATAGAGTTGTCAGGAAGTGGAATAGCCTAGAAAGTGACGTAGTGGAGGCAGGAAACATACATAGTTTTAAGACGAGGTTTGATGAAGCTCATGGAGCAGGGAGAGAGAGGACCTAGTAGCAATCAGTGAAGAGACGGGGCCAGGAGCTATGACTAGACCCCTGCAACCACAAATAGGTGAGTACAAATAGGTGAGTACACACACACACATACACACACACACACACAGTAGCGCTCTTGCTTCACGCACTGAGGGCCCGGGTTCAATTCCCGGCGGGGCCGAAACATTTCGAAGTGTTTCGTTACACACACACACACACACACATACAACAGGCCTAGTGTCTAATCGACATGTGCCTAGGACAAAATGGTAACTAACTAACAGTGCTAGGGCCGGCCCTGTTTCTGGTATATGTGTATGACGTGACGGAAGGGATAGATTCAGAGGTGTCCCCCTGTTTGCAGACGATGTAAAGTTAATGCGGAGAATTCAAACGCATGAGGATCAGGTAGGACTACGAAGGGATCTGCTCTGGCTGGAAGCTTTGACCAACAGATGGCTCCGGGAGATTAACTCCACCAAGTGCAAAGTCATGAAGATTGGGGAAGGTTAAATAAGACTACAGACGGAGTACAGGCTAGGGGGCTAAAGGCTACAAACCTCATTTATGGAAAAGAATCTTGGGGTGAGTATAATACCGAGCATATCTCCTGAGGCGCACATTAAAAAAAAAACTGCTGCAGCATTTGGGCGTCTGGTAAACCTAAGAACAGCGTTTCAACACCTGAATACGAAGTCATTCAAGACACTATACACTGTGTACGTCAGGCCCATATTGGAGCATGCAGCACCAGAGTAGAACCCACAATTGGTCAAGCACATCAAGAAATTAGAGAAAGTGCAAAGGTTTGCAACAAGACTAGTCCCGAAGCTAAGGCTTATGTCCTACGAGGAGAGGTTAAGGAAACTCATCATGAAAACACTGGAAGACAGGAGGGATAGGGAAGACATGATAACAGCATGTAAAATACTGAGAGGAATTGATAGGGTGGATAGGGACAGAATGTTTCACAGATGTGACACAGCAACAAGGGTTCACAACTGGAAGCTGAAAACTTAGATAAGTCACAGGAAAGTTAGAAAGCATTTCTTTAGCCTTAGAGCTGTAAGGAAGTGGAACAGTATGGAGAGTGATGTAATGGAGGCAGGATCTATACATAGCTTTAAGAAGAGGTACGATAAGGCTCTTGGAGCAGGGAAAGAGTGGACCTAGTAGTGACCAGCAAAGAGGCGGGGCAAGGAGCTGAGAATCGACCCCTGCAACCACATATAGGTGAGTACACGCACACACACACACACACACACACACACACACACACACACACACACACACACACACAGCTCAACATGAGATTCAAAGAAGTGTTCACAGAGGAGACAGAAGGGACCCCAGAAAGACGGAGAGGTGGGGTACACCTTCAAGTGTTGGACACAATAAATACAGCCGAGGAAGAAGTGAAGAGGCTGATAAGCGAGCTAGATATCTCAAAGGTGATGGGGCCGGATAGTACCACTAACAACAATCTTCAACACATCTATAGAAACAGGGCGACTACCTGAGGTATAGAAGACAACAAATATAGTCTCAATTTTTAAAAAAGGAGACAGACACGAAGCACTAAACTACTGACCAGTGTCACTGACTTGTATAGTATGCAAAGTCATGGATAAGATCATAAGGAGAAGAGTGGTGGAGCACCTAGAAAGGAATGAGTTTATCAACGACAGCCAGCACGGTTTCAGGGAAGGGTAATCCTGTGTCACAAACCTACTGGAGTTCTATGACAGGGTGACAGCAGTAAGACACGAGAGAGAGGTGTGGGTAGATTGCATTTTCTTGGATTGTAAGAAGGCGTTTGACACAGTTCCACATAAGAGACTAGTGCAAAAGCTGGAGGACCAGGCAGGGATAACAGGGAAGGCACTGCAATGGATCAGGGAATACCTGGCAGGAAGACAACAGCGAGTCATGGTACGTGGCGAGGCGCCAGAGTGGGCGTCTGTGACGACCGGGGTTCCACAGGGGTCAGTCCTAGGACCGGTGCTGTTTCTGGTATTTGTGAACGACATGACGGAAGGAATAGACTCTGAAGTGTCCCTGTTTGCAGATGATGTAGAGTTGATGAGAAAAAATCAATCGGACGGGGACCAGGCAGAACTACAAAGGTATGTGGACAGGCTGCAGGCCTGGTTCAGCAACTGGCTCCTGAAGTTCAACCCCACCAAGTGCCAAGTCATGAAGATTGGGGAAGGACAAAGAAGACCGCACACGGAGTACAGTCTAGGAGGCAAGAGATTACAAATCTCACTCAAGAACACCGAGCACATCTCCTGAGGCGCACATCAACCAAATAACTGCTACAGCATACGGGCGCCTGGCAAACCTAAGAACAGCATTCCGACATCTTAATAAGGAATCGTTCAGGACCCTGTACACTGTGTACGTTAGGCCCATATTGGAATATGCAGAACCAGTTTGGAACCCACACCTAGCCAAACACGTAAGGAAACTAGAGAAAGTGCAAAGGTTTACAACTAGACTGGTTCCGGAACTAAGGGATATGTCCTACGAGGAGAGGTTAAGAGAAATCGTCCTGACGACACTGGAGGACAGGAGAGATAGGGGGGATATGATAACGACATACAAAATACTGAGAGGAATCGACAAAGTGGACAGAGACAGTATGTTCCAGAGATGAGAATCGAAGTTGAAGACACAGATGAATCACAGGGATGTTAGGAAGTGTTTCTTTATTCACAGAGTTGTCGGGAAGTGGAATAGTCTGGGAAGTGATGTAGTGGAGGCAGGATCCATACGTAGCTTTAAGAAGAGGTATGATAAAGCTCATGGAGCGGGAAGAGTGACCTAGTAGCGGCCAGCGAAGAGGCGGAGGAGGAGCTGTGAATCGACACCTGCAGCCACAACTAGGTGAGTACACACACACACACACACACACACACAAGAAGTCCTAATATGCAGACGAGAATTTTCTTAAATGTAGTTCAGTGGGAAGGAAAATTAGAAAAGACGAGAGTGAAGATGATGCAGCGCCGAGCTGGGAAGTGCTGGGAGGCGAAGGAGATATTTATTCCCAACAGGAGAATAATAACGGAAAAAGATAGAGAGGTTCCACTGTTTACTAGGCGATATTAAGAAGGGTAGACAATAAGCATCAGTGGATGGAAAAAGGCACAGAATTCACGGTACTGAAGACAATATTGAAGCAGATAGAAGATCCATAAACAAATAAGCGTGGGAGAGAAAGAGGCAGAACGCTAGTATCTGAATTACATAACAAAAAGTGAAATGAGAATTAAAACTACTAGCTAAACACAGCATACAGAAGACGTTAGAACAACGCTACGAAATGGAAGAAATGCTGACGAGTAATGACGAGGGGATTTGTAAAACACGTGTAGCATAGCAAAACTTTTTATCTGGCTCCATATCGACGGTCTTTGTAAAGTCTGTAAGGTTACAAGAAAGACCATTAGTGTGTTTTACATGGCTAGTTTGTTGGCTGTTCTCCTGTCACAACGCTAGCCGATCCATGTTAAGTTAAAACAATAGTTGAGGGATGTGTTCATCGAGAGAGAACAGTAAAGAACAGATAAACTATTGGATACTAGACAACATAACGAGTCTTCGGCATCACCATAAAGGAGTATGAAGTAAAAATCTATCACTAATATATTTCGTGAAGTGCTAAACCTTGTTTGGGTCATTGAACACCACCAGTGGTGGTGGTTAGATCGTCTGCTAATAGTTTCTCGGGGTCTGTTCAGTCAGGCTTATGATGATTGCCACAACAAACTGCCAAATGAGTTGAACATGCAGAAAAACAGGATCTGACAAGGTGCCTCGTGAGGTTCTGAGAGAGGGAAGGTGAAGACAGGGAAAGGGGGGAGGGATGGTAAGGTTTGAGACACTGTGTGAATGGCTAGTAAATACAGCCTTTCGGAAGGTAAATCTTGTCTCGCATACCTATTGGAGTTCTACGATACAAGGAAGGGGAAAAAATGACGGACTGTGTATTTCTGGATTGTAAAAAAAATACATTCGACTCTGTTTCCCGAAAGAGATAAGTTCCAAAACTGGAAGAATACTCAAAATTATAAGGAAATGTACTTCGCTCAATCAAAAAAACGTCCAGTGGGAAGTAGAGAGTGATGGTGGTGAAAGACGTACTGGAACAGAATGGTTGGATGTTTTACACTAAGCTGGTTCTACTTCTTATAACATACGTAAACGACGAAGGTTGTGGATGACGTAGAGGAGGCACTGCGACACAGTGAAATACAAGTTTACATACAACTGTTATGAACAAATTGTGGGGAATGAAGCCTAAACCCTAGAAGGAAGAAGGGAGGGAACAAAGAAAGCATGCAGGCACTGTGAAGTAGGGAGTCAAAATGGCAGGAAGGTACTCCGAGGGAAGAACAAAGGGAGCAGAGGAGGAAGGGCGAAAAAGAGGGAGAAAGAAAGAGGGAGATAGAGAAAGACAGAAAGAGTGAGAGTAGAAAGAGTGAGACAGAAAGAGGGAAACAGGTGATATGGTGATGGCCCAGTACCTGGGTCATCTCCACCACCTAGGTACTGGGCAAGCACCACCACCCAGATACTAAGCCACCACTACCACCCAGGTACTAGACCACCACCACCCAGGTACTGGACCACCACCACCCACGTACTGGACCACCACCACCCACGTACTGGACCACCACCACCCACGTACTGAACCACCACCACCCACGTACTGGACCACCACCACCTAGGTACTGGACCACTACTACCCAGGCACCTGGCCATCCAAGCACTGGGCCACCACCACTACTACTACGAAGGCACCTGACCATCCAGGCACTGGGCCACCACTACTGCTGCTACAGAAGCATTGGACCACTCAGGCACTGGGCCACCACTACTACTACCCAAACACTGGGCCACCACTACTACTACCCAAGCACTGGGCCACCATTACTACTACCCAAGCACTGGGCCACCCAGGCTCTGGGCCACCACTACTACTACCCAAGCACTGGGCCACCCAAGCACTAGGCCACGCAGGCACTGGGCCACGCAGGCACACCTTACTCTCGTCGACCGCATCTGATCAATATTTGTAGAATACGCATACTTTGTCGCGGCCGGCAAGGTTGTGGTGGTGGTGGTTGGTGTGGCGACAGGTAGTGGTTGTGGTGGTGGTGGCTGTTGTGGTGGTGGCTATTGTAGTGGTGGCTGTTGTGGTTGTGACTGTTGAGGTGGCTACTGTTGTGGTATTTATTGTTGAGGCTGATATTGTGGTAGCTACTGTGGTAGTGGCTACTGTCGTGGTGTTTATATTGTTATATAGTTCCTTATTGTTCCTACTGGCTGCTGTTGTTGTAGTTGCTGCTGTCGTGGTTGTTGATGAGGTAGGTGTTGCTGTGGTTCCTTTTGTTTCATTCCTTCCATAACGGAGTAGCTGAAATTTATCCTCGTTGTAAAATCACGACTTCCAACGAGGACAAGCTTCAACTGCTCTGCGCTGGAAAAACCCGAAGAAATTAAAACTATAACAGAACATAAACCCTGAAAGCTGGTGCTTGAGCAGATGAATAACGTCAGGAATTTGAGGGCGACTATATTTCAAGGTTTTGCCTTCAACCATCACGAAGGTGTTTGTGACTTGATAAAGCCCACTGTGTGGGAGAAACGTTGTCAGTAAAGGATCGTATTGTACTGCATTTGAGTCCTTATCCATCGTGTCAGTATTTTATATTATTTGGGGAAGTGATAAACCCTTAAGGAATGGGAGATAATCATGTGTCATCCTAGAAAGGGGAGATTAGTTCCAGGTTCACGAATCAAGAGCTCTTTTTCCTGGTATCAAGATGCCAGTTAACCCGAAACTGCTACTAACACAACTACGAGGAAAATTATAGACTGGATAACAAAAACTTGTAAAACAGTGACGGATCAGTGACACGCTTTTGTACCCTTTGTACTCTCTTGACAAGACTGTCGCTTTACACAAACTTCATCTAATGGCTTATATAAACTCGAAGCATATGTATAGTGTCACTGTATATTCTTCCTCTCAAATCACCACTTCTACCATCCCAGCTTATTTCAATAGGTCATGATTAATTTGTTCCCGGCTACTGTGTTTTGTGTTTAAACTGAATTTGTTGACTCCTCCTTCGTGACTGTTTGTGTGGTACTGCTCGCTTCTTGTGTGTATGCAAGTCCAAACATCATTTAGGTTGTGGACCGAGTATGTTGTGTTTGACTTCAGTATATGTCCCATATCAGATCATCATTATTTGTGAGTATACTGAAAGGTGAAGAGTATTTCCGATCTGATCGGCTCTACAACTTCTTGATGCCTGTTTCCCTCCCTCCATCCACTTATTGTACCTAGGATGTAACAATTCGTTGTAAATAAAAGTCACACATTGCAGGAGCAACTGGGTAGAGCTTTATTATATGATACAGCGTTACATAGAGTCAAACGTTGTCTCAGAACAAGCTTGTTCTGTAACGTGTTCACTGTAACGTGTTCACTGTTGTCGGCAACGCTCTATTTGGATTCATTTCTTTGAAGTAGTCTTTAACATTGGTCTTGATTTTATACTTTTTATGTCTCTCACTTTATGAATAGGATCAGCCGGGAATGTTGATGTGTGGTGGTGGAGGTGGTGGTGTGGCAGGGGAGGGGGGAGTTGTGATGTGTGTAGTGGAATGAAGCAGGGGTATGTGGTGGGTGGTAGGGAATGGGGTGATGGCAGTAGTGCTGCTGTTGTTGTTGCGGTGGTGGGCCAACAAGTCTGCGGAGTTCAATCCAAACTAATGCAAGGTCATGCAGACTGGAGGTTACCTGAAAACGCTTCCGGGATCACCGCCTCCGTAGTAAGGTCCCAGACTAAGCCTCCTGGTTGACAGCCTGATTAACGTGACTGTCGGCGGGTAAATGCAGGCAGTACAATGTGAGCACCATAATCTTGCTGCTCAGGAACGAATTTAAGAAACTTATCAAGTTCTCTCCTGAAGACATCTAGATATCTGTTGGTAATTCTTTTTACGTATGACGGGAGGCTGTTGAATTTTTTTTTTATCCCTTTACAGTTAATGAGTTATTTCTCAGTTTACTCATTGCACCGCTGCTTTTTATGAGAAGTGAGAGAAGACCTGACACAGAATACAACAAAAATCAATGACGGACAAGGACTTGAGCGTAAATATAGCATCTAGAAAATCACTAGTTGCACACAGACCTTATAACGTCTGTAGTACATTCCAGTGTAGCAAATAACGCAACTACTTTCAAAACCCAAAACAAAGAATACTTCTAAACTTTATACACGATATATATTTAGACAGTCATTGAGTACACGGCCCCTAACTGGTCAAGCATGTGCAGAGGCGCTTGGAAACGTGCAAAGGTTTGCAACCAAACTAGTCACAGAAGTGAGAGGGAAGGCATTGTGATGAGAGGTAGAAGTAAATGAACCTGACAACCTTGGCGTAGTGGAGGACCTAGAAAGACAGGATTACAACGATCACAGTCTTAAGAGGAATGGAAAAGACACAGGAATCAACTGAGTGAATTAACTGGTCAAGGGGACACAGATGATCTTCAAAACTGCTGAGAGGTAAATGATTTCAAGGACGAAGTGGCGGTAGGAAACTCAGTATGAAGCTGGAAAATACTGGTGGGAATGGTTTTAAGCTGCACTCTGAAATTATTCACTGTGACAGCAAGATGCGCGGCAGACGCTGCAAAATACTTATTTTTTTTATGAAAACAGAAGTGCAACACTAAGAGTTGAAGAATGAAACACTTGTGCAACATTCGGGAATCTTTACTGAGGAAACATTTCTCCAGCCAGTGGTTCCTTCAGTCCAATATAGATAAGAACAGTAGAATGTTGCTCAAATGTCTCATTCTTCAACTTGTCGTTTTCTAAATAATTTACATCACACTAAGAGATAAATGTAAATGGACAAGTACTTTTAAACACCCTGTTGTTATATGTATATGGAAACTAAATTATTTTCAGGAGGGAAATATAAGAATTTTAAATAGTTCAGTTGAACTGAGTGATCCTAGCAGAAGAACACTGACTGGCCAGGCCAGCACTAGGAGGGCTAGTAGAGGACACAGGTAACGGAAGGGAGGGAGGGAGAGAGGGAGAGGGAGGGAGAGAGGGAGAGGGAGAGGGAGGGAGGGAGAGAGAGGGAGTGAGGCAGTGACACTGAGGGCTGTGACATCAGACGAAATCAACAGGTAGAAATCAACAAGTCGGACGCTTTAAGAGCAGGTATGGAAAGGCCCAGAATACCAAAAATAAGTAAAACCGATAAAAGCAATCGAGGTGGTGGAGCCAGGAACTGAGAATTGATCCCCACAAACACAATTTGGTGCACACGCACACACACACACACACACACACACACACACACACACACACACACACACACACACACACACACACACACACACAGAATGGCTCGTATTTGAAGTATGCAGCACCAGTATGAAACCCACACCTGATTAAGCATGTCAAAAAACTGGAAAAAGTTCACGGGTTTACAACGAGACTAGTTTCGGACCTAAATGGTATGTGGTCTGAGGAGAAGCTACGGGAACTAAACGTGATAGAATTACTAAGGACTAGAGTTGAGTTGATATGATAACAGTATGCAAGATACTGAGAGGAATTGATAGGGTGGACAAAGGCAGATTGCTCGAGTCACAGGGAAGTTAGGAAATATTTCTTCACTCTTGAAGTAATCAGGAAGTGGAACAACGACCTGACAGTGAAGTGGCAGAGGCAGGATGTATACATAGCTTAAGAAGAGGTACGGCTAGGTTCTCGAAGCCAGGAGAGAGAGAGTGAACCCAGTAGCGGCGAGTGAAGAGGCTGGGCAAGGAGCTGAGACTCGACCCCTGCTACCACATAAAGGTGAGTACATATACCATAGTACAGTTGTACTGACACTGATGAAATGAAATATGAAAGCCCTGTGCGATAGCAACTATACAGTACTAAATTTCGAAATCCTTGGGAAGTAAACACAGAGGGAAGAATGAAGGTGAAGCGCACGAGAAACCCAACTTCAGAAGTGGGGACTTTGAAGGGATCAGAAAATACCAGAACGTCATACGCAGAAGAAGGGAAAATGGCAAAAACAGTTCTTGATTCAGACAAGGATACTGAAAGGTAAAAAAAGAAGAGCGTAGAAAAATCTATAAAAAAGAGAAGGTCAAATGAGAGCAAAGCAGTGAGACGAAGAGCCAGAAATGACTCTGCATGGGTGGGAAGAGAAGCTGAGTGACAATTCTAGAATGGAATCGAAGAAAAGCCATGTCTTGACAAAAACTCTTTCACACTCACATCAGAAGAAAGACGACAGGTAATTCGACTGAAAATGAAGGAGAGTTAACGAGAAACGACAAAGAAGGCTTCGAAGCGATAACCAACCATTTCAAGATATTTCTTCAGTGAAAATAGATCAATACTAGAGACCAAAGGCATGTAAAGAGGTAAAAAATACTTTTTTATTAAGTTGGATATATCAAAGGCAAAGGGACCTGACAAAGTTTCATCATGGAGTCCGTGAGAGGATGCTGAAGCACTGCCTGAGTCACTAGCAAAGATCTACAAGAAGTCAATGGACATGATCTTTCTTTTAAAGACCATAACAAGACAAAGATCACAATAGCCAGGAAGATGACGGGGTGGGTATTGAGAACTTTCAAAACAAGGGAAATAATGCCATCGCCACTGTGTCATCGCCACGGTGTCATCCCCACGGATCATCGCCACGGTGTCATCCCCACGGTGTCATCGCCACTGTGTCATCGCCACGGTGTCATCCCCACGGTGTCATCCCCACGGTGTCATCCCCACGGTGTCATCCCCACAGTGTCATCCCCACAGTGTCATCCCCACGGTGTCATCACCACGGTGTCATCCCCACGGTGTCATCCCCACGGTGTCATCCCCACGGTGTCATCCCCACGGTGTCATCCCCACGGTGTCATCCTCACAGACTTACTGACAGGTGATCACCAACATCTAAGCGTTGATTGTTTTGTTAATGGGAAAACCGTTGGGTTTTGTCAGCAAATGACTGACTCGTTAACAGCCTCCGACATACTGGTACCGGGTAACAATGATTTAACCTCAACTAGCTTATAGGTACTTGATATCAAAGATAAGACACAGCTGGCTTATAAGTACGTATTAGATATCAAATATAAGACACAGCTGGCTTATAGATACTTGATATCAAATATAATATACAGCTGGCTTATAGGTACCTGATATCAAATATAAAACACAGCTGGCTTATAAGTACGTATTAGATATCAAATATAAGACACAGCTGGCTTATAGGTACTTGATATCAAATATAATATACAGCTGGCTTATAGGTACTTGATATCAAATATAAGACACAGCTGGCTTATAGGTACTTGCTATAAAATATAATACACAGCTGGCTTATAGGTACTTGATATCAAATATAAGACACAGCTGGCTTATAAGTACGTATTAGATATCAAATATAAGACACAGCTGCCTTATAGGTACTTGATATCAAATATAATATACAGCTGGTTTATAGGTACTTGATATCAAATATAAGACACAGCTGGCTTAAAGGTACTTGATATCAAATATAAAACACAGCTGGCTTATCAGAGATAGCTAGATTTCAAACATTAAACAACCACTGGCTTACCGGCAGTGGCCTCAGTGACCTCAGTGACCTCACTATACTTCTACTTGTAAAAATCTCGAGAAAAAAATTATTGTTAGTTGCTCGTTTTAAGATAAAGTTACGCAGTTTCAGATATGTGACTGCCTGCCTCCGTGCCTGCCTCCGTGCCTGCCTCCGTGCCTGCCTCCGTGCCTGCCTCCGTGCCTGCCTCCGTGCCTGCCTGCCTCCGTGCCTGCCTGCCTCCGTGCCTGCCTGCCTCCGTCCCTGCCTGCCTCCGTGCCTCCCTCCGTGCCTGCCTCCGTGCTTGCCTGCCTCCGTGCCTGTCTCCGTGCCTGCCTCCGTGCCTGCCTGCGTCCGTGCCTGCCTCCGTGCCTGCCTGCCTCCGTGCCTGCCTGCCTCCGTGCCTGCCTGCCTCCGTGCCTGCCTGCCTCCGTGCCTGAATTCGTACCTGCCTCCGTGCCTGCCTCCGTGCCTGCCTGCCTGCCTGCCTGCCTGCCTGTCTCGGTGCCTGCCTGCCTCCCTGCCTGCCTGCCTCCGTGCCTGCCTCTGTGCCTGTCTGCCTCCGTGCATGCCTTCGTGCCTACCTGCCTCCGTTCCTGCCTGCCTCCGTGCCTGCCTGCCTCCGTGCCTCCCTGCCTGCCTACGTGCCTTCCTGCCTCCATGCCTGCCTCCGTGCCTCCCTGCCTGCCTACGTGCCTTCCTGCCTGTCTCAGTGCCTCCCTGCCTCTGTGCCTGCCTGCCTGCCTCTGTGCCTGCCTACCTCCATGCCTGCCTCCGTACCTGCCTCCGTGCCTGCCTGCATCCGTGCCTGCCTCCGTGACTGCCTCCGTGACTGCCTCCGTGCCTGCCTGCCTCCGTGTCTGCCTGCCTCCGTGCCTGCCTGCCTCCGAGCCTGCCTCCGTGCCTGCCTGCCTCAATGCCTGCCTGCCTCCGTGCCTGCCTGCCTCAATGCCTGCCTGCCACCCTGCCTGCCTGCCTCTTTGCCTGCCTGCCTGCCTTCCTCCGTGCCTGCCTGCCTACCTCATTGCCTGCCTGTCTGCCTCCGTGCCTGCCTGCCTCCGTGCCTGCCTTCCTCCGTGCCTGAATGCCTCCATGCCTGCCTGCCTCCGTGTCTGCCTGCCTCCGTGCCTTCCTGCCTGCCTCAGTGCCTGCCTGCCTCCGTGCCTGAATGCCTCCGAGCCTGCCTGCCTGCCTCCCTGCCTGCCTACCTCCGTGCCTGCCTGCCTCCGTGTCTGCCTGCCTCCGTGCCTTCCTGCCTGCCTCAGTGCCTGCCTGCCTGCCTGTCTGCCTCCGTGCCTGCCTGCCTGCCTCCGTGCCTGCCTGCCTCCGTGCCTGCCTGCCTCTGTGCCTGCCTGCCTCTGTGCCTGCCTGCCTCTGTGCCTGCCTGCCTCCGTGTCTGCCTTCCTCCGTGCCTGCCTGCCTGCCTCCGTACCTGCTTGCCTCCATGCCTTCCTGCCTACCTCCGTGCCTGCCTGCTTTCGTGCATGACGGTCTGCCTGCCAGCTTGCTTGCCTGCTTCCGTGCCTGTCTGCCTGCCAGCTTGCCTGCCTGCCTGCCTCTCTGCCTGTCAGCTTGCCTGCCTGTCTCCGTGCCTACCTGCCTGCCTGCTTCCCTGCCTGTCTGCCTGACAGCCTGTTTGCCTGCCTCCCGGCCTGTTTGCCTACCTGCCTGGCTGCCTGTTTGCCTGGCTGCCTTGCTGCCTGCCTGGCTGCCTGCCTGTCTGCTTGACTTCCATCCTGGCTCCCTCCCTCCCTGCCTCCCTCCCAACCTGTCTGCCTGCCAGCCTGCTTGCCTGCCGGCCTGCCTCCTTGCTTGCAGGCTTGCTTATCTGCCTGCATGACTACCTGTTTGCATGCCTTCATGCCTGACTGCCTTTTTGTTTGTTTACCTATCTGCTTGTGTGCTTCTCTGTCTGCTTCTCTGGCTGCCAGTTTGCTTACCAACTCCAAGACGTTCAATGACTCTGTTAATTGAATCTTGAGAAGCTAATTTACTGTTTCATTTAGAACTTTGTATGTTGATTGTTGCTTTATAGAGACACTGTGTGTGTGTGTGTGTGTGTGTGTGTGTGTGTGTGTATGTTTGTGTGTGTGTGTGTGTATGTGCGTATGTGTGTGTGTGTGTGTGTATGAGTGTACTCACCTAGTTGTGGTTGCAGGGGTCGAGTCATAGCTCCTGTTCCCGCCTCTTCACTGCCCTCTACTGGGTCACTCTCCCTGCGCTATGAGCTTTATCATACCTCTTCTTAAAGCTATGAATGGATCCTGCCTCCATTACATCGCTTCCCAGACTATTCCACTTCCTGACCACTCTGTGACTGAAGAAATACTTCCTAACATCCCTGTGATTCATCTGAGTCTTCAACTTAAAACTGTGTCCCCTTGTTGCTGTGTCCCATCTCTGGAATATTCTGTCTCTGTCCAACTTGTCAATTCCTCTAAGTATTTTATGTCGTTATCATGTGTCCCCTATCTCTCCTGTCCTCCAGTGTCGTCAGGTCGATTTCCCTTAACCTCTCCTCGTAGGCCATACCCCTTAGCTCCGGGACTAGTCTTGTTGCAAACCTTTGCACTTTTTCTAGTTTCTTTGCGTGCTTGGCTAGGTGTGGGTTCCAAACAGGTGCTGCAAACTCTAATAGGGGCCTAACGTACACAGTGTACAGGGTCCTGAACGATTCCTTATTAAGATGTCGGAATGCTGTTCTAAGGTTTGCTAGGCGCCCGTATGCTGCAGCAGTTATTTGGTTGATATGCGGCTCAGAAGATATCCCTGGTGTTATACTTACTCCAAGATCTTTTTCCTTGATTGAGATTTGTAGTCTCTGGCCCCCTAGACTGTACTCCGTCTGCGGTCTTCTTTACCTTTCCCTAATCTTCATGACTTTGCACTTGGTGGGGTTGAATTCCAGGAGCCAATTGCTGGACCAGGCTTGTAGCCTGTCC
>WNWK01000911.1:325000-356517 GCA_009830355.1 Cherax destructor
GTCATCTCCCAGATGTTAGTAAGGATCCTCTTACAACAAGCACACAACTCCATTGTCACTTGAAATCACTGCACAATACTACTAATACAACAAAAACAACAACAAATAACTACTAGTAGTAGTAATAGTAGTATTAGTAGTATTACTACTACTAGTACTAATACTACTACTACTAGTAGTAGTAGTAATACACAAATAACCCGCACATAGAAGAGAGGAGCTTACGACGACGTTTTGGTCCGACTTGGACCATTTACAAAGTCACTCTGTTCCAGTCACGGTTCTGTGCTTTTTTGTTATTTAGTAGTATTAATATTATTACTACTACTAGTAGTAATACTAGTACTACTAGTAGTAATATTATTACTACTAGTAGTAGTACTACTACTACTGTAGTAGTAGTACTACTACTACTAGTAGTAGTAGTTGTAGTAGTAGCAGCAACGAAAGTAGCTTTGGCAAAAGTATTACAAACAACATATTTAGCAACAATAGCAACAGTATCAGCAGCAACATTAGCAATAACGTTAGCATCAACAATAGCATTAACATTAGCAACGATATTAGAATAATCATTAACAGCAACATTAGCATCAACATAAACGGCAACATTAGCAGCAACATTATTAACAACATTAACAACATTATCAACAACATTAACATAAACATTATCAGCAACATTATCAGAAACATTATCAGCAACATTAGCCAAACCGTTAGCAACATCATTAGCAACAACATCAACAACATCAGCATCAGCAGGAACATCAGCTAAACACCACCAACAACAGCAGCAACAATATCAGTAACAACAGCAGCAGCAACATCAGCAACTACATCAACAAAAGCAACATCCACAAAAACAACAACAGTAACAGCAACAACAACAACATTAACAGCAACAGCAGCAACAACAACAGCAACAGCAGCAGTAGCAGCAACAGCAACATCAGCAACGAAAACAACAAAACCAACAATATTAAAAGCAACCACCACACCCATAACCCCCGCCACCATCATTCACAACCCACCACTCATTACCCACCCACGCGCCCACAAACCCCTCGTCCACTAACCAGACCCACTCCTCACTCATATAGTCTTCACTCACCACACACCCAGCCTTCACTCACCACACACCCAGCCTTCACTCACCACACACCCAGCCTTCACTCACTACACACCACCCAGCCTTCGCTCACCACACACCCAGCCTTCACTCATCACACACCCAGCCTTCACTCACCACACACCCAGCCTTCACTCACCACACACCCAGCCTTCGCTCACCACACACCCAGCCTTCACTCATCACACACCCAGCCTTCACTCACCACACACCCAGCCTTCGCTCACCACACACCCAGCCTTCACTCACTACACACCCAGCCTTCACTCACCACACACCCAGCCTTCACTCACCACACACCCAGCCTTCACTCACTACACACCACCCAGCCTTCACTCACCACACACCCAGCCTTCACTCACTACACACCACCCAGCCTTCGCTCACCACACACCCAGCCTTCACTCATCACACACCCAGCCTTCACTCACTACACACCCAGCCTTCACTCACCACACACCCAGCCTTCACTCACCACACACCCAGCCTTCACTCACTACACACCACCCAGCCTTCGCTCACCACACACCCAGCCTTCACTCACCACACACCCAGCCTTCACTCACCACACACCCAGCCTTCATTCACCACACACCCAGCCTTCACTCACCACACACCCAGCCTTCGCTCACCACACACCCAGCCTTCACTCACCACACACCCACCTCTCACTCATCAAACGCAGTCTTAATGAATCCACTCCTCAAAAATCACTCACCGCACACCCATCTCTCACCCACCTATCTCATCTCCACACCCACATGTGCATCACTCATCACTGTTGCGCACCCCCACCTTCTGTTTACCATCTCACACTGTCAGTTTCAACTGGGCGAGACATTTATACTAACTATTATTACCGAACCAACTCCGTAACCTCCTCCAGGAGTCTCAACGACAATCTGCTTTGCATATATTAGTCATAGATGTGTGCTCAAGCGTGTCAACCCTGAATAGCACTGCTTTCTTCTCATTTTAAGGGTGTCCTTGCCTCATTGTTCAGCTCTTTGCTCGTTTATTGTTCCCTCCCTCCCATGTCAGTATAGTCTCCCCCACCTGAAGCTGTTCTTCACATCTTCAGCCTCCACACGGATCTCCATCGCATCTTACTCGTTTGTTTCTTCTACTGAGCCTGGGAGGAGGATCGAGCCTCAGTCACTCCCTCCGTTGAATGATCCACTCGGGTTATGCGCTTCATGTAATCCTAAATCATCCATTTCATAAATAGGTTCTTCAGTGTTGTGATAGATATTTTATTTGGCTCATCTTATTTTGGTTAATTTTCTAACATCCTTCCCGTCTTCCCTCATTTATTTCCTTTCCTAGTTCTTGTCCTCTTGTCGTTCGTTCCTTCTTTCACTGACTTCCGTTCGTTTTTGCCTTCGTTTCCTATTTTTCGTCTTTACTCCTTGCTTCCTTCTTTCCTTGACACCTACTTCCCGTCCTTCTTTCTTTCCTTCCTTTACTATCTCCGTCCATCTATCCTCCCTTCCTACCTCTCACTCTCATTTCTTCCTTCACCACATTTACCCAACCTTTCCCCGTCCTCCCTCCCACCCACGCAGTATCAGATGCTTCACTTGTATTCAAGACAGCTACTCGGTCATAGCCTAAGGTAGGCCTCCTCACCTCACCTGAAGCAGCCCAAGGTAGGCCTCCTCACCTCACCTGAAGCAGCCCAAGGTAGGCCTCCTCACCTCACCTGAAGCAGCCCAAGGTAGGCCTCCTCACCTCACCTGAAGCAGCCCAAGGTAGGCCTCCTCACCTCACCTGAAGCAGCCCAAGGTAGGCCTCCTCACCTCACCTGAAGCAGCCCAAGGTAGGCCTCCTCACCTCACCTGAAGCAAAGAGTGTCACAGCTTATCACTTCTGTGTAGTGTTCACGCAGCAGCTTATCACTTACTCCTGTACGTTGTTGACACAGCTCTACACCTACTCGTTCAGTGTTCCCACAGCACCACAAAAGCTCCTGTACAGTGTTTTAATACAGCCCAACACTATGAAGTATGCTGATACACCATATCAGTGTGCAGTATATTGACGCTTCCCAATACTGAGCCCTGTACAGTATTGATACAGCCCTACACTGTGCAGTGTACAGTGTGTTCACTGAATTAGTGATATCTGCCACTTGGTAAGGCGCTTGTTGTACTTAATAAAGCTTAAGTTTGTGAGTAGTTAGTCATGCTCAATTACGGCCACGAGTCTGAGCTTGGATCCAAGGTCCTACTGCAGACAACATTGAAGAAAAGACACAAGTTGCAAAACAAATATATGTTGTGACAACGCTTCGCTCTGTACAAAGCTTTATTAAGTACATGATAAAGCTCTACACAGGGTGGAGCTTTGTCTCAATAAATACTTGATTTGCAACGCGTGTGTTTTTCTTCATAAGTTAGAGCTTCTTACTGAGCTTCTCTTTACGTGACAGTTCTATAAATTTTACATATTTTTATTGGAAACAAAAATACAATGATGTTCCAGCCATTACTATACTCATCCCATGATTCATCAAACATTCTGAGACCTTCAGTGTCACTTTCTGATAATGGTAACAAGAGAAGACTTCACAATATTGTGAGTCATTCAGCACACAGAGTGCTGAAGACTCGCTACTCCATCCGCCAAGCGCGAGGTAGTCACGCTAACTGTACTCACATAGTTGTAACAAGAGAAGCAATTACGAGGAGTAAGCGTAAGCAATTAGCGAATCTGGAAATATCAAAGCGAGGCTGTTCTCACGACGCAAGAGAAAGAGAGAGGACTGGTCGATAGGGATGGGACTGGCACGGACTCACCCAAAGTGACCATCCTAACTTGACGTTCTAAGAATAACTCAAGTGAAGACCAGGGACTGCCTTTATTGTAGTGTATCAACACAAAAAGAAATGTGGGGTAGCGTGGTATTTGAAGCAATCTTCAGTCTATTTTAACTTCTTTCCTTGCTTTCTCTGTCTGTCTGTCTGTCTGTCTGTCTATTTCTCTCTCTCTCTCGCTCTCTCTCTGAAAGTTAAAATAAGAGCCTGTTCTAACTGAAGTAATTTTTGATCTTACCGCAGTGGCTCTTTGCCTTGTTGAACCTTTCACACTGACTACAAATATATTTGCAGTATAATAGCTGGTCAGTATAATCTTAGTCAACCACTACTCTCAAGCTTTTGTTGATGATATAGGGTCTTCCATATTCCTGTACTTGTTTACCTTTAGCCGGAAGATATCTAGTTTTCCTCCTATTGTTATCCGTCGTTTTCTCTGGCTTCGCTATGTTAACGATATCATCGATATCTCGCCCCTTGATTCTTGTCTCTTCCAACACTTCCTTGTCGCTTTAAACACTCTTCCTTCATCCAGGTTCTTGTCTAAACACATTTTTTTTTTTAACTTTTTACTATCATACACCATCATCAGAAATTTTCTTGCATCTCTTTTACTCCATGCTCGCCGCAACTGCGATCCTCAACTTCTCAATTATGAATTCCTGTTCATCGCAGTTTCTTCTCACGTCCTCGTCATTATCCTAATTTCATGCACCCTCCTTATTGTCATGCTAAAACAATTTCCTTCTTTCCTATATCCAATTCTCCCATGAACACACCAATACTTGTCAAATATGTGAACCATAATAACTCCTTTCTCTATATGAATAATATTAAATTTACATTTTGTAAAACAAATAAGCTTAATAAAAATCTGGCTAATATTTGTTGACCTCCTCCCACCGATATTTTTTATTTTTACTCTATTTTTTTTTTTTTTTTGGGGGGGGGGCACTCTCCAACATAGTAGTGAAACTGGGTAATCAATTTCTGACTTAACAATAGAAAGACAAGTGTTAATACCTTCTGTTTATCTCCAACTGGAAACGAGCAGCATAAAGGAGCTGCGACCCCTCTCATAATGGGCTGTGACCCCTCTCATAATGGGCTGTGACCCCTCTCTCTAGTTCCAACATCTGTTGACCAGATGTGGAACGAGCGTGTTTCAGAGATCGATTCTGTATACCCTGGCAAACAGCTCTCGTTTTGCACGTGTTTCTTACCAGGCAAAATTAGAATACACTAGCCACAAGAGAGATGCACACGCCAGACAGGGGCTCGACCACGCCCTGTTTCTCCTGCTCTTCAGACCCCGCGAAACGTATCTATATTTGCATAAGGAAACCCCTAATTCTTAGCCATATTCATAGTAAATAGAAATATGTTCTTAGTATAATTAATTAGCTAGTAAGGCTCATTTACTGCAAAACACTTCAGAATCAGGGAAATTAGACTAACCACATCAATGCCGTGACACGAGGATGATTGCCCAAAGCCAGGTAAGTTTCACCCACAACTTTCAAAGTGACATACCTGAAATAATTGAGAATATAGGTCTTCAGGGCGAGTGTTAACCATGATCATAATCGCTCTATTACAGTCCCGTGGGACATAGATAGCTGACCCATCGAAGAAGATCCAAGCGACTGCTGGTGTTTTTAAAGCACTTAACTTTTAAGATAAGTGCAATATTCCTTATCAGGTAATATCCCACACCTTCAGCGCTCTTTCCTGTCATGTTAGAGACCATAGCCATCACTCAAGCTGGTTTTCTACCAAAACTATCTGTCCCTCATCCAAACTTCACCAATGCTATCTTCTAGAACCGACACTTATTCAAAACATTCCTAACTTAACTTTCAGTCCCAGTTTTGTTTCTGTGATGTCTGTCTTTCCCAGTACACTCTCTAGTATTCTAATCTCCAGAACACGCTTGACTTGCACTAACCTTGACTTTCTTCTCTCCTAGCTTACTCACTTTCTCTTTTAGTCGTGAGTTGATAATGGCCCAGGAAGGACCGGAACGTCATCTAAGGATTTATCTCCATGTAATGTCCACATACTAGCTTATCCATCCTTCGCTATCCCATCCTGTGACCACTCCGTGACCTCTACACATACTCTTCTAACTGTCAACAATTTACCTCTATTGCTCTGCTCCCTTATCCAACACATCTTATCGTAACCTACTCTTATCCCCAAATCCATCATGCTCCTCCACCCATGTTATAATTGCATGTAGTATCACCCATTCCTTTATTCCAGCTTTCCCTACATATTTATCCTATCATTACACCTCTCAGCATCCATTTTCCTATCCTAAGATCCTCTCACCGCCAGCCTTCCCCACTATTCATCAGCCGTGTCACTATCAAACATCTTCCACGGGCTCGTCCTTAGCCTTCCCTCATCCCATCACGCCCAGCCAACGGACCACCTGCTGCCTCATATCATTTCAGACTCCACCATCATTGGACTCCATTACCAGCTTACTCCACCCTTTTCCTTCCCTCCCTCTTCCCATGCACTCCCTCTCTTCTTTCATTTTTGTACTCCCTTTATCTCCTCATTCTCGTGTTGCCTTCTCAATTACACTCCCTTTCCTCATTCTTGTGCTTTCTCTCTCCTCCCCTCACAGCTGTGCTCCCTCTCCCACCTCTCTCTCTTCCCTCACTGTTGTGCTTCCTCTCACCCCCGTCACTGTTGTGCTTCCTCTCACTCCCGTCACTGTTGTGCTTCCTCTCTCCCTCTCTCTGTTGTGCTTCCTCTCTTTGCTCACTCCTGTCCTTCTCTTCCCTCCCTCTCCTGCTTCTCAGCCTTCCCTAACATGCTTCACTATTTTTTAAAGTTGTACTTCCCCACTGCCACAATATTCTGAGAGAGGATATTAACATTATGAATATATATTATCCTTATTACTTAGCTGTCCAGGTTATTCCACTTCCTAACCACTATGCTACTGAAGAAATACTTCCTGACATAAGTGACTCATCTGCATTATTAGTTTCCAGTTGTGCCCTTGTGTACCTGTGCTATGCCTCTCGAACAGCATAATTAAGCCTGTCTTCACTAACACTTACTTTGAGTTTTTTTTTGGTTTATCATGTCTTCCCCGGAGTCTCTGTTTATTAATATTATCAGGTTAGTTCATTTGGTTTCTCATCATAGCTTATACTCATTAGCTCTGGGACTAGTCTCGTTGCAAACCTCTGCTCTTTTATCAGTTTCTTGACATGAGCTCAGGAGTGTGTGTATGTGTAATTACCTATTCGTAATTACCTATGTGTAGCTACAGGTGCAGAGCTGTGTTCATTGTGTCCAGTCCTTAATGCTCTGGTCATCATATATATATATATTTTAATCCAATTGTTGCAGCACCTATTAATTCCTCCTTTACTGCATTCCACTGGTCATCCACTCTATTAGAAGGGAAAAAAAAAAATTCCTTTCATTTCACTCTCACCTCAACTTACAACGGTGGCCTTTTGTTATTGATGTTGCAGGTATTAAGAAGTCTTTTTTTATCTATCTCAAGTCCTTTCAGGACCTTATATATGGTTATCATGTCTTTTGTTTTTCCTGCTGTCAGCCACCATCATAGTTCATGTTGCTCACTCTGGTAGCCATTTGAAGCTGTTCTTTGGACATCTTCTGTTTTCGTTCAATGTTCCAATTTTGTTCTAATACATAAGTCATTAACAACTTTCTTAACATTCCACTATCCATATATTTGAAAGTTATTTTTCAGTTTGTCAGTGTAGCATATGATTTTCCCGGCAATTTTATTTACGTGATCTTCCGCTGATAATTTTTTTGTTAATAATAAATGTTAGATCCTTTTCTCTTTCTATTACTTTCAATACGTATTTCGTCACTCAGTCTATACTTCTCATGCTGCCTGATTTCACTTTTTTCCCATTTCTATCACATTCATTCATCAACACTAAATTCTATCATCCATCACTTCATGTGCTTAATGCAGCCAGATCCTCTTGTAAAGATTTACAGTCATTTTCATTATTATTTTTTTTTTACAAGATTTTGTCATAATCTGCAAACGTATTCATGTTATTTTTTATTCCTTCTAGTAAATCATTTATATAAGTTAAAAACATTACTGGGGCAAGTACAGACCCTTGTGGCACCCCACTTGTGACATCCCTCCATGCAGACATTTTTCCTCTTATAACTGTTCACATTTTTCTCTCAAACTTAAAGTCTCGCATTCAAAGTAATAATTTCCAAATTAATCTAGCAAGTGAAACTCTATCAAAGTCTCATTTAAAGTTGCCTTCATGCATTATTGAACTTTCAGTTTTTTATATATATAACAGCTGGTTTAATTTTGTTAATGTACGATACTATAATATCTAAAAGCAATATGATGGGGAAATTAGTTTTAAAAAAATACACAAGTTATCAGCAATTGGTTTTCGAGAATTCTCTGCAAAAAACGTCTGCAAACAGGTAACCATCTCATTGTTTACGGAAGTTATGAGTTTCTTCAGAGGTAAGATAGTATTTTAAAAACATATTTTACATATCATTAGTAAGAACCCAATAGGTCTATCTAGCATTGCGATTTAATAAAGTTTTTGGCAATTTTTTGGCACTTGTATTAGGGTTAGAGTTCCCAGAGATTTTAGTGTTTTCAGAGAAGTTTCGCGTTGCAGCCAGCAGTAACAGCCTCGTTGATCAGGCCCTGATCCACCGGGAGGCCTGGTCATAGACCGGGCCGCGGGGACGTCGATCCCCGGAATGCCCTCCATGTAGACTCTAGGTAGGTGTGTGTGTGTGTGTGTGCGTGCGCACCTGCCTGTCTGTGTCTGTCCGTCCGTCCCAAGCCACTATTTGAGACTTATCACACAACACAGAATCATTAAGCCGAGGTAGTGAGGCACATTTCAGTACATGAGTCTTGGACTACTCCAACTCTGTGCTGCTTCATTTTAATTAAGTTTGCAAATTAGGAGGCATAAATTAAGTACCGTAGAGGCAGCGCACCTCTTCACCAGTGTCTGTTCTAGTACTACGAGGAAATCTGTGACAGGATATGTGTAATATTGACAACATTTCTCACACAGATGAACTTTCTCAAGTCAAAAAATATTCTCCTGCAAAATCTGTGTTGAAGATGTTTGTCCGGTAATGTTATTAATGGTAATATATGAAGCTGTAACTATACTGAGTTTCCTGCTGCAGAATTCTTGAACAACAACGTTTCGCCTATACAGCAGGCTTTTTCAGTCAAATACAGCAGGTGTAGTAGTGAAATGTAAATGATGTAATCAGTCCATCAGCCTTGGAGATATGAGGTGGTTAGTCCCTCAGCCTGGAGAAGAGTTCAGCACCATGAGAAGCACTATGTGCCGCCTCTCAGTATGGTTTGCTCTGAGAGAGTTTGCTTTTAAAGCTCGTCGTCTGCAATCTTTGATATAATAAAATGGGATGTGAAGATGTGATGAAGACGTTTAAGCAGAGATTGTTGTCAGAACTTCAAAATTGAACATCTAGAAATAGTTGGATTCTTCTTCGAATGTGAAATGTGTGTAAGGTTCAACCTGGTGTAACTTCTTCTGGATGTCAGAGACGTCAAATTTTCTAGGTGAAATCAGGAGAATATCGTCAACACAGAGAATCCAGGCGACGGTTAATGGGATGATAGAAATAAGGCTTTCATCTTCACGGTCTTTCGTAAAGATTTTTGCAAAGTCTGCACTTATGCAGGATCCCGTAAGTAAGGCGGAGGTACTATTGAAAGATGTCATCACCGAAGGAGAAACAAGTGTACCCAATACAATGCTAAACAAGGTCCACCAAGCCGATTACACATTCGATACAATTCACCCTCTAAGTATAATTCAACAACACATTACCATTCTAGAAATCTTCGGTCTGTCATGTCTATAGCCAGTCCACCAATCAACACGAACTACTCCACTTCCACTCGCACAATGGCACTAAGATTCAACGTAGCATTCTCGTTGGCTTTCTCTGAGTTCATCACATCTTAGTAGTGAGTTTCTTGAGGAGGATTGCTCTTTTCTTGAAGACATCATCCAGAATCTACACTTTGCCCTTCATCAAGTAGTGCAGATGATGAGCTTCACGCATCATCACCCCTCCCAGACCCGACACTACTGAGAAGAGGCATGTTGCGCATCCCACCAACTTTATCGTCAAGCTCATTTTCAGGTTGAGTTAAAAAAAAACTTATATGGAGTCACCACTTCTCTACTGCCATCAAGGAATTTTCCAGTCAGAAACATCATTAACCCTTTAGGGTATATCCATGGCCTGTTCAGTAGGCTCTCCGGTAAATAGAAACTCCACGTCAAGGTTGACTAGGTTTTTGTTGGAAATGTTGGTTTCTTTGAAACATGATATTAGCAGTTAAACACCAACTCCACGTGAGCCTTCTACAATGTCTGGATATTAAGACCATCATTAACTGCCATACTGATGAACATATCTACTGAAAATTACCCAAAATCAATCTTCCTATCCCAGTTAAAGACTTTGTAGATTTGATTGTAGCATACCTCAAACTGAACTGTCTTTCTTGAAGCACAACAGTGCTTTAGTATGACAGTGTGAGGTCTTAAATCAGCATGGGGCTAATGACGTTAGACAAATGCATTTGTTTGAGAAAGACCTACCTAACATAAGCTTGTAGTTTCACATTATATATGGTATACAATACTGTCAAGTTCAGTGTACCACTTAGGTATATATATATTGCCGATATCTAAGTGTTGCACATGTCTTGGTGATCCTTAGCCTGACGGCCTACTGCAATGTTCCACCATTCTAATGATTTTAAGTTATTATAAGAAGATACACAATGCCTCCCAAATTTACGCAAGAAACAACAATGGAATGCCACCTGGCGCTCATAGCAGTCATTATCTTCAAAACCATCTGCTCTATCAAAGTCAACTATTTCCTCTAAGCCAAGTTGCATTTCAAAATCACCACGACCTTCAAAGCAACCAGGAAACTGAAAGCCATCTGGTTCTTCAAAAGCAATCTGTCGACTTCAAATTATTTGACTTCAAACCCACGTGGACCTTCAAAGCCACTTTTTGCTACAAAGTCACCTGGATCTTCAAAGTGTGAGCTGGCTGACACTTTAATGTAACCTGTAGCTTTAAAACTGCCTAGTAAGTACTTCAAGATCACATCCCTTCTGACACCTGTGAAGAGCTCTTAATCCAAACAGTTGTAGCCATCCTCCCTCTCCCTGTATAGAATCTCATTGTTTTCCCAGGGCGCTGTATGACCGCTGCCGGTTCAACGCTCCCTCAAGAATTTTTTTCCAAGTCACTTGTTTCAAGGTCATCTATTATTTGAGCCACCTGGCACTTTAAAGTAACCTGGAGCTTCAAAACCACCTGAAGCTTGAAAGCTGGTGCAAGTGCCAGATGGTCAATTATCACCAGAAGGTTTGAACTCGCGCTGTCACTCCGTGGTGATGCATAAACTTGACGTATTAAACACGTGTGTTACAAGAATGCAACACTTAGAACATTTATGAGTAGACGTTTAGACGTTTTGAGGCTTTGCCAATTGGAATGAGAAGGCCTTAGGTGCCAAAGCGTCTAATAAACGTCATATGTGTTGCATACGTCTTCTTGTTTAAAAGACGTAAAACAGATAGGAAGATAAGACACCTGTGCAACACTTGGTTATCTTTATGTGGAGACGTGTCTCTAAGCAGTGGCTTTGTCAGTCCAATACAGAGAATGCACGACGGAAAACGTAAAGAGTTAATTGGTGGTGATCAGTCCCACATCCCTGAAGACGTATCAGTGCTGAGGGACTGATTATCTCAAATTACCACCATTTATTCTCTCCGTCGGATTAAAAAAGCCACTGGTTAACGAAACGTCTCCACAATAAAGATACGCAAATGATTTAATGCAAATGATTTAATTATCTTCTAGTCGGGTTTTTATGCCATTGATAAAATAAAGAGCGACAGGTGTGTACACAAGGACACAGATATGTAAAACGAGAGTTTATTTGCACTGCATTTCTCTCTTCGACTCGTAAAAGCTTCCAGACATAGACATCGTTTAAATAAAATATTATTCTGTGTTCTGGTGTTTTATTCCCACAGCAAGTTGCTGTACTGTTCCCACCCATTTATTTTAAAGTCTAAATTCAGCTAAAGAAGCACTTCCTATATTCTAGAAAAAACTGATAAATTATCATCATAACAAATATATATATATATATATATATATATATATATATATATATATATATATATATATATATATATATATATATATTATGTAAACTGTCTATAGGAAAATTAAAACATAGCATAAGCAACAATTAAGAATTTCTTAGGAAATAATTTCCATTAATAATAACAATAACACTTACTATTCATTCAAGGCAATACACAGGTAAAGTAAATATATAAAAATAATCACATTAATGATAACATCTATTATGTGGTCACATATTACGTTAATCATAACATCTACCATCTTGACATATGTGAGACAGGCATTACTTTCCGGTAAGAAGTGATATGAGAACACATACATTTAAATTTGTTCTGTCGGTCAGTTCAACAATGACAAATTTAATACTAGCTGACAAGTCCATGCATCTATCCACTCATCTCTACACGATACACATCTATACACAGCATGTACTGGCTGACCAACTTGCTATTACGGTCACTATAGCCATATACAACAAGCTTCCTGTGGTGTGGTCGTACTAGGAACATCAGATAGCTGCAGTGTTAATAGTAAAGACTGCATGTGCATGCGCACGTGGCCTGACACGGGAGAACACACGTGCCCAGGTAACCAGAGTAACACAACAATACACAGATAAATATTTGACTTCTACACTGCATACGCTTACAGGCAGTGTGAGAAAATTTGGTGATTGGTATAATGCTTGGACGTAACGTCAACGTCACAAGTGTACAAAAAAGAGGTCGTGACATCAATGGCATACATATGCAACAAAAGGTTACAACATCAACGCCAGATGTGTGCAACAATTTAAGACATCAGCGTTACTCAGGTGCAATAAGAGGTCGTGACATCAACGGCACACGACACATAGGTGCAACAACAAATCATGCATGTCAGATGCAATGTAGAGGTGCAGCACTTAAACACGACACTTAATGTTATATATCAGGGAAATGATGTAGTTGGTCTATGACACATATGCTACTCATGTAATGACACTAGACAGGTGTTACACTGGCGAAGATACACAGGTGCGAGGGTTCTATGTGCCACTTGGTGTGCTAGTTGCTATTCCTAAGGTGAAACGGAGCACTCTCCAGGACACTTTTCATCGTGCTTTGGGTTGTATACGGAACACGTTGCATGATACTCTAGGAAATGCACTGTACACTTTCCACGGTGCTTTAATGAAGCTACAGAACACGCTTATGGTGATTCAGGGAAGCTAAAAATAACCTTCCTATTAAGCTCCGTTGCAGGGGTTCCCAACCTTTTTATACTTATGGGTTACTATGATATTCAGGAAAGACTCGGCGCTACAACCACAACAACAGCGCTTGAATTCAAGGTCGCGTTAATAACTTAGCGAACTTATTATTGTATATTGATATTTTCATTGGAGAGACCTAAATCCACAAGGGTCATGTAGCGCCCGTGGAATGGAAAATAATCATGTATTATCCTAGAGAAGAAAGGGGTGGCTTCAGTTCCTTGGATCAAGAGGCCATCCCCAGCATCAATGCCCCATCTATCCTGTAGGATGCTTATTGCAATGAGTGTAATCAAGTTCATTGTATATGTGGTATATCAAACAAGTTGTTACAATACCACTTTTTATAAGAATTGTAAATTTTTTGACATATATTTGAAAAACTACAATTTTTTTTCCTCAAAGACTCTGTGATTATTTTTTTTTTTTTTTTTTTACTTATTTTACAGCTCTAATAATGAGAGTTCAGTGAATTTTAAAATTCAGAAAATATTATATTTTCTTTCAATACATTCCTTAACCGTACTTTACGTGTTCTTATACTGTGCATTCTTTTAAGGGATTCAGAGAAAAATTTTAAATAAAAGATCTGAGAAATGCTTAGTATCATTGGGATAATTTTTAAGCAACAGGCGAGAATCTTACAAGACCCTGGGCGAGGACTCTCCCCCCCCCCATCAAGCTTCATGGTTGGGTGCCCCCTACCAGACTAGGGAAGCTATGGAACTCTTCCCACGGGAGCTTTAGGAAAATTATAGACAGTTATTATGGTGTTTTAAAGAAGTTGTGGGACGTTTCTCCATGGTGCTCTAAAGGAAAACTGCAGAGCAGTCCCCATGGTGCTCTAGGGGGAAAACTAATACAACACTTCCCATAGTTGCTCTAGAAGGAAACTATGGAACATTTCCCATGGGTGCTCTGGGAAGATTATGAAACACTCCATGGTGCTTTAGGAAAGCTATGGAACATTTTACATGGGTGCTCTAGTGAGGCTACTTTAGACTGTTACGGTGCTCTAGGGAAGGTACGCAACAGCTTCAGTGGTACCACCTTCTAGGAGTCTGTACTAAACGTTTGTCTCCGCTGTACCACGTTTTACAAAGCTCTTGCGTAATTCCTCCCCCACCCAACATTGTGCTCAAGAAATCTAAGGTGCTACACACAAAGGCGCCGTGGCCGGCCCCAGCGACACCAGGTACTCACAAGCTTTGTGAGAGGAAGCTGGAGAGCCGGAGCTTGCTGAGCGGGGGCGTGCTGGTCATGGTGGCAAATAAGTTGGATCTTGCTGGGTCCTTGGTTGTGTCTCCTAGTAGAAGTCGCTTTCCCTCCCTCAGTAAGGCTTCTTTTTTAAGTACTCCTTTTTTTTAATCGTTTGGTGTTGATAACCGGCTC
Source organism: Cherax destructor (assembly GCA_009830355.1). Classification (NCBI taxonomy): domain Eukaryota; kingdom Metazoa; phylum Arthropoda; class Malacostraca; order Decapoda; family Parastacidae; genus Cherax; species Cherax destructor. Next base: position 339,833 of record WNWK01000911.1, read on the forward strand.
GTTCCTTTAAGGGTGAGTGCGTGTCTCGTCGAGACTATCACAATACACTCGCTGGGACCGCGTATCTCAGAACGTACACTTTCAGGAGCCCACCGGTGAACGGTACCGTAAATTTTAGGAGTTGGAGAGACAGAGGATGAGAGCGAAGAATAGACAGAAGGAAACAAGAGATAGACGGAGATAAAGTTGGTCTATATGTTTGAGCCTGGGTCACATAGATCTCGGATTTCTATCTCAAAATCTTTGTGTTAATTTTATTTCACTTTCAAAATTGCCTATCACTGCCGGTGCTGCGAAAGAAATATATATATATATATATATATTTATATATATATTTTAAGACACTTTCAGTGGGGGAAATTCCCTTTGTACACTTGGTATATTACGCCCGCTAGAGAGACAAAAAACACATCAGGGCTTCAATCTGTGAACATTTATCTATAGAGAAAATTTGGTGTAAAAAAATAGTCTCAAAATGCACCTTCAAAACCCAAAATTACGTGGTCCACACACGGAGCTTCACAAAGACCATGTCAAGGAAAGAGGACTCGTATGAACCGTGAGAGGAGAATTGATGAGGAAGAGCTGACTCGAGTAGAGTGAGAGTGAGGCTCGGGTTAGAGTGAAGGATAGTGTTGACGGTGGGGCCGCACGGCGCAGGCGGGACATGTAGCCAGGGTGGTGGCCGGAGCGAGACTGCTGGTGTGACCCCTCGCTCACTCTGCCCTCTCTCTCTCTCTCTCTCTCTCCCTCCCCTCACTCTCCCCTCCCACTATCCCTCCCTCACCACCGAAGCTCTCTCCCCTCTAACCCGGCTTGCCTCCTCTTCCTACCTCACCCGGCACTCCCTTAACCAGCCCTCCTCCTACTCCTCTCTTTCTCACTCAGTCCTCCCTACCTTTCTCCCTCCCTTCCTTCCTTCTTTCTCCTGTGGGTCGGTAACTCCCTACTTTAAGCTACTCTCACTGCCCATCACCCGACCCTTCCTTACACTCTTCTTCCTAACTTCTATCTCCCATGATTATCAAGTTTTCTCTCCTGCTTCCTTCAATCTCCCCTCTATCGGCACACACACAACCTTCCTTCCTCTGTCAACTGGCAGTCCTAATTCCCCTTAAGCTCCTCTTTCTCTTCCCTCTAGATTCTTCCTAGCTCCCCTCACTTCAGTCTCATCCCCACTCTAGTCTCTCCCCTCACTCCAGTCTCTCCCCTCACTCCAGTCTCTCCCCTCACTCCAGTCTCACCCCCACTCCAGTCTCTCCCCTCACTCCAGTCTCTCCTCTCACACCAGTCACACCCCCTCACTCTAGTCTCTCCTACATTCCCACTCAATACTCACACTCAGCTCACCCCTACACTCCCACTCAACTGATCTTAACACTCCCACTCAACTGACCCCCTACATTCCCACTCAGCTGACCCCTACACTCCCACTCAACTGACCCCTACACTCCCACTCAACTGACCCCTACACTCCCACTCAACTGACCCCTACATTCCCACTCAACTGACCCTACACTCCCACTCAACTGACCCCTACACTCCCACTCAGCTGACCCTAACACTCCCACTCAGCTGACCCCTACACTCCCACTCAACTGATCCTAACACTCCCATTCAATAGCTCTTGAACCTTCACCTAGCAACTGCTCACTCTTACCTTCACCCTCGTAACATAATCTGACTCTCCTCTCAAGAATCGGAGTGTTCCAGTAAAAGCCATTACGAAATTCCAATTTTGACTTGTTGTTTTTATTAGATTCGTGTGAAGAATACGCAGTTGCAGAGGTAAATAGGTTTGATCCAGGGAGAGTAAAAGTAGCTCCAGTTCCTCGCATCAGGAACACCTGGACTGGCGTCAAGGCGTTCCCTTAGCTCCTGGGAATGAATTGTTATTTGGAATATTTAACCTCTTCATATATTAGAAGCATTTGTCTTAATATTACATTTGTCCTGCTGTTTCCTTTAAATATTACATTTGTACTCCTGTTGCTTTTTTTTATTACATTTGTTCTCTTGTTTCTTCTATATATTACATATGTACTAGTGCGTCTATATATTACAATTGTACTTCTGCTGCTTCTTTTATTACATTTGTACTCCTGTTGCTTCTTTTATTACATTTGTACTCCTGTTGCTTCTTTTATTACATTTGTACTCCTGTTGCTTATTTTATTACATTTGTACTCCTGTTGCTTCTTTTATTACATTTGTACTCCTGTTGTTTCTTTTATTACATTTGTACTCCTGTTGCTTCTTTTATTATATTTGCACTCCTGTTTCTTATGTAAATTACATTTGTACTCCTGTTTCCTGTACATATACATTTGTACTTTAGCATGCATGTTTATTTGCATATTACATTCGTTCTCTTGTGATTTCTGTGTACTAAAATGCAATACTTACACAGCATGCATTGTTTACCACCAGGAAGTCACTGTTGTTTAAAATATAAGTCTGGCTGTCTCAGTTGGTTTCCGGTTTCGCGCTTTTCGGACAGAGATTCGAGCCTCAGTAATGCGTATAACCCACATGGGTGTTGCGCTTCATATTTAATATTAATATTTTCAGTGCTCGTGAAGGTCTACCTGGTGTACACCTTCCTTGTGTATCATAACCTTGTGTAAACCTGGCGTAGATTTTAGTTATGTTTGCTTATGACAAGCTATTGTTTACAGCAACTGGAACAGCCCTTCCCTTTTCTCGAATTGAACCTAATTGCCTTACATTCCTCAGGCGCTGTTTAAAACCTTTGGGTGAAACACTTCCTATTTTTGTTTAATAATAATAATAATAATCGGTAATTTACATCTGATTTAGAAGCACGTTAATATTATGTTTTTATATTAATATTGGAAGTAAAATTTCATGGTCTAACAGGGGACACCATGCCCAGCTCTTTTGAGGCAGCGTAGGTGCCAGAGCTGGAGCTTGCTACAATCTGCAGCTCACAAAACTGCCATTCCCATTAGCCCCCCTGGGGCGGGGAAAATGGCAGACCAGAAAGGCCTAGCTTCTCCCTACGAGCCTCGTGAAAGCGGGAAATGTGGCTAGGCCTGGGGACAGGTGGTCCCAACGATGAGGAGGTACTTATACCTCCTCCCATGGCAGACATTAGTCTGGGATACTCCCGAGAAAGGGAGCCAAGGCCGGGCCACCACTTGGAAAAGGCCCGGGCCGGGAGAGTACTGCCGAATCAAGAAGATGGTCTAACAACCTCGGTCACCACCAGGTCCCTCTAGTAATTCTAAGACAACCTCAGTCACTACCAGGCTCCCTAGTAATTCTAAGACAACCTCAGTCACTACAAGGGCCCATTATAAAGTCACTATAAAGTCCTACCAAGTGGTCAGCATCGTAAGTCAACGGCACCAAATCAGTTTAGAGAACAACCTCAAAAAGTCCCGGAATTTTACGTTCCAGCAAACAACGGCCGGAATTAACAAATTATTCCTAAATCACCTAACGTAATTATGTGTATTTAAGTAGTATAAAAAGGAAACACTAAGCGTTAACGCACACACACACACACACACACGATAAAGAATCGTTCAGGACCCTGTACACTGTGTACGTTAGGCCCATATTGGAGTATGCAGCACCAGTTTGGAACCCACACCTAGCCAAGCATGTGAAGAAGCTCGAGAAAGTGCAAAGGTTTGCAACAAGACTAGTCCCGGAGCTAAGGGGTATGTCCTACGAGGGGAGGTTAAGGGAAATGGACCTGACGACACTGGAGGACAGGAGAGATAGGGGAGACATGATAACAACATATAAGATACTGAGAGGAATTGACAAAGTGGACAGAGACAGAATGTTCCAGAGATGGGACACAACAACAAGGGGACACAGATGGAAGTTGAAGACTCAGATGAATCACAGAGATGTTAGGAAGTATTTCTTCAGTCACAGAGTTGTCGGGAAGTGGAATAGTTTAGGAAGCGATGTAGTGGAGGCAGGCTCTATACATAGCTTTAAGCAGAGGTATGATAAAGCTTATGGCGCAGGGAGAGTGACCCAGTAGCGGCCAGTGAAGAGGCGGGGCCAGGAGCTTTGACTCGACCCCTGCAACCACAACTAGGTGAGTACAACTAGGTGAGTACACACACACACACACAATAACATATACAGTTTGAGTATATGCGGATGAATATATTCTGATGTGTGTGCGAACTGAGAGGAAAAGTGTCTGCACACGAAGAGGGATATATGCCACAGAATATATGCACTTAGTATACTTCATTTCCAATAAGTCTATATTTCGGATTAAAGTATTTTAATTGGTGGTGAATAAGGGATAAATAAAATGTATAATGGACGGGTAGTCTAGTACAACATTTACGGAGGTCTTGGGCTCACTGTATGTTGCTCAGTTGCTTTAATTAACAGGTTGTCAGATATAAGAAGGAGCGTGTTATATCCAGTGATGTTAAGCATCATCGATTCTGTAATATTCCTCTGTTGTGTGTTGTTACATATTATCAGTACTTCAGCGTCACTGAAATTAATTCTCTTATTCTGTGTAATTATGTACCGAAATACAGCATTATTATTGTCTCCAGTTCGTACGGAGTATCTACTGTATGCTGATATACTGTAGATGGCGTTTAAAATCATTCGTTTCTCCACATAGTTCTTAGTCCATGAGACAATAAATATATACAACACATTTTTCTAAGCTATGTTACACAAAGAATGTTATAGACTGCCCACATCTCGGCTAGACGTAGCTTTTAGGGCTAAAGAAAAGAAAAATATTGAAACTAGACGTTTAATTGTAATTCCCTAATTGGACGAACTGAAATCCGCAAATAAAATTCTCTAAAATAATGGCGTTAACATTGCCTTCGCCCGTTCTATCACCTTTAAAACATTTGTAAAACGTTTCTCAGAAGATACCTAAATGAATTCTGATATTTATAAGATTCCATGCACCGATTGTGACAAGTGTTATATTATGGATATTAAATGATTTTCAATATCAACATTGTTATACTGTACGAACTGAGGACATTATGCTGTATTTCAGCGCATAAGTACAGAGAATCCTACTTAATTTCATTGACGTTAAAGTATTGATAGAATGCAACAACACAGAAGAGGAAGATTAGGGAATCAATGATAATTAACATGGTTCCTAATTTCAATACTAATAACGATAAGGTCGAACCTCTTTTGAAAATGCTTCGTCACTTGAAGCAATTAACTAGCACAAAGTTAGTCTAAGGCCTCCATGAATGTTATGCTAGACTACCCATCCATCATAAATTTTACTTATTCAAACTATAATCATTGGGATGTAATAAATATCCCAGTACCTCAACACCAGCTCTCAGGCTGATGGACTGATTACACCATCTTCATAAGTCTTTTGTATATAATTATGCGAGACTGAGGGACTGATAACCTCCTCTTCTTCAGTTTTCATTTATGTTCCTGTATCGTGATAATAAAGCCACTTTCTGGAGAAACGTCTACATAATAATGACACCCAGATGTTGCAAATGTGTCAAATTCATCTTGTTGGTATTGTATACCAATTCTATTTAAAAACTTGTCTGACAATAAAGCAGCAAATACGTGGGTATGCTGATAGGGAATTCCTTTATTCGATTTAAAAGTGGATTGGAGAAATATTAAAAAGGGTTTGATTTTAGTAGGACCTGCTTGGGGTGGGCCAGTATCCCTCCTGCGGTGTATCCTTCAAGGGAATACCTGACCTGATCGCACATACTGTGTGTGTCTGTGTGCGTAAAATAGTATTAATAATAATAATAATAATAATTATAATAATAATGTGATAATTAACTTATATTAAAGTTATATTGTAGAAGAATGTCTGCAGCAAGAAGACAGTTGCGAGACGGGGCTCAATATTATTCCACACTTGGGATGTACCAGGTGACCCGACGCCTGGTTACACAGCCAAGGTCACACTTTACTGACTCTAGAAATACAGACTGACGGACAGGCACAGCCATGCAGACAGGCAAACACACACACACACACACACACGCACACACACACACACACACACACACACATAGTGTCAGCATATCTGGGACACAAGAGAAAGGATAGGATGAGCCAGCAAAACCAGATTTACTGTTTTTTATAAGTGCAACTGATTTAGGTGAAATAGAATGGGAGGTCTTCTGGATGCTACCGAAGGAAGAAACCAGATTTCAAAGGAGAAAACATTGCTGGTATGAGATAAATCTTGAGTGCAGTATAATAGGAAAGAGATTGGTAATAACGTTTTTCTGAGTAGATTCATAACAAATTACATTCTATCAAGATGTGTTTAAGATCCTGGTTTTCTTATCGTCGATGTCGTGGTTGGGAGACTACGCTTTCCCGTCTTCGCATCGGGCACACACGTCCCACTCACGGGTATCTCATAGAGAGGCGTCCAGTTCCACTCTGTGAGAACTGTCAGGTTCCAATTTCAGTTTGCAATATTCTATTGGACTCTCCTATTTGCCAGCGAGCACACAGAATTTACCTCCGACGTCGTCACCGCTCTAACACCCTTACCTTATCTTCCCTCCTCGCTGACGGCCCCACCTTCGACACAGACTCCCTCTTTGACTTTTTGACGGCAACAGATATATTACACAACCTTTGATTATACTTCCTTTAGCACTCATCACCGCCCTTACTAAGTCTACCTCTGTTATATTCACAACCCTTGCTAGTCTCAGATCAAGTATATTTAACAGTGCACCCTACCCTACAGCGCTGTATGACCCTTGTGGGTTTAGCGCTTAGTTTTGATTATAATAATATTAATAATGGGAAAGGGAACTGGAAGGATGTGACGAAGTGGATCCTACGAAAGGGAGCAGAAACGCTGAACTACAAACCAGGATCACTGAGACGCACGCTAAGTAATGAAGAGGATAATCAAGAGTGGTTGGGCACTTGCACGGAAGTGATTTCATGAATATTAACCAAAATGGATTCAAAGACGGCCAATGTTTCACAAACCGCTGGAGTTCTTTGATATGGTAACAGAGGTCTCCAAGGGGACTTCAAGGGGTCCACTGAAGGGTCACTAAGGGGTCCACTGAGGGGTCACTAAGGGGTCCACTGAGAGGTCACTAAGGAGAGGTCTACAGAGAAGTTTGTGCAAGTGACAAGTAGGAAGGGAGAAAATATTACTTTTAATTAGTTCACTAATATTTTTGCTCAGTTTTTCCTCACATTCCTGTCATTGTCATATTTTCCCAAGGCAACATTTTCCTAATGTAACAATTTCTTAAAAAATATTTTTATTATTATTATTTCTTTTTTTTCTGTTTCTTATTTAAGTTTTTTGTGTTGTGTGCGCGCGTGTGCGCGCTCGCTTTTGTAATTACCTTTTTGTACAGGATCAGAATTATGATCTCTGTGTCACGTCTTTAATAATTGGGTCATCATTATTAAGAACATAAGAAAGGAGGAACAGTGCAGCAGGCCTACCGGCCCGTACTTGGCAGGTCCTTGTCAATCCCGAACTCACTAAAAAATATTCGTCCCACCAATCAATGTTACCCAAAGAATAAGCTTTGAAAACCCTTATAACCCAAGTACAAGTCACACTCAAATCCAACCCCTCTCACTCATGTATTTATCTAACCTATATTGGAAGCTACTCACGCTTTTAGCTTCAGTGACCCTACTAGGTAGACTGTTCTAGTCACCGACTACTCTGCTACTAGGTAGACTGTTCTACTCATCGACTACTCTATTACCAAGCCAATACTTTCCTATATTCTTTCTAAATATAAATTTACCCAATTTGAATTCATTATTTCGAGTTCTTTCTCGAAGGGATATCCTCAGAACCTTATTTATATCTGCCTTACTTATGCCCATCTTCCACTTAAACATTTCAATCAAGTCTCCCGTCATTCTTGGTTTTATATTGTTATCTCGTCCTCTCACTCGTATCAAACAACGTGGACCTCTTTCATGTTTTTAGCATTTCATTATAACTCATTTATTTTTGTAACTTAGGTAGCCATTTATTAAATCAGGATTTTTTAATTAACTAATCTACGTATTTTTCTTTAAGTGTGACCGTCACAAAACCTTGCATATTCCAATTTTGGTTAATTTATGTTATAAATGCCTTTTTTAAAGAAATTCTCCTTCTATGTAACCGAAAGTTATTTGATAATTCGTCAGTTTGACATATGAATCTCTCTGCTTCGTTTACTTGATCTTGCTCTGATGTTATTTTTTCTTTTTGTTAATGTTTGGGTCCCTCTATCTGATACTTCAGATAGTGATTTTACTATTGTTCTTTATTTTTTGTATTCTGTCTTTAATATTTAGTTTACGTTCTCACAAATTTCAGTAAAAGATCTTGTTCTGTCTCGGTCTTGTCTATTTCTTGTTTCTTCCCTTCTCCTAACATCTGTATATTAATTTCTGTATATTCATTTTTGGGAATAAACGGTTTAATTTCATTTTCATATACGTAATGAAACTCCTTGTAGGTTTGGTTAGGTTAGATAAGGTTCGTCAAGAAACAGGACAAGTGTTTCCTGACGCGGGTCTTAGTCAGATGATGACCCGCCGCTGGAGCTTATGGTCATCTGACCAATTTTAATTTTTATTTCTGTTAACATTTTCAGAGAGATCCTTAGCTGGCTGCACCTCTTTCTGGTTGTGTCATTTGCATGACTTTATTTTTTGTTTTTTACTCTTCTAACCTTTCTATCTCCTCCACATAATCATTATTTATAGTCATTTCCTGATCTATCGTATCCCTTTTCTTTAAAATACCATCTGGTTATTTAGATTTGTCTTTATTTGTTGAATTGAAACCTTCAAATTTTTTTTATTGTTTTTCAAAGTTACATTAATCCATATTTAATTATACTGTTAATCCTACCTTCCTTGCCTGACTATGCTAAATTTCAGTCGCTTTGTCCATCCATCCGCTAGCATTTTGCTGGTGTGCAGACAAAGGTATATTTTGATCTTGGGATGTCTGCCGTAATGTAGTGTGTACTCACTTATTTGTGGTTGCAGGGGTCAAGTCATAGCTTCTGGCCTCGCCTCTTCGCTGATCGCTACTAGGTCCTCTCTCTCCCTGTTCTATGAGCTTTATCAAACCTCGTCTTAAAACTATGTATGGTTCCTGCCTCCACTACGTTACTTTCCAGACTATTCCACTTCCTGACAGCTCTATGACTTAAGAAATATTTCCTAACATCTCTGACTCATCTGAGTCTTCAGCTTCCATTTGTGATCCCCTTGTGTGTACTCACCTAATTGTACTCACCTAATTGTGGTTGCAGGGGTCGAGACTCAGCTCCTGGCCCCGCCTCTTCGCTGTCTGCTACTGGGCCTCTGCTCTCCCTGCTCCATGAGCTTTATCATACCTTGTCTTAAAACTATGTATGGTTCCTGCCTCCACTATATCTTTCTCTAGACTATGTATGTGTGTGTGTGTGTGTGTGTGTGTGTGTGTGTGTGTGTGTGTGTGTGTGTGTGTGTGTGTGTGTGTGTGGGTGTGTGGCCCAGCACTATCTGGCCTCGCTCCTCTCTGGTGCCATTTTAGACTGCTCTGGTAATCTGCTTTGTTGTCATGTCACGTTCCTAGGAATTCATTCTCATTACAGCTTCCGTCTCTCTAGCTCTCTCTCTCTCTCTCTCTATATCTCTCTCTCTCTCTCTCTCTCTCTCTCTCTCTCTCTCTCTCTCTCTCTCTCTCTCTCTCTCTCTCTCTCTCACATATACACACACACACAGCATTTTGGTCCTTATCTAATTACTGAACTTTTATCCGTTACGAATTAATGAATTTCTTCATTTTACATCATGAATATTTTAATGATCTAGTCTTCCCTTCTCCCGTATCCGTGATGATGTGTACGTCATCACGTAACTTTGTATGCACATCTGCGCATAACATAAACTTGGGCAGATGTGTACTCAATCACATAACCTTGTGGACATATGCCATATAATTTCATGTGCACATTTACACATCAAAACCGTTCATACGTGTACACCACAAAACTTTGCACACTTATGCATATTATCACAAAACTTTATGCTCACATATGTTCCTCACATAACTTATTCCTTACAGTCAAAGTTGATACCATCGTTTAATCCTACGGTATTAAGGAAACTTTCCCTACCTAAGTACCTGTAGAGGACATATCTACCTATGCACTCATGAAGGTAACATAACAACTGTATCTATTAAGTAACTTCAAAGTATCTATCAGGTAACTTTACCTGTGTATCTGTCAGGTAACTTATGTATCTGTCAGGTAACTTTACCAAAGTATCCATTAGTTACCTTCACCTTCAAATTGTCTTCCATGTTAGGAAACCTTAAGGATGAATCTTTGCTCCTCCAGATGTATCGATCAGCTGAGCCGCCTGAGCATCGACTTCTTCCTCTTCATTTTCTTACTTTTATCCACTTATTGTCTTCCACATCGCCACCTGTTTTCTCCTTCACGTCTCTTGTTTCTCTCCTTCGCATCTCTTGTTCCTCTCCACATCTCATGTTCTTCTCCTCCCTATTCCTTGTTCGTCTCCTCTGCATCTCCTGTTTCTCACCTCCATATCTCTTGTTCCTCTCCTCCATATATCTTGTTCTTCTTATCCACATCTCACGTTTCTCTGTTTCATCCATCCATTTCCTTCCCTCGATTAATCCTTAACCCTGAGTTTTCCTTCTTCTCCCGGCATTTTTACGTCTTCCCTTACTGTTACGTGTATCCTCATCATTATTTATCTTCCACTCCTTCCCATTTACTCCATACCTTCATCTATCATCGAGTTTTTCCTTGTTAGACATTTCTGTCTTCAGAGTATTTTCTAATTTATACTCGCCATTTACCTTCCCTACTCGTTGATTTCCCTCACTTCCCTTCTCGTTGATTTCCCTCACTTCTCTTCTCGCTGATTTCCCTCACTTCCCTTCTCGTTGATTTCCCTCACCTTCTCTTCTCGTTGATTTCCCTCACTTCCCTTCTCGTTGATTTCCCTCACTTCCCTTCTCGTTGATTTCCCTCACTTCTCTTCTCGTTGATTTCCCTCACTTCTCTTCTCGCTGATTTCCCTCACTTCCCTTCTCGTTGAGTTCCCTCACTTACCTTTCCTACTGTAAATTCGTCACTGCCGAACGTACTTACCTGAAAAACAAAGAAATCAGCACATTAAAGAAGAAAAAATCACAATACCGTGACTGGAACAATACACAAATAACCGTCACAGGGGAGAAAGAAACTTATGACGACGTTTTGGTCCGTCTGGGACCATTAACTAGTCAATTATTTGTGTACAACAACACACTAGTTCCTGGAGGACAGATATCAATAAATCGATCTATAAGACTCAGGAGCGGTGGGCCTGGAGCTGTGACTTAATCCTGACTCGTGTCAGCACAACTAGGGGAATAAATTTACTATAATACGGAGAGAAGACAATAAAAATTATGTTAAATTTAGGACAGAAGATGAAATAAATAACTCTTGTACATGTAGAGAAGACGAGAGGAACTACTCGACAATGTGAACTGACGTTTAGATCATTTTTTTTTAAGTATGTAATAGTATAGCTTATAAATAGTATAGCTTATAAACTATAATTCAAAAATTAATAATGAGTTTATTAATCAGAAAAAATATTATGGAAAATAAGTGTCAAGACACTAAAATAATTAATGAAGGAGAAATATACTCAAAAATTGAGATTAATTATCTCGAAATCGAGTAAAACGAGATTATTATTATTTATTATTATTATTATTATTATTATTATTATTATTACTATTATTATTATCAATATTATTATTATTATTATTATTATTATTATTATTATTATTATTATTATTATTATTATTATTATTATCAGCCACTAAATATTTAAATCGTTCAGATGAGGTAAACTGAAATTTATTTGACGTGATTTAACTGGATTAATAACTGCAAAATTGTTTTACACATAAAATGAGTGAATGTACTCCCACACACTTGAATTTCACTCCCCGCCCGTCATCTGATTATCAGGAATTTTTGTTGAATGTTTGAAGCCAAGATAAGAAGGGATTTTGAAGTTGTTAAAGATATTCAAGGGTGCTGGGAATAGCTTCAACAACCATGGTTATAGGGAACCTACAATTGCCGGTTGTTCCAATAATCTGACCTTAGTTTCCGTACAAAAGCAATGAAAATTTGGATGACGATCAGGTGAGGCCTTCTCTAGTTGGGAACAAAATATAAACGAAAAGGTAGAGGAAGTAAGAAAGAGAGAGAGAAAAAAAATTCTGTCGTCTGTGTGGTTCTGGCGTTCAGGTAACATCTGTTCCCTTTTTTTCGTACTTCTCATTCGATCTATGAGCTATAGTCGCTTTTATGCTGTGATCAAGTTTCCTCATGTTCTCTAATTACAGGATTGTGAGGTCGATGTCTGTCTTCATGGTTTCTCTTTATCAATTCCGGTACCAATCTGGTTGCATTGCACTGTATTTTTTTCTTTTATAGATTCTAGAAGAGCACAGGTAGTAGGGGGTTCGTCCCTCGATTAGCAGACGGAGGATCGAGCCTCTACCAATCCTTACGCTGAATGATCCACAGAGGTTTGTGTTTTACTAAATACAGGCTTTACTCTGTTCCTTTATATATTTTGTTAAGTGTGAGCTCCACCCTGGTCTATGTATTTAATGAGTGAGTATCAGTATGATTACTCATCACCACTCCAAAGGATAACTTGTTCAGATTTCTAAAGAGCCTTCCTACATTTGCCAGCTTGTCGTACGGTGTGTTAGTCGATGTATGTATGACTCGGCCGAGAGGCTAGACGTAATCTTTAGTTCAAAGATCTTCTCATTACTGGAGTTTGTAAGTTTTACATTTCATGTGATATTCCCCTTTATCCATCTTCCAATTTTCTTTAGGTTGCATTTACTGAAGTTTGTTTCAAAATATTTTTTTATCATTCCTGCAATAAATTTAGAATGTCTTGATGTTTTTTGAAGTAGTTTCAGTTTTTTCCTTATATTCTTATTTTTCAATATACGAAAACACTGAGAGGTATATTTCCTCTCTTACTGGTAAATCATCATGAGTTTCAGAACGTATCCTTTATCCACCTCACTCGTTACATTCACCAGCCCAGCCACTTAATTTCCTCATCTTAATCGCTTGTGGTTGTTCGTACATCCTTATCTAATATAATGATGCCTTGCTTGTTACGCCAGCCATTTTTTTTCTAATATACACAAGTCTTAGGAGTAAGTTGCAGTCTGGGTACACTTAGTTTGCTGAATTTTTTTGTTTTTTTTTTACTTTATGAATCTCAAGTTTTATTTTTTAGTACTGTACTCTCGGGAAGAAAATCTCGTCCCCGAGTCCGTGTTGTTGGTGTGTAATAAATGTTTTTAAGATGGTGTAGCAGTTTCTTTCTGTGTTATTATTCTTTCCATCACCTTGCGTGGCTGTACCTGTCAGGGATTCCGGTCTCTAATTTTGTAAGTCCTGTTTGTCTCATGTTTTTGAAGATTGAAGATATGTTCACTGTTTTGCGGGATTTTGACAGTTCTTCACATCATTTACCTTATTAAATATTCGTGCCAGTGATTTTCATAGGATGTGTTTTTTGGTGCGTGTGTGTGTGTGTGTTTGGGGGGGGCGGGAGATATATGAGTTAACTCTCTGCTCCGGGCTCCTATCATACATATTCTCAAAACTATGTATGGGTCCTGATTCAACCAGTTCCCTGTCTAGGTCGTTCCACTTTTTGACCACTCTTTGGCTAAAGAAGTAATTCCTAATATGCCTGTGACTTATCTGTTTTATTTTTTTAACTTTCATAGCTTCTAGCTGTGCTCTAGTGTACCAGAGATCCGCTTCTCAAATAAACTGTTCGTGTCTACCATGTCAATTCCTCTCGGTATTTTGTATGTCGTAATCACACCACCCATGGTTCTTCTGACCTGTAATATCGTCAGCTTTAGCTCCTCTAGCCTCTCCTCACAAGTCATTCCCCCTCAGTACTGGGACTAATTTCGTTACAAACTTTTGCACTTTTTTCCTTCTTAACTTGCTTTATTAGATACGGGTTCCATATTGGCGCTGCATATACTCCAAGAACAGCCTGACATAAGCGCTGCACATCTTGCCGTGTCCATGTCTGTATCCCTCTCACACAGCACGCTTTGCTGTGTCCAAGTCTGTATCCCCTTACACAGCACATCTTGCCGTGTCCAGGTCAGTGTACCCCCACACAGCACATCTTGCCGTGTCCAGGTCAGTGTACCCCCACACAGCACATCTTGCCGTGTCCAGGTTAGAGTACCCCCACACAGCACATCTTGCCGTGTCCAGGTCAGTGTACCCCCACACAGCACATCTTGCCGTGTCCAGGTCAGTGTACACCCCCGAAGCACACCTTGCCGTGTCCATGTCAGTGTACCCCCACACAGCACATCTTGCCGTGTCCTGGTTAGTGTACCCCCACACAGCACATCTTGCCGTGTCCAGGTCAGTGTACCCCACACAGCACATCTTGCCGTGTCCAGGTCAGTGTACCCCACACAGCACATCTTGCCGTGTCCGGTAGTGATACCCCACACAGCACATCTTGCCGTGTCCGGTCAGTGTACCCCCACAGCACATCTTGCCGTGTCCAGGTCAGTGTACCCCCACACAGCACATCTTGCCGTGTCCAGGTCAGTGTACCCCACACAGCACATCTTGCCGTGTCCAGGTCAGTGTACCCCCAAACAGCACACCTTGCCGTGTCCAAGTCAGTGTACCCCCACACAGCACATCTTGCCGTGTCCGGGTCAGTGTACCCCCACACAGCACATCTTGCCGTGTCCGGGTCAGTGTACCCCCCCACAGCACATCTTGCCGTGTCCGGGTCAGTGTACACCCCCACAGCACATCTTGCCGTGTCCAGGTCAGTGTACCCCCACACAGCACATCTTGCCGTGTACAGGTTAATGTACCCCCCCTTACCTTACCTTTGATATACCTTTGAAGAGTTTCGAGAGTATCTACTCTCTGAGCCCGGCCATGGGCCAGGCTCGTCTGGTGCTTGCCTGGTCAACCAGGCTGTTGCTGCTGGAGGCCCGCTGCCCCACATATCCATCACAGCCTGGTTGATCTGGCACCTGGTGAAGATATTTGTCCAGTTTTCTCTTGAAGGCTTCTACACTGGTTCCAGCCGTGTTTCGGATATCTTCTGGTAAGATGTTGAATAGTCTGGGACCCCGGATGTTAATACAGTGCTCCGTATTGTCCCCACGCACCCTGCTCCTCACTGGGTTTATTTTACACTTTCTCCCATATCTCTCACTCCAGTATGTTGTTATGGCAGTGTGCAGATTTGGGACCAGGCCCTCAAGTACTTTCCATGTATATATTATCATGTATCTCTCTCTCCTCCGCTCCAATGAGTACATGTTCAAGACTTGAAGGCGTTCCCAATAATTTAGATGTTTCAATGGCTCAATGTGAGCCGTAAACGATCTCTGGATTTGTTCCAGCTCTGCTATTTCTCCTGCCCTGAACGGGGCCGTCAGCACTGAGCAGTATTCTAAGTGAGGGAGCACTAGCGATTTGAATAGTGTCACCATCGGCATTATTTCCCTTGTTTTGAAAGTTCTCAATACCCACCCGTCATCTTCCTGGCTGTTGTGATCTTTGTCTTGTTATGGTCTTTAAACGACAGATCAGCAGACATAATTATTCCCAAGTCCTTTACGTGTTCCTTTCGTTCTATGTGGTGACCCTCTTGCGTTTTGTATATAGTGTTCCTTTTGAGTTCTTCATTTTTTCCATACCTAAGCAGCTGAAACTTATCACCATTGAACGTCATGTTGTTCTCCACTGCCCATTGGAAGACCTTGCTTATGTCCTCCTGTAATTTTTCAGTGTCCTCTACCGTAGTGACTTTCATGCTTATTTTAGTGTCATCTGCAAATGATGATACAAAAGTGTGCTGGGTGTTTTTATCTATGTCTGCTATGAGGATGAGAAACAGCAGAGGCGCCAGGACAGTGCTCAGTGGTGACCTGTTCTTAGCTCAGTGGTGACCTGTTCTTAGCTCAGTGGTGACCTGTTCTTAGCTCAGTGGTGACCTGTTCTTAGCTCAGTGGTGACCTGTTCTTAGCTCAGTGGTGACCTGTTCTTAGCTCAGTGGTGACCTGTTCTTAGCTCAGTGGTGACCTGTTCTTAGCTCAGTGAAGACGTGTCTAGTGTACTCCCTGTGGACTGAATCAAGATGCCCCCTATTGAGCAACTTTACCAGCAGCTTAAGGAGGAATTGAGGGTAGCGAAGCTTGAGATACGGCGATTGACGGAGGAAAACAAGAGGATTCGTAGTAGTCCTCCTGTTGTGAGTCCTCAGGTCAAGAAGGTAACCTGGGCAGTGGCCGGACAGCATGGGACGAAGTTGAAGATCAAGAAGACGAATGGAGAGGTAGTAACGACGAAGAAGAAAGAGACTGCTGTGGAAACTTCGAACTCCTTTTCTGTGCTTCCAGACGAATGTGAGTCGACTACTGGGAACGTCACGACGAACTGTACCAAGGAAGGTAAAAACATTGTTGTTGTTGGGGATAGCCAAGTTAGATATATGGATAGGGCCTTCTGCTTGAAAGATAGGAGTAGGAGACAGAGGTTTGCTTTCCTGGGGCTGGGATGGAAGACATTGTTAGCCGA